>OX333081.1:5899439-6348635 GCA_946863875.1 Alloplasta piceator | reverse complement strand
CAGCGAAGACAATTGTTAAATTATAATTTAAAAAAGAATCTTCTACTAGGAATTAAAAATATGTGTGCTCTGATTTCATTTTTTGGACACGAAATTCAGCCTGATAATTTCGAAACGACAAAAAATGGACAAAAAGTTAAAACTGCTAATCTTAGACGGAAATGTTGATACGAATTTGAAAGAGTTTTTGGCGAGAAACACTTATTGATGAGAAAAAACAAGGAAAAACTGAAAAAAATGTTTTTGATGAAAATTCATCAAAGTTTTGATTTTTCGAGAAAACTATTGGTAAATTCATGTTTAGGGGGACAAAATACATCGATATTAGGTTTAAAAAAAATAAATTAAAAATTTTTTTTTTTGCATCTCGGCCAGAATTGAACTTGTTCATTAAATCAACTGTAACTTTTTTTCTAAATGAAATTTCGACTCCGCTTTGAGCTTATTCTCTTCAGGATTGTTCAAGCTTCAAAACCTCGCTTGGTTCATCCAATTCGGATAATTTTTCAATTTTTGGCAGATTTTTAAAGTGCGATCATCGATTTTTGCAAATTTTTTAAGGCATACCCCTTTCCATTTTTTTCAGTGATTTTCAAAGTGCTCTCATTTCTACAAAAATTGAGTTATCAGAATGAACCGAACGCCATTCTCTAAGTTTAGTGACAGCCTTTAAGTACGAAAAAGAAATTTTAGATTCGGTCAAACGGATCAAAAGTTATGAGCGCTTGAAATTTCGCAATTTTGAGGTTTCAGAAAAGTCGTCCAAAAATAAGCCAATTTTTTTTTTCATTATCAAACGTAGCAAAAGCATATTTCGATGGAAAATTTACCGTTTATTACGAACGTGGAAGAGTTTTTTTTTGAAAAACATTCATTAATGAGAAAAAACAAGGAAAAACTAGAAAAAAAGATGAAAATCAATTAATTAGAAATATATTCTAGAATCTATAAAATACGCGTTCCGTATACTTAAAAAATATGTTTCGTATACATTTTCCCATTTATTTTTTATATACTTTCAGATATATTTTACATTTTTTTTTCATTGGAGAGAGCGAGCTTTCTCATCATTTTTCTCTATTTACAAAACTTCCTCCACGAGGAAGCCAAAAGCGTGAAAGCTTCAAAAGCTCATGGAGTAAGATTTTTAATTACAAAAAAAACACTGAGGAAGTGATGTGCAAATTTTGAATTTGCACATTTTTTATCGTCCCCACTGACAACTTGACCACACAGTGACCATATTTTGGCAAGTCAACATTTCGATCTTCTTCCCAAAGAGTCTCCTCGCCGCGGCCTCCCTTTCCCAATTATACAGATGCACGAATCTGGAAATAAGGGTTGCGAAAAAAGTGTCCAGGTTTAAAGCACGACGGATTCTACGTGTGAACGGCGTGAACCAGCGTGTGGCAGTCCGTCAATTCGGGAGACATGTCCATCGCGAGAAGAGTCTCGTGGGACACTTGACGAAAGTATATATACGTTTGTATAATAATATGTAAGAAAAAAAGAGGCATTAAAAATCGTGGAGGGCACGGAGAATCGGTTTATATCGCTTCCGAGAAGTTAGCGGTCCGTGAGAGATCGGCCAAGAATCGCTTCGACTCCGGCGATCTCTTTTCCGGTCAGTTTCGAAAAAAAAGTGAGAACCCACCGTCTTATTTGAGGTTAAGGGGGGCTCGGAGTAAACCGTTTATCCGCCATGACGAATTTGCCCCATCACTGAGCTCAGATTATGTTCATTTACTTCTTCGCGCTTCATGACTCTTAAAATCGGTTCTAAAATTATGGGAATGAACAATCATTTATTTTTTAAAAATTATGGAGAAAAGTTTTGGTTTAATTAACTGATATCATTATTTTGAAATTATTTTCATTATTTAAATGGAGATTTTGGGAACGTTTTTCGGTTTGGTCATCAAGATTCCTATCTCCCGAAATCGCCGCATAATTAAGGGGATTTTACCGGTGTTTCCCCTCGGAAAGGAGCTGTGGCTAAATTTTGGACACGCTTGAGATAATTTCCATTATGCCACGAGAACGGTCGATTAAATTGTCCGACACCTGAACTTGTTGTGCTCGAGGGCCCTTCTTGATGAGCTTTGATATAAGATATAGATCACCCCTAATTTCTGTATCAATTTTTTCGTGGGATTTTTTTCGGGTGAGATAAAAAAAAAGACTTTATTTAAAATTCTTCACATTTTTCCTTTGTCCCCCAAAAATACTTTGTTTTTATGAGAAGTAAAATTGCTGTTTTAAGCTAAATTTCAATTACAATAATTAATTAATTTTGAATATTCCAAGAATTTTTATTAATTAATCAATTACTTAATTATTGCATTTAATTTTTTTGTACAGTTATTTCTGAATTTTTTAGGGACAATTTTACTTTTTATCTCACTCTCTCCATTCTGAAGCTAACTAACTGAAATTAGTTTTAAAAAATTAGGTAAAACATCCCCTGAAAAGCATTGTCAAAAAGTTCTTCAAAAAATCTCAAAATGTCCAAAAATTGTTTGCTCTTTTTTAATAAATGGAAGAAAGCGATCATTAGAATTTGAACCCTGCTTTCTCTTCATTTTTTTCCCAATATTTTTGTTATGACAGAAAATTAATACAAGAAGGAATATCGAAAAATGAAAAGAAAGCGATTTGCAAATTTGCATAATCTTTAAATATTCTCTTGACGCAATTCGTTGAAATTAGAAAAGCCTCCTCCATAGTTTTTTGTGAATGGTATTTTTTTTCTTAATTGTGATTTTCGTCGCGATTAAAATATTTCCATCGGAAATGATAATTAGGAGAAAGAGAGAGAGAGAGAGAGAGAGAGAGAGCACAAAAATTCTTCCAGGTATTAAGAAACTAATCAACATCACGTCTCTGTTGGAATTCGATAAAATTAAAAATATCCACTTTTGACCTTCGAAGATCGTATACAAAGTATATTTATATGTATATATTTATACATATATATGGGGCATTCCATACCAAGTCGACCTGAGTGTGACCCTCGATCGCGCTGATTTCGTTTACAATTTTTTATACGATTCTTCCAACTCAAAATAGCATTCAGAATTTTTTTTCAGATTTTTAAAACCAAATTTGAGTACGTTATGATTTTTTGCACATTTTTTTCAAAAACCTCGAGGGCGGTAATTTAAAAATCTGAAAAAATTCTCAAAAATTCGGTGTCAAAAACGAAAATTGTTGACCCAAAATCCAGGATTTCGCTTCCACCTCGATTTTAGGTTTTTATGAAGAAAACGTAAAACAAAATAGATGCAGAAATTGATCTACCGTGAAAAGTGGCTTGAATATTTTTATCGTTAACCAACAATTTCCAAAAACAGTTGGTTAATTTCTGCAGCTATTTTTTTTACCTTTTCTTCATAAAAACCTTAAATTGAGGTGGAAGCGAAAGCCTGGACATGATGAATTTTGGGTGAAAAATTTTCATTTTTGACACCGGATTTTTAAGAATTTTTTCAGATTTTTAAATTACGGCCCTTGAGATTTTCAAAAAAAATGTTCAAAAAATCATAACGTACTCAAATTTGGTTTTTAAAATCTGAAAAAAATTCTGAATGCTATTTTGAGTTGGAAGAATCATATGAAAAATCGTAAACGAAATCAGCGAGGGCGAGGGTCACACTCAGGTCGACTTGGTATGGAATGCCTCATATATATATTTATATTTATATGTATTTCGTAGATCCAAAGCTCTCGGGGCCTCTAACGGTGGTCCACTCTTCGTGGGGCATCTCGCACGGTAGGGCCCACACACTCTGGTGAAATCCGTGTTCGCCGGAATTAATCAAAACTCACCGGAGAGATCCGCGGTTCTCGAGAATGTGTTTTTTTTCCCTTCCTTTCAAACATATTTCCCATTATATAAATGTATGTTGTCACGCTAATTAGAAACGAGCGAGAATGAATTATATCGCTCGATGAGGCGATTGATTTTTTTTAAATATATATATATTTTTTTTGGTCCTCAATTTTTATGCGAATATCCTCGCGATCCGGGCACGTGCTGTGCTCAATATTAATTATCGTAACGGAAATCGTGTAATTTTTGCGTTCGAAATTGATTAGGCAGCGTCAAGACAGTGCCAGCTTCCGATGAATTTTTATAGAAACTAAAAAATTCAATTTTTTTACTATTGTTCTTCCCGCTCGATGAATTTGTTCTCTATTGTTGCTTTCACTTGAAAGAATCGGGATATTCGTTGGTACCAATAATATGGCCTCTCATAGAATTAATTGAGATCTATATATTGATAGATTCGCGATTGCCAATAATTTTTGAGTCTTCATAAATAATTATGAACGAAAGATTGCCAAGTCAGCGAGATTTTCAAGCTTACTCGACACTTTATGATTAATTATGATCGAAAAATTGCTAAAATTGAGTTTTTTAACAATTTTCCATTGTTTATAATTAATTATAATCAAGCGATTGCCAAATTCGAGGTTTTTACCAATTCTCCATTGTTTATAATTAATTATAATCGAGCGATTGCCAAAATCGAGGTTTTTACCATTTCTCCATTGTTTATAATTAATTATAATCGAGCAATTGCCAAAATCGAGGTTTTTACCAATTCTCCGTTGTTTATAATTAATTAGAATCGAGTAATTGCCAAAATCGAGGTTTTTACCAATTCTCCGTTGTTTATAATTAATTATAATCAAGCGATTGCCAAAATCGAGATTTTTACCAATTCTCCATTGTTTATAATTAATTATAATCGAGCGATTGCCGAAATCAAAGTTTTAAACAATTTTCCGTTGTTTATAATAAATTATAATCGAGTGATTGCTAAAATCGAGGTTTTTACGAATTCTCCATTGTTCATAATTAATTATAATCGAGCGATTGCCAAAATCGGGGATTTTACCAATTCTCCATTGTTTATAATTAATTATAATCGGGCGATTGCCAAAATCGAGGTTTCCAACACACTTTCCTCCACTCTCAATAATTAATTATGATCAAACATCACCGATGATCAAACGATCTCCAAAATTATGATGTCCAAAAAAATCCTTCCCTCTTAATGATTAATTACGATGAAAAGATTGTCAAAAATCTAAGTTTCCGACTCTTTGATATCGATCGAACGATCGCTAAAATCGGGATTCCCACCAATCTCTCAATCATTATATACCGGTTTGTCCTCTGACCAAAGTGAGACACGAAAATGTACGATAAAAAAAAAAAGTCGTGAATGATTTTGCTCCTGTCATTTTAACATGACACGTGAGACAGAACGCGGGCCCGATTCGAGTATTCGAAGCTTCGCGTTGTTTCACACGACATTTACAGTCTTTCGCGAGACACGCAAAAGGGAAGCACGAAGATAGCGAGATACTCTTTTCGTCCTTCTCTCTGAAATCATTCTCTCTTTTCTCGTTTTAACTTCCTCGGAGCTCCAAATATTTCGCAACTTCTTAAACTTTCAGGTCAGGTGCGAGACTCGTCTCGCCTCTCTTGTCGTTTTCACAGTGCGAATATATGTATACATATATGCATTTATACATTTCCTCTTTCGTCTCACGTACGCATATCACTACGAAACAAGCTCACTTTTTTGTCTCACTCTTTTTCATTTAAGAGCAGGCACAATAAATTTATATGTCGCAGCGTTTTGGACCGTCACGAGATACAAACTTGGCACCTTATTTCGTTGTAGCATACGCGCATTATTATTATTATTATTATTATTATTATTATTATTATTATTATTATTATTATTATTATTATTATTATTATTATTATTATTATTGAGGTTTATTGAGGTTTACATACGCGCATTATTATTATTATTATTATTATTATTATTATTATTATTATTGTCTATTACATATTTTTTATGGAATTAGGCCAAGCGTACTGAATTTTTGTTGTGACGAATCTCCAGATAAAATCTACCAACTATTTTCTGTCAGTATCAAATTTGGAAAAATTCACCCAAGAATTTTAGATTCAATACAATTTTTTTGATAAAACCGAAATAAAAGTCCTTTGGGGTTGACATTTTATAAAATTTTGTAAAATTTTATAATTTTATTGTATTTCAAATTTTATTATTCTATTAAAATTCAAATTTAATAATTTTTTTTAATTTTGTTATAATTTTAGGAACTTAAATGGCGAGATGAATTTTATTTTTCTTTAATTTATTAATTGATAAAGATGTGCTCTCTATTATTGAATTTTTGAAGAATCACTTGAGGGATTGACATTTTACAAAATTTTGTAAAATTTTATAATTTTATTACATTTTAAATTTTATGATTCTATAAAAATTCAAATTTAATAATTTTTCCAAATTTCGCGACAATTTTAAGAACTTAAATATCGAGATGAATTTTATTTTTCACTAATTTATTAATTGTTAAAGATGTGCTTGCTATTATGGAATTTTCGAAGAACTTGAGGAGTAAACATTTTATAAAATTTGGTAAAATTTTATAATTTGATCACATTTTAAATTTTATGATCTTATTAAAATTCAAATTTAATAATTTTTTTTAATGTTGTGACAATTTTAGAAACATAAATATGGAGATGAATTTTATTTTTCTCTAATTTATTAATTATTAAAGGTGTATTGAAGTATTATTGAATTTTTGAAGAATCTTTTGAGCCGTTGACATTTTATAAAATTTTGTAAAATTTTGGAATTTTATTACATTTCAAATTTTATAATTCTATTAAATTTCAATTTTAATAATTTCATAAAATTCTGCAGCGATCGATTTTAATTTTAAAAAAATATGTAACGAAACTAATATTCGTTGATTTTGCTAAATTAAAAAAGTTATACTTCATGAATATTTAAAAAATGATTGAGAAATTTTTTTTTGTGCTAAAATAACGAGCAAGCGATGCCGAAAGTTTCGATGAATTTTCTCAATCGGAGGAAATGAGTTTGAAATAAAATGTCTTACCTCTTTGAAGAAGAACGCTGCTCTGTTGAGTTCTGCTGCTCGGCGTCAGTGACGAACAATTCCATCTGTGCCAGGTGAATTGATGCTGACACTCGGCAATCGCGATTTGCAGACCCTTCAGAGCTGCTACGGTAACATCGGGATTTCGATGACATAGCTCTCTTTGTTCTTTGGTGAGACCGGGAATACCGTTGCAAACGACGGCGCTACCGCTCACCCAATCGTCCACGGAGTTGCTCATCAGGCCCGAGGCTCTGATTTCCCATAAAATAGCAAAAAAAAACCGTATCAAGCTAAAAAATCATCATCAAAACATCAGAAAATCACCATCAATTATCAATAACGCAAATGGCACTTTGAAATTGAAAGGAAATTTCGTTTTCGTACTGAAATCATAAACGTAATTTAAAAAAAAACCGTTTAATTTTTTATCGTAGTTCCGTGATATTTAAATTAAATAAATGGTATATTCGTGGTGGGATAGACAATTTTTCATTAATTAGGACTGCAAAAATTAGTTAAAATAGAAAAAAAAATCGATTTCCTTCGATTTTTCGTTATCCGACTTCAGGCTATTTTTTTCCATTTGTTATAGAAAATGGAATTTCTATAACAATAAAAAATATTTTTCTACACCTTAATACATGCAGAACAAAATCGCAAAATTTTATTTTGATTCATCATTTGGTAATGGAAGAAAAAATTCTCAACAAAAGCTTCGTTTTTCAGTGCGTATGTCTTGACCGGAGAATAATCAATCCATTTTAAATTTATTCAAGTCGCAATGTCCAGAAAATTAGCGATCGATTGGAATCACAATCAGGGGAATAAAATTATAATCGAAGGCAAATATATCGAGGGAGAATCGCGAAATTTTCCCACGAGAATTGGCGAGAGCTTTTCGGACACAAGGCTGTTCGATCGGTTTGAGTGATTTTAGTCTTTGGGAATTTTGGCTGGGGTTGGCATTCCGTGGACACGATGCGTCCATGTAGAGAGAGAGAGAGAGAGAAAGATTGGAGAGGAGTCTTCATGGTATGCCGATGATGTGCTCGCCCTGTACGAAAAGTTTCCCTTCGCCTCTCAAGTCACATAGCACTCTGGTTATCGGATTCCTCGATCGACCGCTACCAGCATATACATATGGGGCATTCCGTACCAAGTCGACCCGAGTGTCACCCTCGACCTCGCTGATTTCGTTTACGATTTTTTATATGATTCTTCCATCTAAAAACAGCATTCAGAATTTTTTTCAGATTTTTAAAACCAAATTTGAGTACGTTATGACTTTTTGAACATTTTTTTCGAAAACCTCTAGGGCCGCAATTTATAAATCTGAAAAAATTCTCAAAAATCCATTGACAGAAATGAAAATTTTTGACGCAAAATTCATCATGTCCAGGCTTTCACTTCCACCTCAATTTTGGGTTTTTACGATGAAACCGTATAAAAAATAGACGCAGAAATTAACCAACTGTTTTTGGAAATTGTTGGCTAACGATAACAATATTCAAGCCACTTTTCACGGTAGATAAATTTCTGCATCTTTTTTTTTAACGTTTTCTTCATGAAAACCTAAATTCGAGGTGGAAGGAAAATCCTGGAGGTCATGAATTTTGATTCAAAAATTTTCATTTTTGACACCGGATTTTTGAGAATTTTTTCAGATTTTTAAATCACGGCCCTCAAGGTTTTCGAAAAAAAATTTCAAAAAATCATAACGTACTCAAATTTGGTTTCAAAAATCTGAAAAAAACTCTGAACGCTATTTTGAGTTGGAAGAATCATATAAAAAAGTCGTAAACGAAATCAGCGAGGTCACACTCAGGTCGACTTGGTATGGAATGCCCCATATATACACACACACACAGAAAGCCACGAGCATATATTCGTTGCGAAATAAAAAAATCCATATAGGCGAATTCTCCCTCGATCAGACTCGTCGATTAAGCGCGAATGTTCACAGTAACTACACGAATAAAACCTGTATCGAAGACACACTTTGGAAGGAAGAATAAGCGCCCACCCCTTTGATTTTCGACCCTCAGACAGCGAACCAGAAGTCGAAACGGTAAATGACGTATGACAAAGGCGCCAGACATTTGGAATTTTTTCGCTAGACTCCAAATTCAAACTCTCTCCAAAAAATCCCAACGATATGCGTGGGAGTTTTGACCATAGATTTTTCGAATAAAAAATCGAGGCGATTCGTAATCAGCGGTCAAATTTCCATCGATTTCCAAAGCATCGACATTTTCCGACATATTTGACCTGGATCTTTTTTAACCTCGAAAATATACAAATTTTCGAGTAGCTATAAATTTGCCCGGATCTCGAGTGATTTAGGAATCCAAAAAAATGTGCCAGCAAATTATGCAAATGTCAATTATAATGTTAAAAATTGACGATTACAGAAAACAATTATCGTTCGATAATCAATGATTGTAGTTGCAAAAATTAAGGTGACGAACTAATTAAGATTTTGAAAAATTATTTATCATATACTCAAAATTTGACAGCTGTCACGTCTGACAGCTGTTAAATTTTGACAGCTGTCAAGTTCTTTGTACTTGAAAAAATTCTTTGCTAATCCGTATATTTTCTCGTCGATTGAAGATTCCCTAGTTTATTTCCTGCAAATCTGGAATACAACCCTTCAGAAACTGGAGAAAAGTTGTATAAGGTATTTTTTTTTACAGTTTGAAAAATGATTTTTTAAAAATATTTAATTATGAGTCTCTTACGAAATATCATCCGACTCGAAATATTCGGTTTTTCATTATTATGATTATTGATCAATTTAAAGATTGATTTATGTCGAATAATTCATTTTCCAATCGTAAAAGCAAATTTTTCAGATCAGCTGGTTGGACGATATAATCGCTACTGTATCATTAACGAGAGAGCCAGCAACAGATTTATTCGTGCATAGGCAATCCGGGATTTAAGGGGGGGGTCCTTTGAGAATTTTAGATATCGCTGAGAGGCTTCCCCCTCCGTTCCTCACTCCCCTCTTCGCTCCCTCTTTCTCGAAGAGCACATCAATGCTCGACTCTTTCCGATCGGAATATATATACCGATGCTCTCTCTACGCCGCATTCGAGTTTGTGTATATAGAGCTTTTTTATCGGCTCTTTGAACATTCGCACCTCTTGACCCGAACGAGTCTCATAAAATATCGTAATGAGAAGCAGAACCCCATTTCTGTATAATATACTTAGCTTATATATACCGAGCTCGTGCCACAAGCAGCAACGAAAGATTGAGCCACGCGCAGCTGTCCTAATGCAGTTCCTAAATAAGACGAGAGAAAAAAAAGTAGCCAAGAACGCGACGCACAATTAGGATCCCGTACGAATTTTCATTTAAATGTATTTTTATAAAAAATTTTTTTTTACTAACCCTATTAAAATCTAAATTTTGAACTGTATCGTTCAGACCACTGGATTAAAAATTATTAAGGGGGTCGTCTAGTGTGAAACCTGTTTTTTAAATGTTTTTTTTCGGGAATTTTTTTTTTTGACAAACCATTAAAATAAAATAATTTATGAATTGTGTATCATTTTTATTAACGTTTGAACAAACTCTGTGAATTTTTTGAAGTAAATGTATTGAATATAAAAATTATTAAGGGGGCCGTCAAGTGTGAAACCTGTTTTTTAAATGTTTTTTTTCGGGAATTTTTTTTTTTTGACAAACCATTAAAATAAAATAATTTATAAATTGTGTATCATTGATTCCGGCCGGTCTGCTTATTTAAAATTAAAAAACCAAACGCCATTTCAATTGTGAGACTTGAGGCTCTACCGTGAACCAAGATAAAGTCAGAAATCCAAAAAAAAAATCAATTTTTTCCCGCTTTAGAAAAGAAAATCAATTTTTCGCATTGAATATTTTATCTAAAGCGTTAAAAAAAAAGATTTTTTTAAAATTCTGACTTTATCTTATTTCACGGTAGAGCCTCAAGTCTCATAATTGAAATGGCGTTTGGTTTTTTTATTTCAGATGGGCAGAACGTGCCGGAATCATGGCAGCAGTGGAGCACCTTTTTTTTTATGTGTTCCTGTTGGGCGGTGTATCCACGATTATATTTAATACATTCACTTCAAAAAATTCACAAAGTTTGTTCAAATGTTAATAAAAACATTTAAAAAACAGATTTCACACTAGACGACTCCCTTAAAAAAATATTTTTAGTATTCTCAGAGGTTTTGAATCCTTTGCCCACCATTTTCCTCCCCAGAAAAAAACATGTGTTCAAGTTCCTACTGCAACGACGGCATTTTGTTCTTTGAACCTATAAGTCAAAAATATTTTTGTATCAATACAAGTAGAATAAAACTCGAAACTTTATTTTGATTCATCGTTTGGTAATCGAAAAAAAAACCCCATAAAAGCTTTGTTTTTCAGTGCGTCTATAAGCAGTATTATCCTTTAAGGGGTTATACGTAGTCAGAAGGTTGAAAAAAACGTACATACATATTTTTACGTACATACTTTTCCAACTTTTAACTTTATTTTGATATATATATATATGTTTTTTTTTAAATAATGATTCTTGAAGTCGATCTCCAGGACATCCTGAAAAAAAGCGGCTTGCGGTGAGCACGATGTGTCTGGATAGGATCATCCAAAATAAAAAATAAAAAAGATTTCGTTAATATAAGGTATAATTTAGTATTTGATCGAAGGAATAAGCAAAATATTTATTTTCAACGAAATGACGGCTTCTAAAAAAAAAATTCGGTTCTTCATTAAAATTTTTAGCTTAAATTGTTTATAAAATGAAAAATATTTATCGGTAAAACAAACCTTCGATTAATTACTAAAAAATATACTTATAAAGCTTGTGTTAAAATTTGAGACTGATCGATTTTTTGAAAATTCTGTTTGCGTATAACCTCTTAATTTGATTCGAATTAAAATCTTGACATTTCTTTCTTTTTCTTTATTCCCCATTCCAAAAATATTTCTCCACGACGTTATGAAAGAAATTCGAATGAAACAAAATTGATAACGTATCAAAAGAGCCCTGACAAAATGAATATTTCAGAATCTTATATTAAACGCATTGAACTGCATCTCGGAATGTTTTCGGTCTTGATTATTTTTCTTTTGCCCCCTTTTTTTCGCTCTTTTATCGAGGTCTCCACACGTTCGCAGGTATTTATCCGTTGTACAAATTGGCCGTGCCCCCGCGAAAAGTTGTGTCGGGATCGCGAGTTTCTTCGCGATACGATGATACGAGAAAGAAGTACGAGGAGGAGGAGAACGAAGAGGTCGCGAAGAGGACTTACCGAGTGCGAAAGAACGTGAATGCAAATGAATAAAAGTAAAAGGACAAAAATGAATTTGAAAAAGGAGCATGCTAAAGGCTGGGGGTCAGGGGGAAGGGGTGGGGGCAGAGTGTGTCGAGAGGTAGCACAAATTTTTTGCGAGTTCGCGGAGTACGAGAGAGAGAAAGAGGGAGTAAGGACAGGGGTGGAGGGGGGTGTGGGAAAAAGGATCCTGCGAGATTCTGGGCGCGCGCCTCATCGGTGTGCCTTACAGCTTTCTTCTTCCTCCTCCTCCTCCTTCTCTTCCTCTTTCTCTTGCGAGATATACACGAAGAGAGAGAGAGAAAGAGAGAGAGAGAGAGAGAGAGAGAGAGAGAGAGAGAGAGAGTGAGAGGAGCGAGGGAGGGTTATTGAGGGCTCCCATTACCGGTACAACCTGCCTTGGGTCGTTATCTTTAGCGCTATTGATGATCTACCGAAAGCAGATTAATGATCGAAACTCGGGCAACAAATTGCCGGGGACAGGACGATATGCTACTCCCGCAACTCTCTCTCTCTCTCTCTCTCTCTCTCTCTCTCTCTCTCTCTCTCTCTCTTTCTCTCTCTCTCTTTCTCTCAGCTGATAATCTGGTTTCTGAATCATCAGTTAGAGGGTTAATGTGCGTTTCGGTGTTTCTCCCACTAGAAGCTTGTGAAGGCTCCTTGAAAGTTTAAAAAACCTTGGACTTTTTGTCATGATGTTCCATAAAGTTTGAGTTTCAACGTTGTTTCCCATCTTAATGACTAATTTCAGGTGATCGGGCTTGCAAATCGGTTCAGATTGGCTCACGAATCGCGTCGATCGATTTCCAAATTTAATCGATCGGTCTCTATGATTGATGTTTAGTTGGTGTCGGCTCAAAGCATTCGAAAAAAAATATCCATATATATATAATATTTGAATGCAAAGATATTTTTTAAATAATTATCCGGAGAAAAATATGTAATAATAAGAACAATAGGACGTTAATATTATTCTTAAAAAACCGCCCCATAAGAATCGCAAGGACGAAATTTAAATTAAAGTCTAGTTTTTTGATGGTGTGATTTTGTCCGTGATTTTGATAATGTTTTCAAGTGATTATTAATGAGTAATTTAGGATAATTAAGTTAAAATAATGTTTGCAATGTGATAATGTTGATACAAGAACAAATCCTATTATTTGATTTGATTTAATCTATTCTAGAATTTTGGAAAAATCGATTTTTTAGGTAAAAACAATACTTTTTAGGGTCTTAAAAATAAGATTCAATTGGTATAGTAAAAAAAGATTTTAAAACAGAAAATGATTCATTTTTCCAAAAGTGCACTATTTCTACAACATTTGATTTTTGAAATAATTGCTATGTACTTCTATAGCCAATAGTATATAAATTATAATATTTTTTAATTGTCAATTTTTTCCAAAGTTTTTAAAATTATTTTTTTGTTTTTAATCTTATAGTCCTGCTTTAAAAAAATGATAGAACTAATTTTTTCTTTCATGATTAAATATTTGTTGAATAGACCTTCAGAAAAGAAATCCTATTCCATTTTCCATACTTCCGAACTAAATTAAATTATAAATATTAAAAAATCTCTTTTGACTTTGCAAAAAATGTGTTGAAATATGCTCGTGAATGGAGAGAGCTTTCGAATTTTTTCGGGATTTTACGTCCCTAATTTACGTATATGTATCCTGAGAGCAAGATGTGCAACTCAACCCCAATTTTTTACCGCACGCGTACGCAGCTGTAGTTAAAATAAAAAGGGGACGTGAACGTACCCGTTTTAACGATTCTCCCGATGACTAATCTGTTCAGGCTCGCATTTTAAGTGTTTAAAGAGACGAGCGATATACTCTTTATCCTCGTTTCAAACTTTGAATCTGGTCAAACGAACTTTCTTATATTTAACTGGGTTAGGATGATAAAATATCAATTCTGCTTTATCGTGGAAGAAGCAAAATTGTTGTTTTATTCAGGTTTTTATGCCATCGTCTTTTGAAAGGTCCTAAAACGTCGAGGAATTGAATTTCGCAAATCGGACTCAAAAATTAAAAAAAAATATTCGGAGATCATTTCAATTTGCCGAGATCTTGAATTGTTCGCAGAATGTCTGTGCTTTAACTTTTGTAATTTTGCAAATATTCACTTCAATTTTTTTGTGCAGATAAACTGGATAATGCGAATGGTCGAGATTAAATTAAAAAAAGAATTGATCGAGGATTTCGATTTTGAAATTTTTTTGTCCTTTTTAAAAAATGCATCTGAAGCTGCTGATTTTTGATAATTTTGCAACTACCGATCTCAATTTCTTTTTCCTTTCATTTTCAATCAGCATTTTTTAAATTTTCAGCGTTTATCATTATTGTTATCAATTAGCATTAAATGTGAGCAAAATCTTTCCGGAATCCAATTAAAAAAACCAAATGTCGAAAGTTTCAATAAAATCTCGTAAACGCTGAAATTTGTATAATTAATCAGCAATGGAGCTCAATCTTTGTGCACAAATTAATTACATTACTATAATGTCAGTCGTTGTTATATTTAAGAGGAAGTGGAGTCTGAGTTAGATAAAATTTTCAAATTTTCGAAAAATTATGAAAAAAATCATACAAATTTCTAAACTGTCCGTAGTTTCCTGATTTATCTTAATCGCTCGTTAATTATCCTTTACAATAATTGAACTGTTTATAAAAGAGGAGCCAATGGAAATGAATCCTTCAAAGAAAATGAAATTGGAGCAAATGTTTAATTTCCACGAACTTTAAGAATCTCTTATTATTTTCCTGAAACTTCCGCAAAACGCGTGGCGAACGATAAATCTTGATCGTCATCGATAAATCAAAAGTAAAACGAATGCAATAAAAAGTTGAATAAATGCTTGATAAATCACAATTGAGACGATAAATCTGCGTGTGTTTTTAATGGCTAACTTGATAGAGAAAGGAAGCGATCGAGAAGGACAGAGAGATGTAGAGAAAGAGAGAGAGAGCTTTGGGGTGAATCGGAGGTTCAATGAGGTGATAAATCTCATCGCTGTTAAAAGACGAGAGGAATCGCGAAAAGTTATGCGCGCGTGTGCATTCAGTCGCGCAGGTGCACGAGAGATCCCCCCCCCCCCCCATCCCTCGAGTCCCGAATTGGCGACCGATCCGATCTGTGTCCTCTCTTTATTTTTCTTTGTTTTTTTTTACATCTCCCTCTCCCTTCCATCTGCTTTTTTTCACATTTCTCCTTTTTCTTCATCCCAGTCTCGAGAATCGTCCGAGAGCTCGTTAATAACACGACGATCGAGTTTTGCCTCAGCGAAACGACGCGCGAGGGCGCTCGCGTCAATCGCGCATGCGCGCCAAAACTTTCCGCGCGCAATTCAATCCAATTACGATATATATTTGCGCCAGAGCGAGATGGCGAACTTCTGGAACGCCAGAGAGAGAGGAAGAGAGAGGAGAGAACGGGAGAGAGAGTGAGAGAGGGAAGGAGAGGGAGAGAGGAAAGTGCAACAAGATAGAGAGGGACAAACGAAGTCTGGAGAAGTGGAGGAACGTTGGAGCGCATGTCCCGCATTTTTGTAATAACCCAGGGGTCGACCAAGAATCCAAAATGGCGGACTCTTCAGGTTTTGCACAATTCTCTCTCTCTCTCTCTCTCTCTTGCTCTGACGATACGAGATGCGGACAATGTTTTATTTACCCCCTTGCAAGAGCAACATGAAGAGAGAGAGAGAGAGAGAGAGAGAGACCGTAGATGAGAGAAACAGCGAGAGAAAGATCGACTGCGAGAGAGAAACTGAGCGGAATGGAATTTTGCTTTTAATGGGGAATACGCGCGCGCGCTTCTTGCGGATTAAAAAAGAGGTGGAAGAATCCTCGAGAGGATGAAAGAGAGAGCGAGAGAGAGAGAGAGAGAGAGAGAGAACGGGAGAGATTAACCCGAGAAGAGAGAGTGAGAGAGAGAGACAGAGATCAAAGTAAATTGAAAGAATTTGCTTTATGAGAAAGTGGAGAAAATGGAATTTGAGTTTGATACGGCGAGCAAAAAAAAACAAATTTTCTCCTTTTATTCATGAACAAAATTTCGTTCACTTATTTATGACTACAAATTCATTTCTGAATTTTCAATTCGACCAAAATTTTATTTCATATTGTAATATGAATTTTGAATTTATTTTTGGCGTTACAAAATATTTTGTTGTAATCTTGAACATCATTTCTTCGCGGGTAATACAATCTCTTGGGTATTAATATACGTTCAGCCAATAAACGCTAAACCCACGCTAAAAAAGTAAATTTTTTTCAATCATTTTGCGACTACGAAATAATGGAAGACGAAACGAAATTTTTGGGACATTGATCGTTTCCCACACACGGTCGTAAAAGCCCATAAAATCATGTTCCCCAGTGGCTTTGCTGCCTACACGCCTCTCAGGGCGAATTAATTGCCGCAATTAAATTAGCACAGAAAAGTGGATATTTCAATGAATCCCCACACTTATATAAATATACATATATATATGATTCTATGTATTTATTGAATGGTTCATCATCGGTGTGCATCATCGCACAAAAGTTCTTTCACGTCCTTCATCCTTGAGACAAGTGTCACTTGCATCTATGTATGGGCAATTATATGTAAATTAAAAAAAAAAATGAAAGAAAAGGACTCTAGGATTTTGTAAAAATTGATTTTTTTGCTTAAACAATACTTTAGGGTCATAAAAAAAAACATTTAGTTGGTACTCTGGTGAAAAAAAAATCTTGAACGGTTTCAATTTTGGAGCAGCGCTTTGGAGCAGGATTTTAATGCTCGTAAAATTTAAACCACGTTTTTCTTGAAACCGATATTTTGATTCGCCAAGCAGCGTTTTGAAGGGGACATATTCAGCTTCATTTCGCGTTTTCCAAAAAAATGTTGCAATTTTTTTTAACCCGGTACGCCCTTTGAAACATGGTCGTTTTTCGGTTTTTTTTTGGGATTTTAATTTTGGCGCACGGCCCATGGAATTTATTTTTGACTGTTTTTCGCATGAAAAACTTGTGGCGGGGAGTACTAGCTTCAATTTTGTTTTTTAAAAAGTTTCGTACGGTTTTTTTTTGCAAACATATTAAATTTTTTCTAAAAAACCACCATATTTATAAAATGTAGTGTAACTCCAAAACTACTGGGTTCTCGTGAAATCACTAAGAGGGTAAAAAGTTGCATACAATCATTCTGGATTCAATTAATTTTTTTCAGATTTTTTTTCAAAATTTCTTTTTTCTATTTTTTCCTGTAAACGAGATATTTTTTTGTCTCAAACAATCGGATGTCTTACCTCGTCTACACGTGTTTTTCGATGAAAAAGCCATGTAGATGAGGTTTTGCGATGAAAAAACCGTGTAGATGATGTAAGAGACCCGATTGTTTAAGATGAAAAATATCTCGTTTACAGGAAAAATAAAATAAAAAAAAGTTTGTAAAAAAAAACTGAAAAAATTTTATTGAATCCAGAATGATTGTATGCAACTTTTTACCATCTTAGTGATTTCAGGAAAACCCCGTAATTTTAGAGCTACGCTATATTTTATAAATATGGTCGTTTTTTTGCGAAAAATCGGATATTTTTGCGAAAAAAAATCGTGCGAACCTTTAAAAAAAATAAAATTAAAGCTAATACTCCCCGCCACAAGTTTTTCATGCGAAAAACCGTAAAAAAAAAATTTCATGGTTCGTGCGCCAAAATTACAATGCCAAAAAAAGTTGAAAAACGGGTTAAAAAAATCGCAAACATTTTTTGGAAAAAGCGAAATGAATCTGAATATGTCCGCTTTGAAACAACGCTTGGCGATTCAAAATATCTTCATTTTTAAAAGAGCAGTGAAACTTTTTGTACGTCTCTAGCCCAATATACCGCCTTAAAAGTAAATTCTTCACAAATTCTCCTGACCGGCAAAATCCAGACAAACTCGAAACACAATTTTTATCTCGTTCATTGAAAATGATGGGGTAAAAATTCTAGAAAACGATGGAAAATAATGTTTAACAAAGCCCGAATGATTCTGGAAGAAGAAAAAAATCAATGAAATCCGCGAGATGGTGAGAACGATGATCCGCTCGATTTTACGTGAAATTCCCTGTACAATATACCTGTATTATTGTGTATAGAGAAAATACTGGGCGCGGAAGGTGCACGAAGCGCGCGCGCGCGCGCGCTCTTCTCGGCGTCGGTTTTATTGCCTTCGTAAAGCGATCGTAAAACGCGCGTGCGATCGTTTGCGCCAATGGAAGCGACAACGCGATAAGGCCCTCAACATCGACACACACGTATATACGTATAGATCGATGAATAATGACTATCAAAGGGTCTTACAATTGCCCGAGAAATCATCCGACGATACGCCCTTCTGGGTCCAGGCCAAAAGAGCGAGAGTTCGATTTCTTCGACGTTTTTCCGTGGCTCACTTCGACGATGTTCCCTACGAGCGTGTTAAGAGCGAAGAGGCAAGAAGTCATAAGAGAAAAAAATATGTTCTGTTACGCTCGTATAATGCTCGCGAGATACTATTTTTTTTTTTCTCATATTTTTTGCTCTTACCGAGAGCATCTCCGAAGCAACACTCTTGGAGCAAAAGAGAATTCTAGAATGAAGAAAAAGAAAATTCAACGCGGTGGAAAATATTGCCAATATCGAGGAAAAGGAAGTCAAACGGGTTTAATCGATTTTTTCCTCAATCAATTATGAATCTCTTGTTAAAAATGTGATTTATCACGATTTTACTAATTTAGAATAATTTTCTGGAGCGGTTCGCTTTTATAACGAGATTTTTACATTTTATTGAAAATTTTAGGATTCAATTTTTGTAAATTTTCAGCAATCGAGCTTTTTTCTCAAATATTTTTCGCTCGATCCTCGCAAGGATCTTCGGGGACTCTTAAAATATCGTAGAGAATGATAGTTAGGTGTAGAAGGGTATAACTAATTTTCCCAATTAGTTTTAAATCCAATTAGTTTATTAGTAATTAATTTAATTTTAATTAGTTTATTGGATTCATAAATTTTATCGATGATTCGATATTTATTTCTTCATATTAAGACAAGTCGTTGATGAACTCGTCGATCCTGAGTTTATTTACAATTTCGTATCGTCGAGACGTAAATAATTGAACGACGATGAGTGACGAAGAGATTCGAAGAGTGACGAACTCATAAATTTAAGGGGATGAACTCGTAAAATGCTCTTCGCGATGGCGTCGTCGTAATTCGCGACGAAGAAAAATAAAAAATAAATATATAAATAATTGAGCGGCAAAAATGTTGGAATGAAGAGATCGAAGTTGACAGAGAAATCGGAGAAGTAGATTGCGGACGAAATTGTCTCGTCACTCGGGGGTCGAGTGAAAATCGTCCCTCGTCATCGACGAGAATCCTCGACGATATATGTACGTGTCAGTTTGAAAAAAAAAACGAGAATGCTGAGAGAGAGAGAGAGAGTGAGAGAGAGGAAATGAGAGAAGAGTTACACGAAAGACGAACGATCGAATCTTTCGCAGGGGGAAGGGCTTTCGAAACGAGTGAACGCGCGACGATTGACCGGTGAGAAATCGCGCAATCACCGGGCGACAATCCGTCTCGAGGAATCGTCGAGATCGCTCAATCGAATTGTCGAGTGGAAAATAAAGGAACGAGATCCGCGGTAAAATTGATTTTTTTTTCGTCAAATTATCAGAAAGTTTCTGTTGAAGTTTTTCATAAATTTATATTTGACGTTCATATCAGATATTTCTATTAAATATTTATATTTGATATTTGAAGAAACTTCAAGAAATCGCATTGCTCAAAAATTGCTTCTCAAGTAAGGTAAATGTCCCAATTATTGAACAGGGCCCAATTATCGAACATGCATTAACTTATTTATAAAAATTTCATTACATGTATGGAACTCTTAGCTATCGAAATGTTACCTCACTTGTACAAAAAAAGCTTTAATTAATAGAGAAAAAAATTATTTAATCAGCAACGGTGACCCGATTTGACGTCTCGTGGCAACTGCTTATCGTTTTTGTTAAGAAGCGCTGCGTCATGCGTAAGGGCATAAAAAATTCAAAAACTGTCGCATCTCAAAGAGTAAAGACGTTTCAGGTTCCTCAGAAAATTCATTACAAATAACAATTTTTAAACAAGTTTTTAAATTAATTATTTGTTAAAAAATACGGTGTTCGATCATTGGGACATGGAAAATGCAGTGTGTCCCAATTATTGAACACTCGAATTCTCCAAGATGGCGTCATTAAACCCATCAAAACATCGAGACAGTTAACGCGTGACGGATCGTGTGAATCGGATTT
Source organism: Alloplasta piceator (assembly GCA_946863875.1). Taxonomy (NCBI): domain Eukaryota; kingdom Metazoa; phylum Arthropoda; class Insecta; order Hymenoptera; family Ichneumonidae; genus Alloplasta; species Alloplasta piceator. Next base: position 6,328,050 of record OX333081.1, on the reverse strand, counting down.
ATTCAAACAAAAACTGTAAGTTCCTGAACAAACTTACCTTTTATTCTTTCAATAATAACTCTAAGATCGTCAAATATATTTTTTATTTGTATTATCGTGCAATAAACATAAAAAGAAAAGTAAAAAGAGAATATAACCTAGATGTAACCTAAAAATACGAATGTAATGTTCAATATTTTTTGCTCTCCGATATTTCAGTCGAAAAACAAGAAAGCTGCCACAAAATCAAACAAAAACAGAATATAAAAATGAGAAAGCTGCAAATAAAAATAAAATAAAGTTCGAGTTGAAAAGCAAAAATAAACCAAATGCGAATGAACCAAAAACCTGTCAAAAGGGACTAAATATATATTTTTGTATTTTTACATGATTAATAAAAGATTATTCAAGTGTTTGATTTTGCTTTTATTTCTTAATATTGTACCCAAAATAATATTTTCAGAACGGAAAAAGAATTCTCGAGAGTGTTCGATAACTGTTCAATATTAGGGACATAGGCACTTCCGGTGTTCAATAATTGGGACATTTGCATGCTTCACATTGTTATTCTTTTCTTTCATTGGAAATCACTTAAAAATAATTTAAAGGGTGATTTTTCGAAAGTAAAAATATCAAAGTTTCACTTGAACATGAAAGCGATGGTTTTTTTTTCTTGATTTTATATATTTTTTTTTTCACCGAATACAATCCCCAGATCCTTAGCTGTTCAATAATGGGGACATTCACTTTATAAAAGATATTTGTATTAAATATTTATATTTGATATTTAACTTCAAGAAATCACATTGCTCAAAAATCGATTCTCAGGTGTAAATTTTATGAATTTTTTAATATTTTTATATTAATAATTTATTTATATCAATTATTAATATTAATATTAATTTTTTAATTAAAAAAAAAATCGATTGAAAAAATCGATTTTCCAAACAAACCCAAACTTACCCCTTAGGAAAAAAATTCTGATTCTCGAATGTTTCTTCGTAATTTATTTTTGGTCGTGGAGCTTCCGAAAGCTTGAGAAACGAGGCTATTCTTTGGCAAACAATTTTCTCTCTCCGTGTGCGTAAAAAATTGTCAAAATCATCTGTGTCCGATCTGCATTTTCGAGATTTCAGTGAAAAGGTTTGCGTTTGCTGCTGTTTTGAGTCCGAGGGACGGGACTCTCGAGAAAGACCTTTTTTTTTCCTCGGCTCCACAATTTATGTCTACTTGTATATATATAGCTGTATATATTAGAAATATATCCATAGATATATGTACCGTGACAGAGAAAATTCACCCCTGCTGAGATGTGGCACAGAACTATCGTAATTGGTTGCCTCTCTTTCTCTCTCTTTCTCTCTACATGGAACCATTTTTCATATATATCTATATATCTGTATCTATAGGTAAAACTTCACGCTCGATCATCTCGCTGAAGTCACGCGAATCGGTTTTACCGTGATTCCTGTACACTTCGAATAATATACTGAGATAAATATATATATATATATATATATATATTTTGGAGTCACTGAGATCTTTTGCCCGGTAATAACGAGGATTCTTCGAAAACTTTGATTGTAGGTGTTCATAGTTGAGAGAGAAAAGAAGAAAAAAAATCTTTATTTCTATATAGAGAGCGAGAGAGAGATCTATGGAGTCTCGATCGGCAGCTGCGGCGAAGCCGAACGAATCGACGGTGACAGGCTTGACGGCTTTATAAACACCCACGTTGATCTCTCCTTCGTGATCTCTTTTTCTTTATGTCCCTCGTGGATCTTCTTTAAATTTTCCATTTTTTTATTTTTTTATTTTCTCGTTTTGTAAATAAAATTCAACACATAATAATTTTGGGTCAACTCGTGGTATGATTTCAGTGAGATTTGATTAGGATTTGATTTGTAGGATTTGATTTTTCATGCCAAAATCATTTTTCGTTGATTGCCAAATTTTTTTTATCGTCGTTTATAAGGACGATCCTGAATTTGGATCAATTTTCTCAGAGACGACTTTAAAAGCAAGTTGGCTTGAAAATGATGGTGAACAATTTAATTGATGGAGAGAAATGACTCTTTTATAATCTGAATACTAAATATTGTACAACTTTTCAAAAATCTTCAGATTTTTTTCTGTCTTTTGAATGCATGGGAAAAATGGCGCGAATGCTAAACTTGAAATTTTCTTGTCAATCAATTTCCAAGCTTAATCATTGTTTTGATTTTTTGCTAATTAATATAGCACTGAAAAATTGATGGATTTCCGTCGGTATAAAAATTACCTTGAGGTAGGAACTCGATCTTGACGGTTATCGAGATCGTTTTGAAAAAAATTTTAAGTCGAGAAAAATGTAGAAATCGAAATTCGGGAAAAAGTAATTATTATAGACAATTTCATAGTCCTAGTCTCAAATCCCAAAGTCAGCTTTCACGACGTTTAATAATCAAGTCTTTTTTAAACAATTTTTTTTTATTAAAAAAAACTCATTAAAATTCAAATTATTTCAATGGCAGATTTCCATGCGAAATAATTCTATTAATTAACTCCAAGGAGAAAAATCATCCTGATTTAAAGGGGCGATACGAAATCGAATGTATCTCCCTAAAGACGAATTTTACAGCAATTTGTTAAACAAAAATATTGAGAGCCTCACCAAAAAATATAGATGATCAAAAGTTATTACGAAAAATTCAAACAAAAATAAAACGGCCTAAAAAATGTTTCTTTCGATTCTTATCGAAATTATTGTGATCTTTTCCTCGAACTTTTTAAAAAAGGGCATTTTTGGAAATTACCAAATTTAGATATCTCGAAACCTGCCGCTGAGTAGATTGTTTATCTGAAAATAAAAGTTTCTCGAAACGATTTTAATTAAACCGATGAATCAGACGGAACTTGACAAATGTAACACCAGTTCAAAGTTGAAATGCAAAAAATTTCGTTCCCAAAAAATTTATGCAAAAAATGTTGTGGCTTATTCGAGAGCTTCCTTATACATTATTGTTTTACAGAAAGAAAAAAAAATGAAAGATTCGTTGGACAAAAATTTACCATTAACAGTAAATAAGTCGAGCTTGTCAAAAATCATCGATGAGTAATTCGAAAAAAAATCGAATCAAGTTGAAATTTGCCAAAATCTTTGTTCCTTCACGATCAATTTAGACTCTGAATAATTTTTGCGATATCTGAATAATCATGTAATTCCCAAAATTGTCATTTCAGTCAAATTTAGACATTGGCATAGTAAAACAAAAAATTGTTCAGGCCCTGCGTGATTTATTTTTAAAAACTCCAAAAATCTCGATTGGGAGAGCAATCCAACCCTGTTTTTTTTTTATCGCCTCATTGTTTATATCACACTTGTAAGTATAATTATCAGAAAGCTCAAAAAACGTCGATCACATCGACAGGATTTTAGGGAAACTTTGAGGAAATGTTGAGGATCGACAGGAAACTCACCGTCGATGCTCGAAGAAGATGAGTAGAACGACGATAGTGGGTCCTATCCTAGTGCGGGATATCGATGATTTTTTCGGTCCTTTTGGGACGTGGGTCCGGGACGAAGGCATCCTGTCATCGCCTCGACTTTGGCCCTCCAACACGCCTCCTCCCTTCGAGTCACAATTACCGATCGACGTCTCTTTTTCCTTCTCTCCTCCTCCCTTTATCAGCTTAATGATTCGTGTCCAACGAATATAGACCACAAAAAGCTGTACAAAGTTCTCTCTCTCTCTCTCTCTCTCTGTTGCACCCCTATTTTAAGGGATGAAGGGGAAGGGAATATCGCTGATACACTCGTGGTTTGTGGTTAGCAACCCCTTCAGGGGTCTTTTTTACAACCACCCGAACGAAACGACCCTCGCGAGGGCTTCGAGCTTTTTATCTCTCTCTCTCTCTCTCTCTCTTCCTCTTTCCCAATCGGCAGCACTTTTCCCTTTTTTTTTAACTCTCGTCACTCGTTTCTTCGTTTCACTCCACCACGTCGAGGGCGGCCTCTCTGATCAGGGCGGCTTGGCACGCGTCGAGGACTCGTACTTAGCCCGGGGCAGTGTCGGCGCGTTCTGCTTTGACGTTCGTCAACTTCGAGAGCTTTTTTCTCTCTTATTTCTATTATTTTTTTACATACACACACACGCACGCACACACATGGGCAAAAACCGCCCCACTTGTCCACTCTCACTCACCCCTTCGCACTTTTGAGGAAGAAGGAAAGAAGGAAGTAAGAGCGAAAAATTCTTCTCGTTGCGATAACGAGTGCGCTAATCCTTATCGTCGAATCGAACGTTTTAACGCCGAGTGTTTCCTCGTCGATTTCTCGCGAGCCCGATGGTCTCATTTTTGCACAAGCGTGAATTCACGCCCAGACACATTCACTGTCATGTCGCGGACGCCATTGCGAAGAATCCAATTTGAATGGTGGTTCACAATTGCGAGAAGCAAAAACAACAACAACAACAACACCGGAAGAAGCACTCGTCGATGAAATTGCAGTGAAAACGGATCGACTCAAAAATGAATCGGCCGTCACTCTTTCATCCCCCTTTTTCGATTCGCGCACTGTCGCTCATAAATCCGCGCTCATTCTCATCCCGATCATCACTGATCAAAGTCCGATCGAGGTCTGCGCGCGGTTCACGTTTGTCGAAGAAAAACAAAAAAAACAAACAAATGACCTTGGATGAACCTTCAACCCCTGTTGAGCAGCCGAAGGGTAGTTCTCACGATGGTCCCGCAATAACAACACAACGCGTGCGACACAAGAGCAAACACTAAATCGAATGGTAACACGAGGGTTGCAGTCCCGGAATGAGCGAGGATGAAGATAGAGAAAGAGAAAGATGGGAGAGCTAGTTTTCCCGAGGAGGGGGCGGTCTCGTGAATTAGTCTCGGCGTTTCCGTGTATCCAGGTAAAGGCAGAAAAAAAAATAACTCCCTCCCGAAAAAAAGAAGGGCGGGAAATTGTTCCTCGTTCCGTGTGGGAGCACTTTTGTGGTAGCGAACGGAAATGGTCCTTCTTTACGCGAGGAAGTCGAAAAATTTCCCACCTTTCCACTTTTTCCTCTTCCTCGGGGTCCTCCTCGACCTCTTCGGCGGTTTCCCCTCTCCTTTTACAACGCTACCTCGATGTTTCGAGAGCCTCTGGATCAACTTCCGGTCTGGCGCGTCTCGTGGCGTATGGTTTGTGCCCCCTGACGCTCGCGGCCAAGATTCAAGACCAAATAAAATAAAAGTTGGTGCGCGGCTGCAACACGCGCCGGTTTAGAGAAAGAGAGAGAGAGAGAGAGAGAGAGAGAGAGAGAGAGAGAGAGTGCGTGTGAGAGAGAGCGAGGAAAAGAGAGAGAGAAAGAGAGATGGGATATTCCTTCCTTTCGATCTCTTCTCCACCTCTCTCTTTCCTTCTCCTTCTTTCAGCTCGTGCTTGAGCTTCCTCGTTGTTTCCTCCCCCTCGAACGCCTCATCATTCCCGCCTCCTTCCTCTTCTTCCTCGATTTCTCTACCACCACTCCGCGAGTCGCCGCAACGACTCGCCTCTTCCTCTTCTTTGTAAGAGTATGTGTATGCGTATGTCCTCTCTCCCTCTCTCTTCCTCGTTTATCCGTGTATCTACCGTGGGATTGCAGTTGCCTCGTTAACGTTGCCGGGGATGAGCTCGCGGTTCGAGTCGAAAGTTAACATCATGGACCGGATTGTAATCGGATGACCCGCGCACGAAATATCTCTCGTTTTATTGACCCGAAGTTTCCGTTCGTTTTTTTCTGTCATGGCTCTTCAATTTTCCGGCGATTCGATTTCATTGCAATTGAACTCAGCTGGTTCTGCTTCATCTACAAAATGGCCGTCTTTCCAACGTTCCTTCGACGCTGCTCATTGCTCAGAATCAAGCATCGAACTCGACCCTTGCTCAGAAGCAAGTTCCAATCTTGCTGGCAACTCAGAATCAAGTTTAGATGTTGCCCATTGTCCGGAATCAAGTTCTGACGTTCGACGATGTCCAGCATTAAGTTTCAATTGCGTCCATTCGCCAGACTCAAGTTCCAATCTTTCTTCTCGCTTGAAATCAAGTTTCAAGGTTGCCCATTATCCAGAATCAAGTTCTGACGTTGCTCGTTGTCCAGAATAAAGTTCTGATGCTGATATTTGTTCAGAATCAAGTTCCGCTATTGACCTTTGTCCAGAATCAAGTTTCACCTGCACCCTTCGCTCAGGATCAATTTTCAATCTTGGCCTCTGCTCGGAATCAAGTTTTGATGTTGCCCATTCTCCAAAATCAAGTTTTGAGGTGGCCCGCTGTCAAGAATGAAGTTCCGACGTTGAACGCTGCCCAGAATCAACTTCCAATAGTGCTCTTTCGTTGGAATAAAGTTCCAATGTTGTCCCTTGTCTAGAATCAAGTTCTGAGGTTGCCCCTTGTCTAGAATCAAGTTCCGAGGTTGCCCGTTATCCAGAACCAACTTCTGACGTTGAACGTTGTCCAGAAGCAAGTTCGAATTGTTCCCATTGGCTGACAATCATGTTCCAATCTTGTCTCGCGCTCAAAATCAAATCCTAATCTCAATCGTTGTCCGGAATCAAGTCTCGATCTTCAATACCATTGTTTTCATTGAACTTTCTACTCTGAAGAATGAAGTTTTCGCAACTGGGGAAAGTCGTTGGAGTTACAAGTGTCCCGTGGGCGATGATTATCAATCGATTCTCAAGCCGATCGTTGTGGACAATATTCCCAAGGTCAATTCTCAAGGTCAATTCGATTATCCTTGACGTATATCCTTGACAGCGAGTGACGCCGATCGGAACAAAACCCTTTCCTGCTCCCTTCGCTTCCGGTCCTCGGTGCTCTTGTAAACCGGGACATTTGTAATCGGGGGCACTTTGGCCCCTTTGACGTTTGTGCGCGCGCCCGGATAGAGTAATGCCACGAATCTGATTCACTCTCCACGGCGAACCGTATTCGACGTTAAAGCGCAGCCTCGAGGAGATTGAGGAGAAGAAATATGGCGGAGAAGGAGGAGGGAATGAAGAGGAACAAGAAGAAGAAGAAGCAGGGGGAGGAGTAGAAGCGATGACGACCAAATGACAAGGACGCAGAGACTCTGAGCTGGTGGAGAAAGAAAGGCAAAGAAAGAGAGAAGGAGAGGAGAGGAGATCATCTATGATGAAGCTCGCGGTGTGCGCGCAGCAATGCGCCGCACGCGCCCGCAAGCGCTGTCTTTTGAGCGTCCTCGTTCCTTCAGGTCCAATCTTGATCCCTCTCTCTCTCTCTCTCTCTCTCTCTCTCTCTCTCTCTCTCTCTCTCTCTCTCCCGCCATCCTCCAATCTTGCCCATAAGATATAAAGAAAGTTGAGATAGAAGCGGTGGAAGCCGTTGTGTTCCGTACCGGTGGGCTCTTTTATGCCGCGAAAGAGTGGTATCTGGTCCCGCGTATTCTTGTCGGCTGTTGCCCGTTGGCTGCGCTCGTGCCCTCGCTTCGTAACCGAGCCACGATGACGCTTGGTCGAGAGGCCTACTTGGCTTGGCCACCAACCACAAATCCTCCCCGCCATCGGCTCCGGACCCATGCCCACCACTATCCTCATCCACCACCACCATCGCCACCACCACCACCACCGCCATCATCATCAGCAGCGTCATCGCGGACTGTGCCCTCCACTTATGGTTTATCCCCGGTGTATCATCCGGACTCCTTCTGAAACAACCAAGTCCTCGAACTAGGCCGCTCGAAGAAGTTGCTTTCGTACGAGAGTTCGCTTTGGATTGAGATTTTTAGGCCTCAAACATGAATCTTGCATGAATTTGGCAGATATGGCGGTTTTTTTTTAAATTCCTAAATTGAAATTCACGACAAATTGACGACATTATAAAGATTTACAGTTGAGCTGGTTATAATATAGTTGAGTTGACCATAAAATAGTTGAGTCAACTATAAAATAGGTGGATTAATTATAAAATTGTTGTAACTCCAAACTACTTGAGTTAACTATTAAGCAGTTGAGTTAACTATGAAATGGATATGTCAACTTTGGTGTAATTTTTGATGTTATTGTTATTGTTATTATTATTATTATTATTATTATTATTATTATTATTATTATTATCATTATTATTATTATTATTATTATTATTATTATTATCTGCGAGGATTATGAGATTGGAGTTTTTGTCGAATTAAAATCTTATGAGATTTTCTTAGGACGAGATTATCGAGACATTTTTGCCAAAAATGTCGAAATGTTGCCTTTTGAGGTTATTGAAAATGGAGCAAAAATTGAACGAACAACGTTTTTGATGAAATTTCTTAGAAATTTTGATCTTTTAGAAAGACTATTGGTAAATTCATATTCAGGGGGACAAAATACATCGATATGAGGTTTGAAAAAAATTAATAAAATTTTTTTTTTTTTGCATCTCGGCCAAAATTGGATTTGTTCACTAAAATGACTGTAGCTTTTTTTCTAGATCGAATTCCGGTTTTGCCTTAAACTCGTTCTTTTTAGGATCGTTAAAGCTTCAACATGCCGCTTGGTTCATCCGATTCGGATAATTTTTTGATTTTTGGCAGATTTTTAAAGTTCGACCATCGATTCTTGCAAATTTTTGCATACATACCCCTTTCCTTTTTTTCCGGCGATTTTCAAAGTGCTCCCATTTTTACAAAAATTAAGTTATCAGACTGAACCAAACGCGATTCTCTAAGTTTAGTGACGGCCTTTAAGTACGAAAAAGAAATTTTAAAATCGGTCAAACCGATCGAAAGTTATGAGCGCTTGAAATTTCGAGATTTTGAGGTTTCTGAGAATGGAGCTAAAATTGAGCGAAAATGTTTTTGATGAAAATTCATGAAAATTTTCATTTTTTGAGAAAACTATTGGGAGATTCATGTTCAGGGGGACAAAATACATCGATATAAGGTTTGAAAAAAAAAAATTAAATAATTTTTTTTTTGCATCTCGGACAGAATTCAACTTGTTTATTAAAATAACTGTAATTTTTTTTCTAAGAAAAATTTCGACTCCGCTCTAGGCTTATTCTCTTCGGGATCGTTCAAGCTTCAAAACATCGCTTGGTTCATCCGATTCGGATAATTTTTCGATTTTTGGCAGATTTTTAAAGTTCGACCATCGATTTTTGCAAAATTTTTAAGGCTTACCCCTTTCCATTTTTTCCGACGATTTTCAAAGTGCTCTCATTTGTACAAAAATGAAGTTAGCGGACTGAACCAGACGCCATTCTCTAAGTTTAGCGACAGCCTTTAAGTACGAAGAAGAAATTTCAAAATCGGTCAAACCGATCGAAAGTTATGAGCGCTTGAAATTTCGCGATTTCGAGGTTTTTGAAAATTGGGCAAAAATTGAGCAAAAAATTTTTTGTTTATTTTTATCGTCTTCAAACGTCATTTCGATAGGAAATTCACCGCTGATTGCAAATCCCGCACAGTTTTTGTCGAAAAAAAATGTATTCGTGAGAAAAAGCAAGCACACGCTGGAAAACGTTGCGGGTGGGCAAAAGCCGCTCAAAATAACAAGAAAGAGAGAAAGAGATGATGAGTGAGAGGGAGAGAACGAGGATCGAAGGTGGGTAGAAAAGAGATTGTTCACGTGAGATGCGCGCGCTTCGGGTTTCTAACCCCGTGGGGGATGATGCTGAACCAACCCCATCTGGTTGTCCAAACCGACAAACCCGAGAGGTAGGTTTCTCGTCCGAGGATCACGTGACCTCTCGGTGGGAGGAGCCACTCTTCTCTCCATCCCTCTTCTTTTTCTTTTTTTTTTGATTTTTTTTTTCAGCAACGATTCATCCACCCTCTTCTCGAGTATTCAATTGGCATAATTGCAGGCTTATCTGCTTCCATCCTCACGAGCGTCTTCACGCTTGCATTCCCTGCTTCTTTGCATCCTTTTTTTCTCAACCTCTCACTTCTTCTCTCTCTCTTTCTCCCCTCCATTCTCTTCAATTCTCGTCTTCGTCTTGGACTCTCGCCTCGTTCTCCTTCATCGATATCTGCGGATACGACAGTCAACTTTCCTTATTTTTCCAAGCCTCAATAGTGAAATTTGCGATTTAAGCTTCCTAAATGAGCAAGTCATAATTATACTATTCCTAATCAGAGTTGTGAAAATATTAATGTAAAAGTAATGCATTACCCATTACTTTAAATAATGTGTAATAGACAAGTTTTCCATTAAAAATTTCAAAAGTAATGTGTAATGGATGGGTTTTCCATTATAAATAAAAAAAAGTAATGTATAATGTACGCATGTTCCATTACAAATGAAAATAGTAATGTGTAATGGATGCGTGTTCCATTACAATTTAAAAAAGTTATGTGTAACGGATGCCTGTCCCATTAAAAATAAAAAAGTAATGTGTGATGGATGCGTGTTCCATTAAAAATAAAAAAGTAATGTGAGGTAAGCATTACAAATTTTCGTATCAGTAACTTGTAATTTTTATTAGATTGCTTATAATTATGGGTAACAGCGTGTAAAAGCCCGTTCAATATAAATTTCGATAATTTTTGGAGTTGAGTACATTTTCGTACTTCATATTTAACGATGAACTGGCTGTTTTTTTGTTTCTATTTTTTAACTTTATGGATCATTTGTGATAATTGTGGATGAACTTTTACCGAGCGAATTAAAATAATGAGACAGCAATGTGCAAGTTTCTAACACGAGCACGGTAATTTTTCTATTTGTAATAGAATATTCTCCACTGCAAATTACTTTTTTTTTAAATTGTAATTTGTAATGGAACGTGCATATATTACACATTACTTTTTTATTTGTAATTGAACACGCATCCATTACACATTACTTTTTTACTTGTAATGAGACATGCATCCATTACACATTACTTTTTTTTATTGATAATGGCACATGCATCCATTACACATTATATAGTGTAATGCGTAATAAATACAGTAATCCATTATCAGAGTAATGCATTATCTACAACTCTGTTTCTAATAGAGGAACTGAAGGAACTGCATATAAAGGACGATGGAATGAAAACAAGGTTATCGAAAAAATTTGAACTTTCTTTTCAAATGCGATGAGATTAAGTTGCAGTTAATTCGCCCAAAGTACAGCAATCGAGAAAGAGTAGTAGGGTTAAAATTCAACCCTCCCTTATGATGATAAGGGTCCTTGTGCCTCGATTAACGAGAGTCGAGTGTGTGTATCCACGCACGGGGACAAAATTATTTCATCGTCCGACGATGCAAAATTGAGCTGCTGTAGGCGATTAGCAATTAGCAAGCTTGCGTTCGACGAGGATTTTTTTGTGTCCTCGTATCGTCCTACACCAGGCCCTTCCTTCCCTCGAAATCCTCTCGTCTCTCTCCTTCTTCGCCCTCGGGGTAGTTTGCTCGCCACTCTCGGCGAGTTGCACACTCGCACGTGTGGTCGTACAAGATCAAACGAAGCGATCCTCAAATTTACCACCCTCTCTCCTATATACCCTTAATCTTCACCCAGGGGCACAAATTCTCCTCGACTCTTTCTCTCTGATCCTGCAATACGGAGGACAGAGCTTAAGACGAGTCGACGTTAATTTTTTAATAACTCCTAAAGCACAAAAAACGGTTTTGATTTGAAAAATTACCAATTCGCAGCCGATTTTCTATTTCCATTTTGAAAAAGCTTGAACACATCCAAATTTAGGGGTAGGTTCATTCATCGGTGGCGAAAGATTCTTGGAGTTGATGAATTCATAATGATTTTTCCTTTTTGCTGAATCTCTTCGGAAAACTCTCGAAAATCATCGCCATTTTTGAAAAGTATTCATCTCATATCATAAATTGTTTGCTGAAAGGGGTAGTAATTACATATTCACCCTTATTTACTTTTTTATCGAAAGCTAATGGATTTAAAGATTTCATAGAATCTGAACATTTGTTATTTTTCAAGAGGCTTTTCCGTGGAAATAGAGAAGACCTTTCTAGAAAAATAATCATTTCCCCTCTCGAATTTATCGATTAATTGTTAATAATTGTTTGAGGTAAAGTAGAAGTGTTGTGAGAGAAAAATTCTTCTGGAATCCCTCCGAGTAATCCTAGATTTTCATCTGAAGAAATCGAATAAGATGATTTTTAGTTATTAATAATAATTAAACATTAATAGGAGCATGAACGATTTACAGATTATTTGATTGATCTATCAATGGATTGATAAATAAATAATGATAATCATGATTATAAATTATAAGTGATCGATTTAAGAAAGAAACGTCAGCTTTAAAATGATTACACCCTAACAAAAGTTAACTTTCATCGACTCACGAACCTTTTATGTTTTCCAAATGCTTAAATCGATATTTCCTTGGACATGATAGACGTTTTTTATAAAGTGAGCATTTTTTTTGTTGCAGTTTGCTGGACGTTTCTCAAGGGTCGAAGAAAATTCGAACGATGGTGAGTTTTTGAACATTTTCACAGTGATAAATATTATGCCTTCTTTCCATATTTTATATAATTCAAAATCGAAAAAAATGTACCAAAATCGTGTGAAAATTTCCAAATTTTATTCAATCAGAACCCCTGAAACGATTCGATGGAAATTAAACGCCAACTATTTCTGTCTTTACCGGGCAAATTTAAATAATTGACAATTTCAAAATCAATTCTAATTTTAATAATTTTTCAATTAGGGATGTAAAGAAAAAATCTTCATAAAAAGGAAGCTTTCCTTGTGAGGAAGCTGCGTAAAAAAAAAGTTTGGATGGTCAAAATTGAAATAAAACAATACGAAAAAAATGGTCAAAAGTAAATAATTAAAATAGAATCGTAACGAGAATAAATGGCAAGAATGTGAGTCATCGTTCAGTCGGTTATGCATCCATCGACGTAAATGCGTATATTCGTTTAGGATAAATAATATGGACGCACACATTTGCCAGAGTCACGGATTTCCGGCGCGAAATTTTATCGTTCCGTGAAACCGTTACGACGAGTGAGCTCAATATTCTCGTATTGCGCCAGAGATAAGATACGCGAAAGAAAAAAAAAATATATATATAGAAACCTCAAAACGCGATGGGAAAATTTGTAAAAATACAAATACATCGATGAGTCGTATAAGTCAAAAATAAAGTATATGTATTTTCTAAGAGGGATATTCGCGAATGCGTGGGTGAAGCGATTAAAGAATTTACGAGTATTGAGTCAACGTTAATTTCCAATCAAAATGTTGGTTGGGATTTTTTTTTACCTCTATTTCGTCTATTCATTTTTTTTTCTATAATTAAGCAATTTCGGATCCTGTTGGCTCGAGCGAGAAGCTGAGTGAGCCATTAAAATCCGTAATTGCATCGTATTCGCATTTCGGGAGTGAAGGGGAAAAAACACGAGAAACTAATAATAATTAAGATATTGGAAAGGACACATGTGCATATTTGATTTCTTCATGTAAAGGATGATGGTTAATTTTTTTTTGCTTTCAAAAAAAATTTATTACAATCGTGGATACAGCGGATACGATTAACCTAAAATTGAGATGAGATCGATGAATATTTATATCGCGTGTTTTGCACTATTTAGTCCTGCCCCTGTTAGTCGTCTTCGTACAGACGAATGCCCACGCGCTCTGACGATTCAAGATTTTTTTTTCTCGATCGAATAACGATCCTTGATCTATCGATCTGCGGGTCCACTCACAGAGAGTTGGTCGTCGTTGTCGTTTCGTTTGCACTGCAATTGGTCAGAAAGTTTAGTCGGAATATTGAAGAATATGCGAGTTAGGTAAAGTAACCAACTTTGGTTGCCAACTTGAGATGGAAAATGCCTGGTAATTTTTTATTTATCGTTTAGTTAGTTGGTTCAGAGTGTTAATCGATATAGGATTCAATAGTGCTTGCAAATATTTTAATTAGACCGTTTGATGGTCAATAGCTTTTCCGTAATATTGAACCTAAAAATTAAACCACTTATATTAGTTCCCAAGTTGGGAAGAAAAATGCCTAGTATATTCTTATTTATCGTTTAGTTAGTTGACTCAGAGTGTTAATCGATATAGAATTTAATAGTGCTTACAAATATTTTAATTAAACCGTTTGATGATCAATAGCTTTTTCGTAATATTGAATTAAAAAATTAAACCACTTAAACTAATTCCCAAGTTGAGAAGAAAAATGCCTAGTAATTTTTTATTTATTTCCTAGGTATTTCGGTCAGAGTGTTAATCGATATAGAATTTAATAGTGCTTGCAAATATGCTAATTAAATCATTTGGTGATCAATAGCTTTTTCGTAATATCGAATTGAAGAATGAAACCACCTAAACTAATTTTCAAGTTGAGAAGAAAAATGCCTAGTAATTTTTTATTTTTTTCATAGTTATTTTGGGCAGAGTGTTAATCGATATATAATTTAATAGTGCTTGCAAATATGCTAATTGAATCGTTTGGTGATCAATAGTTTTTTCGCAATATTGAATTGAAAAATTAAACCACTTAAACTTATTCCCAAGTTGAGAAGAAAAATGCCTAGTAATTTTTTATTTATTTCTTAGTTATTTTGGTCAGAGTGTCAATCGATACAGAATCGATTGGTGATTTTGAATATGCTAATTGAATCGTTTGGTGATCGATATAGTTATTTCGGAATATTGAAGTTAAAAATTAAGCCAGTTAAATTGATTCCAAACTTGAAAAGAAAAATGTCTGGCAATTTTTTTATTTACTTTCAAGTTATTCGGATTAAATTGTTAATCGATACAGAATCGACTGATTATTTCAAATATGCTAATTGAAACATTTGGTGGTCAAAAGTTTTTTGAAAACGTTGAATTAACAATAAGAAATGAAGAGAATTTACCTAATTTCAAACTTGAGAATAAAAATGTACAGCGATATTTTATTCATCGAAAAACTCGAATGGGGATGAAAAATTAAAAATACCAAAATTATTTTCACAAAAATGTAAATCGTAAATTTTATGAGAGATTTAGTTGTGGAGGAAAATTTTGGTTTATTTGGAATGCAAAATAGGACTGTCGGTGGAGGAGTAAAATTTTACCAAAAATTTGTATTGATACAGAGAGAAATAATTCGATAAAAATTCCGATATTACGCGGATAGTCTGGTAATTCGAACGATGTATAATATTACAGTCGCGAGGGAGGATCTGAGGGTAGTTCAGCGAGACGAGACGATGCTACGCGAGGAATGCTTTAATAAATGCATTCCTGATGAATTTCTCTCTTCTATCTACAATATTGTACTAAAATATCTATAATATATATTCGTTTTCAAGGCATTTTCTTATCATAAACAAGGCACAAATTTTCATCGAGAAAATTATAATTACATGGCAAATTATTTATTGTAAACTCGTATATCTCAATCTTGGCATTTTTTAAATTGAAATTATCGACTGACAGAGAAGAAAGCCAAGTTAATTTATTTGTTCAGAACAAAATTTAAATTATTTAAATTATTATTTTAATTTTTTAATTTGAATGATGATAAAATTATTTAAATTATTCACTAGTTTCATAATTAATACAAAAATCAATGAAAATTTATTGTGAGAAATTCATTGAACAAAATCTTGATTCTAATTGAATTAATTAAAGTTCTCCTTCACTCTGTGGGTTAGTAGAAATCCTCGCAGAGCGAGAAAACCACTTCAAACCGATCTCGACCCTTTCATCCCTCTCAAAACACCACATCTGTTGAGCCACAATATCTAATTTAATTCGCATCCTTTATCGCATCAACGAAGAACATGAGTATGGGCTATTCCATGCCAATTCAGCCAACGTCAGAATCTCGTCCTTTTATATTTCGATCATGATTGTTATTCTCTTATCACGTACAAAGTATGAAGAATAAGAAAAATAAGTAAAAACAAAACCACAGGAGATCAAAATTTGGGGAAATAAATTTTATCCTGTGCAACGAAGGGGCACAAGTTTCAATCAATTTTTATTTTCATATTTTAGTTTGAAAAATGACATATATTTATTACTATTATTACTATTATATTAAAATTTAATATTTTAATTTTTTTATTTAAAAAAAAGTACCGTTATCACGAATTTTTGTGATTTGTCGATCAAAATCTAAAAAAATTTTAGAAAATGGCGAATTTTTTAATCAATTAACTTATTGTCAATCAACTTTCGATTTTTTTAAGAGTTTAAATTGATTGAAAAATAAAAATAGGAATTTTGTTATATCGGAAGAAAAAAATATAAATAAAATAATGGCTGATAAAAAAAATCCGAAATTTGAAAGTGACCATTAGATTCACTGCAATGGTTAAAAAAAATTGAAACCTCAATTTGAGAGGTTAGGATCGAACGTAGAGTGAATCGACATGGAATACCTTATACATTTTCTCTCGTTGATGAAATGAAATATAATAAGGCTCTTAATTAAATTCGTGCCTTGAAGAACCGCCGTATATACATAATATAATAGATCTAACCGAGAAAAATACGATACACCTTGTAACGATTATTATTCATTGATCAAATTAATTTATAAAATCGTGTCGACAGGTTATCGAGTAATTAGCTACCGATAAACACGACAGACTGAATTATCGGAGTTTCAATAATTCAATATCGTCCAACTCTTTACACCCTTTCGTGATCATTGAAACAAGATCTCGCGTTATTATATAACGAGATTGAATGATTATCCTTATCGATGGTGAATTTACCGAGTGAACGCGAGGAAGCTTTTTTACCCGGTATATAGATATATTAGGGGTGGTTTAGAGAAAACAATTTTTTCGGCTCGCGCTCTTCATCGAAATTTTTGTATTATTTCTGTACAGAATTACTCTCGTACAAGCGGAGGGTTGCGGCATTTTTTTTACTACTGCCTCATTGAACATTGAAATTTGGCTTAAGAGAGCATTTTGGAAATTTCACAATTTCCATACAGAAGTTATTAATTTATAAATTTTTTTGAACGAGTTAGAGTTACCGAAATTTATGAATTTTCTTTCGTTTTTAATGGTAGATTATTTTTCAATTCTTCTCTCATTAGTTTGATTGTCCCTATTGAGGTTGCAGTTGAAACCATGATTGTGTCAAATTTCGATGCGGCAGCAGTAAAAAAAATCGCACAAACCTCGGATTATGCAGGATCCATGTCTTTATTGAAAACTGGAAAAGTCTCGATGAGGAGTGCAAATAAAAAAAGTCCGCTTTTGCAACTGCTCTAATATATATGTCTGTGATGTGCGTATTTAATCGAGCAACTCTCACGGTTGTTTTCTAGTCGCTATTATGCATGCTGTTACATGAGAGAGAACGCCCACGTGCTGTACATTAAGTGCAAAGGCACACGTGCATATTACCTGCTGCGCATATATCGTTGAAAAATTGTCATTATTATATGGGCTATTCCATCGATTATCGGCTCCAAACAAAAAATCAATGTAGGAGACTAGGAGAGAAATTCCCAAAATGATCACGATAGGTAAAATGATTCCTGCTGATTTTATGGAACTTACTAGCTTCATGTAACAAACGATGTCAGTTCGCCGAGAAAATCGTACGAAATCGAAATTTCGTGGGTTGAGTCCATTTTGTACATTCAAAATGATTATGTTTTCGTTTTTTTTTTTTTAATCCCCGGATCATTTTACCCCATTGAATTATTTTGTTGTAGATATTGTTGGAGTTTTATCCTTGGCTCTTGTGGTAGTTAACTCAGGGTTCGTTTTTTTATAATAAAATAAAATATAAATATTCCAAATCATTTTAATTCAATATTAAGTATGTGGGGATCATTTTACCCTGTCGGGGCTACAAAATGATCCTTTTGCAGCAGTATGAAAGATTATTAAAAACTTAAAAATAGAAATTCGAAGTACTCATTAGAATCGTAAAAGCATTAGTTAAATTATTAGTTATATATTATAAATAAAGTTTTAAAATATAAAAAAGTAAGAAAGCTTTTCTGCGCATATATTTATTTAGGACAATTTTTTTAACGTCACATTCAGGTTTCTCAAAAGTTCTTGAAAATTCAATTTTTTTAATTGAACGAATTAACAGTTGAAAAAAATTGCAGCTTAATATTCTGCAATTTTTTTCATTCTGCATTTTTTTTTACTCTGAATTGCCCATACATCATTGACGTATGCACATGTGGGTATAAAGTGCTTATTGAGAGATCAAACTATCCACTCGACACGATTTTGTCGTTATAATAATTATACTCTCGAGTCTTCTCCTACCTTCAACGTGTCAATGAGGGATCATCCCACGTTATTTCTACATTTTTTCACCGCTACCAACGAATATAGACGCACTTCTCAGATTAGATTTTGCCTTTTTTGGTTTCCCACGATTTTCGTTTATTCTCATTGGACTCTAATTTTGGGCTAATATATACAGATTTTAGAACGAAAAAAAATTAAATTAAATTCAAAATTATGGGGAGAACCCCTCCCCATTGATAAAGAGGGAGTCTCCCTCCTTATTGATTTTTGAGAAAGAGATTTATCCCTCCTTATTGATTTTTGATAAGGAAATTAAAAAAAAAAATTAAAGATTTTGGAACGAAAAAAAATTAAATTAAATTAAAAGTTATGGGGAGAACCCCTTCCCATTGGTAAAGAGGGACTCTCCCTCCTTATTGATTTTTGAGAAAGAGATTAAAAAAAAATTAAAGATTTTGGAAGGAAAACAAATTAAATTAAGTAAAAAATTATGGGGAGGGGATAAAGAGGGATTCTCCCTCCTCATTGACTTTTGAGAGCGAAAAAATCAATTTTTCCTGAAGTAAGTCACGATCAATCGAGCAATGATTTATCAATGAAGGTGACATAATCGATTCTCATTGCCGAATTGAGGGACGGACAGAATGAGACGTAAAAAAATATAAGAAGAGAGAAATTTCGACGAGCCAATTGCAAATGGAACGCGATTGTCGATCCATCGTTCGGACATTGAGTGACGTTGACAGAAACTCTCTCTTTCTCTCTCTCTCTCTCTCTCTGTCTCTCTCTATACATATATTGAGAGGAGGAGTTGAAGAACATGGAGGAGGTTTGAGAAAAGTGGGATTAAGAGAGCTGAGAGGAAGGGATTTATCATTATACACTATAAGAGAGAATGAGAGGGAGAGAGAGAACGAGAGAGAGAGAGAGAGAGAGACAGACAGACAGAGAGAAAGAGAGAGTGAGCAGTCAGGCTCTTGGACTCGGGGCATTCGCGAACTCGACGTTCAATTTGCATACCCGATGCTCTCTCGCTTCGTTCCCCCTTTTTCCCATATAATCTTACCCCGTTCGCTCACAATGAGAGAGAAAAAAGCACGAGGGAGAGAGAGAGAGAAAGCGAGGGAGGGAGGGAGGGGGAGAGGGAGGGACGGAGCGAGGGAGGGAGGGAGGGAGGGAGGGATTTGATTGATTGATGTTTATTAGCTTTCTCAGCTATTTGTTATACACAGCGTTACATTTGCTTTACATATAATTACTTCTTATTGTACTGTTGATACTACATATTCTTTCAACATTCTTTTAAACTGCTCTAATTTTTGACAGCTTTTTACTTCAAATGGTAGCTCATTGTACATTTTCACACCTTCATAAAACATACTTTTTTGGGCGCTTCTTGTTTTTCTGAATTGTATTGCTATATTCCCAGCTTGACGTGCAGTTTCCCTCCCACTGCTTGTTCCGACTATTTGAAACCGTCTTTTCAGTTCTTTCGGTAGCAGGTTATTCACCGCTTTAAATATAAATATACATACATTATAGTATAGTCTTCTCCTCACAGACAAAAATATGACCCTCATCGCTCTGTTTTGCGCGATCTGCAATTTCTCCAATTCTGTTTCACTTATACCAATTAACAATGTTGCACGATACTTGAAGTGAGGTGCGATGATTGCTTTATATATGACACATCTCGTATACGCAGATACATAGTGTCCGATTCTATTTAGGAAGCTGGTTTTTTTACCTATTTTTATCGATACCTATATTACCTACATTACCTATATCGATATCAATCGAGAGATGAATTAGTTATATGATTGAAAAATCAATTTTCAACAATTTTTTCACGTGTGTTATTTTTATTCTTGAAGAAGAAAGTGACGAAAAAAATTTCTTCATCTGGTTTAGTTTTTCTTTGGAAATTTTTTTTTTTTCGAAAATTCACAAATTGGCATGAATTTTGATTTTTATCTTCTTTTTTCCGTACAAAATCGATCTTGAATTGTTTGTTGTCAAAATAGCTTTTAAATAGTATTATTTTTTAGTAGTTTATGCATCATCTTTCAAGCCAAGAAAATGTAATTAAAAATAAAAATTCTTGGGCTAAATTCTATCAAATGAATTAAATTCTGTTCAAATTATCTCGTTTTTTTGCTCAATTTCCAAAATTTTCAATTTTTCAACAAAAACTGCGTCAATTTCATAATCAGCAGGGAATTTTCTAACAATGCATTCTACAGATAATTTTTTTTTTTTAATTACAATTATTCCCATTAGACTTACTTTTGAAAACTTCAACCTTAACCCTCCGTCTGTACACTTAAATTTTCGGACAGCGTCTGTACTCTGGGTCGTTGAAGTCCTGTTAATATTTTTTCTAAGCAAAAAAACGTCAGAAAGGTCTGAAAAAATTCTGAATTACTTTCATAACATTTTTTTCCATGATCCAATCACTTATTTGATCATTTACAGTAAACAAGTTTTTTTTACAATTTTTCTAATTCCGGAGATATTTATATTGAAAATTTGGCTTGTGCCTTAAAAGACCCAGTGTACAGAAGGAGGGTTAATTCTTCAAAACTATGCCAGGATTTTGATTAAAAATTCTCGTTTCACACACTGAAGAATGATTATTATCATCCCCCGGTTCAATCATCGTTATCACAAGAGGAAATTGATTGAGTCTATTCTGTTTTTAATCCCAAGACTATATAAAAGCCACCTTAATTATTTCGAAACCTTCCTCCCGCTCCCCAAATCGCAAATTCAGCATCTACCGAGGGGAGGTCAGTACTTCTGTAAAGTATAGATGTCCCCTTAATTGTAATTGCACATTTTGTCTCGTCTAGCCTATTATAAAAAAAAAACGTGCACACTATAAATAGTACATCGATGTATATCTGCATAATACCGTATCAAAGTACGTCTGAAAAGGGATCGGACGACGCTGGGAACTCTTTGATACGGATTCATCTTTTTTTTCTTTCACCCTCGGACCCGGGGTGGACCAGACGAATTTATTTAATGCCGCACGCACCCCATCATTAGGCATTATATTATAAACCAGCAGGCAGTGCCGTGCACTATTTTAAGCCAGTGCCATTGGACCTCGAAAGGGGCAAAAAAAAAAATAACACAGATGTCGGGGAACACGCCTCGACCCTTTCAGGGATCGCGAGAGACTGAAGGGTTGGATTTTCAAGCCCTTGTCTATAAAGGACATAAATCCTCTGTGTACTAAAAGCACCATTTACATTGTCGTTCTACATCGTCGTTAAAACCCCCTAATTTCTTCTGTACGAAAACAAAAATGATAACAATGAAGATGATAATGATTGACGAAAAAAAAAACACAGATCCACCCCCCTCGAGATCAAGACCGGAATTTGAATAATGGGAATGCAAGGGCAAGTGCCTTGGATCGTGATATTTCCGGTGCGTGAATCGAGCAAACAAATTTTATGTTCTGAGAACGTAGGATAATTTTTTTCACGTCATTTAAATACCTTATTATTTTCGTCGAAAGCACAATGGTCCATTGGCAAAGGAAGAAATTCAAGATGAAGCGAGATATTAATACAATTTTTTATATTTATTTTTTGATAGAGAAATTTGAGAACTTTTTAATGGATATAGATTTAGTATCGTAGATTATTGATTTGTGTAAAAAATAGCAATTTTTTCAACTCAATATTCAATTTCATCGCCCAAGCAGGATCGATAAATCGAGAATTGATAATCGATGGAATATTGATTCTCCATAAATTTAACGATCATTGATTGATTGAAAATCGATCATGGATTCGTTGAGAATTGATACTCGATAGAAAATTTATTCCCAATGACTTTATCCATGATTCATCAATTGGAAATCAATACTTGATTGATTGAAAATCGATCATGGATTCGTTGAGAATTGATAATTGATGATCGAAAATTTATTCCCAATGATTTTATTTATGATTCATCAATTGGAAATCAATACTTGATTGATTGAAAATTGCTAATAGATTAAATATTTATTCTTAATAATTTTAACAATCATTGATCGATTGAAAATTAACAACTGTTTCATTGAGCATCAAACATTTATTCTCAATGATTGATAAATCATTACCGAAACTTAATCACCGATTTCACGTCTATAATAACGATTGATAATCGATAATCGATGGATCAATGACGGAAATCAATCGAATAATAATCATTAATCGATTAAAAATCAATAATTCATTATGAATTCATAATTTATTGGTATCATCATTGATATGTCATTAATAATAATTCATTATTGGATTCTCAATACGAAATCTACAATTATATGCTGCGATCGTCAATATTGCATTAATTTAAAAAAAAAATCAATACACAATCACGTTATCTGATTAATTTATTGAAAATCGATCGATCAATAATGAACTATCGATCGAGCAATCATTTCAACTCAATACAAATAATTGATGCCAAATCACTTTATCGATGATAAATCGATTAGAAATTAATAATTAATTGCATCAAGTTGATAATCGTTCTCACGTGAAGAAAATTTTGATTGAAAATCGATAATCGATCCATCGGTAATGAACGGTCGAGCAATTGTCATTAATCAATCGAATAAAAAAAACATCATTGACACTCGATCAATTTATCGATGATTGATCGATCAAAGATCGATAATCGATCGCTGTAACCTTATGATCGATTTATCCCAAACAAGAACAGGGGTGATGCTATTAATCGGCAGACTCTTGGGAACGTTTATCTCATTCGCTCCGTTTTTCGATGTTCCCCTTAGAGAAAAAAAGAAGTGCGGAAGAAAAAAAGATCAAGAGCATTGACGAATTGAGACGTTTTCTCTCGAAACTCGAGAGAGCATGAGGATACTCGACTTAGTGTCTCGATATCGCTTCTCGAACTTTCGGATTATCCAGCGAAGTGGAAAAGCCTCTTTTCGAGTACAAATAATAATAATAATAATTTTAATAATAATAACAGTATATGTGCGTAGAGCGACGAATATCGTCAGCGATCGGCGCGCGTTAGCCTCTTAAAAATTGGAGGGATCTTTCAATAATAGTGTATCGCTTTCATCCGCTACTGGTATATATATATGCCACATGGTATACAGATCCATATAAACATTCTTACACCTATATATGGGGCGTTCCACGTCGATTCGACCGGGGTCTGACCCATCACATCTTCGATTTTGTCCGCAATTTTTTATGGTTTTGAGGTATGTCTAAAGAGCACTCAGGATTTTTTTCAGATTTTTTTGGAGCGATTTGACTTAACTATAATTTTACAAACAAAATATTTTTAGCCCAAATTTAAAAATCTCGTTTTTTATACGAAAAATTGCAAGCGTTGAGCCAAAGTGGGGAGGGTTTTCCTTCTGTTTATCATAAGCTTTTTTAAATTTAAAAAAAAATAGAAGAAAAAACCTGAATTGAGTGGATTTTTGTAATTTTTATCAGATTTTTAAATTTGGACTAAGAATAATTTGTTTATAAAATTATAGTCAAGTCAAATCGCTCCAAAAAAAAATTCGAAAAAAATCTTGAGTGCTTTTCAGAGGTATTACAAGACCATGAAAAATTGCAGACAAAATCGAAGAGGTGAAGAGTCACCCAGGTCGAATCGGTGTGGAATGCCCCATATATATATGTTCACATGTTGACAAGGAAAAAGCTGTAACTGACAACCGTCGAAAATCCAATTTACGTCTCTTGCGCCCTTTTTTGTAGAAACAGTTAATATATATTAGGGTGGTTACAAAAATTTGTTTAATTCCATCGAGTTTTTTCAGAATTGAGATATCGCAAAATTCTTTGGTTTCTATATTCATTGTAAAAAAAAAGAAGATTTCGACAATCGAATTTTCAGTGTCATTTTCGCAATCTCGATTTTTCAATTTTTGATAATGTTCCCTTTTTTCAATTTTCCTTCACCGTTCGGTTCTTCTCTGATGTTTTAGGAATTTATACATAAAGATATTGCAAAATTATTCGGTTTAAAAAAAAAGCATTTTTTTAACCACCTTGATATATATGTACATATATGGTATACATAATAGCGGAGAAGAGAAAATCCCTCTAAACTGTAAACCATTTCATTGTTTACTCCGATTTGTAAGAGATACACCTAAAATCCGTCGCTTCGAGAATCTTCAACCGATTCAAAAGATTTCATTTTTCTGTTTTTTTTCTTTCTGTCCTTTCTCCTTTTCTTTTTTTCTCGCTCATCTCGCGCGGCCGTTCCGTTAAAAGCCACTTGTTGGCGTGCGTCCGTGCGTGATCGATTTTGATCGCTAAAAGTACACGCTCTTGATCTCTCCCCCCACTCCTCCCCTCTCCACACCTTGCTTCCTCGATCCTGGGTTAATCTGCTTTCGGGGATCACCGACGACTGCGTACAAGACGATTTTCTTTCTCGCTACGTCTCTCTCTCTCTCTCTCTCTCTCTCTCTCTCTCTCTCTCTCTCTCTCTCTCTCTCTCTCTCTCTCTCTCTCTCTCTCTCTCTCTCTCTCTCTCTCTCTCTCTCTCTCTCTCTCTCTCTCTCTCTCTCTCTCTCTCTCTCTCTCTCTCTCTCTCTCTCTCTCTCTCTCTCTCTCTCTCTCTCTCTCTCTCTCTCTCTCTCTCTTGCTCTCTCCTCTTTGATACACATTCTTTCCTTTCACCTTTCTTCATCTCATTCTCAAGATATTTTCTTGCCTCTCGTAATTTCGAATCCATCAACATCGTCTGATAGACGATGTTGATGGATTCGGCGTGAAGAAATAAAATCGGATGTTCGAGTTTTTCGATTGTGAATGAAAATTGGAGATGTTGAAAATTTGCATTCATTCCTGATTGACTTTGGGCAATGGAAATAAAAAAGAAAAAAAACTCACGTTTTTTTTATTAGAACGATTTTAGTAATTTACAAGGGAAGAACTGCAAGACAAGAATTGAAATGACAAATTTTCAATTTCCCTGGTTTTTCCATGGCTTTCCACGGTTTTCCCCATATCTCTGAATTATTTCTGCAAAGTTCAGTTAAAAATTCCAAAATTGGCTCAAGCTGGAAGGACAATTTCATTTTCTGAAAAAAAAATCAGAATTTCAAAAAATGCGTTCGTTTCAAGCGATTTCTTCGTGACATTGAATAGAATAGTTGAGATCTCGACTATACGTGACGAAAAATCTTGCTCCACTTTCCAAAATTTGCGAACCTTGAAAAGAATCACTTTTTTTTTTTTTTTTTTTAAATTAAAAATGATAAGTTTTTACTTTCACAGAAATTTGGTAAATTTTTTTTAATCTTTCGAGCAAAAAATTGCAAGTTTTTCTCGAAATATGGGCGTTTGAATTTTTTCAGAAAATCACAACCCAAAATTAGGCAAAATAGAAATGGAAAATGACAATTATTGTGATTAACGAAAAATAAAAATTATTTTGAGTGATTGTAATTTTCTTTATATTCTCTGAAAATGTCGTTTTTTCTATTTTTTCGGGAAATTTTGCAAATAACGTCATGAAAATCCAGCAAAAGAATAAAATTTTGTGATAATAAAATTTCTGTGAGACAAAATTTAAATTTTTTGCCGGAGATTGAAAAAATATCGGAGCTCAGTAAAATAGATTTTCAAAGTATAAACATTGAAGGATTAGAATTGAAAGTTGTAATTTTTTTTCGAATCATCCCTTCCATCATTTCGAAAATGTACAAAAATCCTCGGTCAAGAAAAATGAGCGCAAGATTTGAAATTCAAAAATCCTAAAAAGTGAAGAAATTCCTTTCACCTCAAAAAAAAATAAAAATAAAAATAAAACCATAGCTAGTTGCAAATTTAATTACCACCGATTGATTGTAATAAAATATAAGTTCCTTGAGAATTTAATTTCTTTTGGGACCCATTTCGGTGACCCAAAATTGTCATCTCAAGTATTCTCACCAAAAAAATGCAATTGCTTTATTTTTGACTAATTACCAAATCTTTCTCTTTTCAAAATGGCGGCGTCACCATTTCTCAAAAAAAAAAAAATGGCCGTTCTCCATATTGGAGCAAAGATCGTGTATCATAGGATTATTCTATACATATATATATACAAATATATATGTATAGTGAATTGGACATGGCCACCATGCTTGCTGTCTTATTGTTAGCCATAAGCTGCCGATGGGGATTCTCAAATTCTCCGCTATTTTTTTATTTTTTTTATTTTTGGGCCCAAAGAGGAGGAGAGAAATTTTTTCGGTGGACCAACGAGCGTTTGGGTCCCAATAAGTACGAAAAAAAAGAATATGACAAAAAAAAAGCGAGAGAAAAGAATAAAGACACACACGAGGCAAAAGCGTGGGTGTGGCGGCGAGGCGGGACTCCTCGGCTCATTGCCACCTCCAGAGAGAAGCTGTCGGATCTCGCACTCCATATCCCAACACTATAGCATTATACACAGCTGTATATTATAAATAGCCAGGCAAAAAATTCTCACTTCCCTCGCTAACCCCTTCTGACCATTTTTCATAATTTTTTATTGCTCCACCAAAATTCCTGACAGATTTACTTGTTATTTTTTCCCCTCTCTCCTTGCCTCCTTGGACCCAAATCTCGATTCGTCGTGAATTATACAGCGTTGATAATTATTTTTCATTTTTTCTCATCCTCGCATTCGTTCATCGAGAATTTATGCTGCTTTCATCCCTTTTTTTTCTTCCAGTCTATTTTTTATTACAATAAATTCAATTTACCTTTAATAAACTTAATTTTTTTTAAGTAATATTTAAAAATAATAATAATTAATAATTATATATAATTATATTATTTCAATTAATTATTATTAATATATCAAAAAAATAAATTAAATTATCAAATGATAAAAATAAAGGTGGGTCAGCTGATATTCCACGCTTTCCAATAATATCGATACTTTCAGCTCTGAGACTATTTTAAATAAAAATTGTCCTCTGCTAGTATTTTAATGAAATATTTTAATTGTGTCAAAATAATTTATTAATTGTTAAAAAATATTTATTTTATTTATTAACTGTTAAAAAATCATTGAATTCGGCATATTCAATTTTACATTTGTTAACAAGTAACAAATACTGGTACATTGTTTTCTCAGTGTGTTTTCTTGGTTTCATGATCAATGATCATGTCAGAATAATCAATGATCCTTTTGTTGTAATTTTAAATATTTTTCCTTTCGAAGTCAAATCTATTTCTTTCTGCGATTAAATTTCGTGGATTGAACTGGTTTTTATGAGGAATCACGAAACTGGGATCGCAAAAATCTTCATCTCCCAATCTGATTTATATTCGATCGTTAAGGATCATTTCGTAATTAGGAGACGTACAAAAAAAAATAATGAAAAAATTATATTATCCTGGATTCGAGACGGGAAATTATGCCTTCGTCTGGGATTCTCGAAGGTCGCGTCTCTTTTTTTCTTCTTCAAATTCTACCGAAATCACTACGTTCTTAATCCAGATCGACGATTGAATCGAAATGTTAAAAAAATTGATTTTATTTTATCGGAAATGTTCATTAATTGCAATAACATTTTTTTGACACACAATGACATTCTTATTCCAACATTACTATTCTTTATTGATCTATTATTAATATTCTTTGACTTATTTATGAATTATATAATTTTTTCATATCTTTAACAAAGAGCCAAACAAAACAATTTTCAAACACTTCAAAAATGTCCTAATAAATAAAGTAATGAAATTCTAGCCCTTTTTTGGAGATTTTTGAACGTGAACAAATTATGGATTAAATAAATTGGGATCAGGGCTTGATATTGATCAGTTTTGATGGGAATACTTTATACACATTTAATCGAGATCGAAGATCAAGGCCAAAGCTCTCGATCCTTCGATGATCTCTCCACACGATCTAGGATCTCGTATTTTGTATACAATATATTTGTATTGTACATATATTATCACACATATATGGGTCACTCCATGTCAAATCGACCAAGAGTTGGATTTTGGTAAAAAATTTTTTTTATTATTTCTCAGTTGAGTAAAGTTGAGCATTCATGTAGTTTTGTAATTTTTAACAGTAAAAAAATTAACCAAAAATTTAATGTTGATCGTTGAATTTAATTTACACAATTTTTAATAATTCAAAAATTCATATTTTTGAAAAAACAAAAAACACCTTTCTGAAAATTTTAGGATCTTTTAAGATCAGTACAAAGTATTATATTTTTGAAAAATCGAACCAAAAATTAAATACGGAACTTGGATTTTCACGATTTTTAAAAATTCAAAATTCTCCAAATTCATCAGTTTTCAAAATTTTTTTCGAAATATTTTTTTTTCGTAGCCACAAGTATACAAGACGAACTCAGAACGATTTTTTCGTAACTATAATAGTTTTGGAGATTTTTCAAATTAACCTTGAAAGATTTAAAAAATTGTGAAATTTTGAATCTTGCATAATTTTCGAAAAAAAATATTAATTTTTTTCTTTGTTAGAACTTCGTTTTATTGAAAACAAAAACTTCTGATGAAACTGCATCGAAATTGAAAGGGGTCGATTCCAATTCTTGGTCGATTTGACGTGGAATGACCTATATATATGTATAAATATATCTATTAAAATAATGTGAGCACTGTGAGTTGGTTTCTGGCGCGATCAAGACCTACCGCGTGCCAACAGAATTCATCCCCTCGTGTATATAGCGATCTCTCGAGATTATCTGCTGGTTTCCCCGAGCTCATGAGCTCAGAGATCAAAATGTGTGTATATTACTGCATATATATATATGTGTTTGTGTGTGTGTACGAGACTCGCGATCGAGCCGCATCATCCTATTTAATAATCGTACAACGGACGAGCGCGTTCCCGAGATACCGATCTCGCCCTCGAACGAACGAAAAAAAAAGATAAAGACATATATTAGCTATATATATAGATATATATTTATATATTTATACACCAAGAGGCACTGAACGATGCTTTATTCTCTTCCTAATAACGCAATTAACACTTCTTTGTTCATTTCATCGGCGCAGCCAATAATTATGCGATTGCTGCACTCTTACGACTTAATTTTTCTTTTTTTTTTTCAACGTCAAATTCCATCGTTAATTGCACAATTGGTTGAAGTGGAATTTCTTTGAAATATCATGGCCACGAAAAATTGTTTCCTCTTATTTCAATATTTTTTTTCATTTGGTTGAAATTTTGGGAATTAGTTTCGTTGAAGGCAGACCACAACATTTTTTTTTTCGTTTTTGGTTACAGAATAATATCAATCATTGAAAATATTAATTAAGAAAATTGATGTGAGATAGACAAAGTCATTTTTTTCTTGCATTTTTGAGCTCAACTTCTGTTTAGTAATTATAAAATCATAGAGAAAACCAAAAGCATAATGTTAAAATATCTTGAATATTCTTTGAATTATACTCTCAATAGACATTGTTTGAAAAAATGTAAAATTTCATGCAATTTACACCATTTGATTGACTTAAATTCAAAAGGAAACATTCTTCAATGACAATTTATCGATATCCAAAAATTTATGAGGTTTATTAAAATTATGATTAAAATTTATGATTTATGAGGACTCTTGAGAGATATTTTTGAAAGAAAATAAAAAATTTCCCACAGTTTGATCCTTTGCTTCATCGAAACAAAAAAGTCAGCACGATATTTAAAGATTATGCGAATTACACTTCTGAAAAACATTTTTGAAAAAATTCAAGACACGATAAAAAGTGAAGTATGTTTAATTTATTAATTTTGAGTAGGTTGATTAATTGATTCAGGTTTATCTACTCGAATTACATTTCTCAAAAAACATGTTTGAAAAAATGTTGATTAATTTAAGTAGGTTTGATTAATTAATTTATGAATTAAGTTAACGTTTAAAACAGTAATATTCCTTAAGGGGGGATTCACACTCTGACATAAAAAACTTTGAATTTTTTGTACAAAATCACAAAGCTATGAGGAAATAAAAAAAAAGGAATTCATAATGTTAACTAAATTAGTGTTAGCTCGATAACGACTTGTAATCTTGGTCGAGAGGGAAAATGAGGCAAAATATAGAACCTGGACTACATCGTAAATAATCATTTGTACGCTTGGAGACTGCCAACCCCTCGCACCGTTACACTTGATTCAAACTTGTAGGCCAACTCTTTTATGTATCATACATATACATATGTATATATATATTAGGGTGGGTCTAATAAAATGACTAATTTTTTTTTCCATTATACGATAAAAAATGTATTGTTTGGCATCTCAAAAAAACTCTCTGCAAGTATGAGCTCTTCATATTTAAATTAAGAGGTCCCTCATGGCAAATTTTTATTTCCCATTTAAATAACATAGGAAATTTTTTTTTTTTAATTTCGAATTTTATTGGACTTTAACCGTTGAGGTTTGGAGAGTTTTTTTTAACACATTTTTGTAGAACATTTGATGCTATACAAAAAAAACTAACCGTTTAAAAAATAATCGGTGATAATTAGAACTAATTATCACAGATAATTTTTTGAGCGGTTAGTTTTATCAATTAAATACGAGAGCTTTTTTTGTAGAGCATCAAATGTTCTACGAAAATGTGCCAAAAAAGCTCTCTTAACCTCAACGGTTAAAGTCTAGTAAAATTCCAAAGTAAAAAAAACAATTTTCTATGTTATTTAAATGGGAAATAAAAATTTGCGATGAGGGACCTCTTAATTTAAATATAAAAGGCTAATACTTGCAGAGGGTTTTTTTGAGATGCCAAACAATACATTTTTCATTATACCAAGAGAACAAAAATTTAGTCATTTTTTATTTGACCCACCCTAATATATATCTGTATATAAGACATGCTTTATTATGTGTACCTTTCGTCTCGTCTTGGTCAGCTACCGCCCAGGTAGAAGAGACTCATCGTCATTACGATGGGATCATCAGCATATCCTCTTTTGTAATTAATTCGTCGTATATTATAATATTTGCCATTTCGTTGCAAATCATTTCTCGAAAAAAAAACAATCACAAACTTCGTACTTTGACTTTATAAAATATAACTCCAATTTCGTTCTGAAATTTATGCCAATCATTGAAGATCGGTAGCTTGAAAAAGAAGCAATCGGCGTTAAGTACATTTTTAACGATATCGCGTTTGGGGTGATTAAAATTCTAAAACCGAGCTTCAGTCCCGAAATAATTGGGCGAAGGAAAAAAAAGTTCAATGAAAAGCTTACAGTCATCCCGGATGGAAATAATCGATCGCCTTTCAGGAAGGCACAAAAAGATCCCTCGGAGGTGACTCGTCCTTACCCTCAGAGCCACAATATGTCCCTCCACTCTTGATGGTATATTTGTATAGGGGCGGAAGAATTACCGACAAAAAGAACTCTATCTAGTAAATAAATTACAGCCATTTTAGTGAAACGATCAAATTTTGGCCAGAATGCAAAAAAAAAATTAATTTTTTTTTTCAGGCCTCATATCGATGTATTTTATCCCCCTGAACATGAATCTACCAACAGTTATCTCAAAAAATAATTTTTTTTATGAATTTTCATCAAAAAAATTTTTGCTTAATTTTAGCTCCATTCTCACTTTGAAAATCGCTGAAAAAAATGGAAAGGGGTATGTATGCAAAAATTTGCAAAAATCGATGGTCGAACTTTAAAAATCTGCCAAAAATCGAAAAATTATCCGAATCGGATGAACCAAGCGAGGTTTTGAAGCTTGAACGATCGCGAAGAGAATGTGCTCATGTCCAAGCCGCAATTCAATCTAAAAAATAAATTATAGCCATTTTAGTGAACCGATTGAATTTCAGCCGAAATGCAAGAAAAAAAACATTTCGGGCCTTATATCGATGTATTTTGTCCCCCTTAACACGAATCCACCAATAATTTTCTCAAAAAATCAACATTTTCATGAATTTTCATTAAAAACCCTGTTGCTCAATTTTAGCCCCATATTAGCACGTTTTCATCTAGATTTCGTGAATGAAAATTTCTCTTGCGAAAATGATCCCTTCCTCTCTTCCTCTCTCTGTCGTATTTCACAACTCAATTCTCCGACCATATTTTCACTCTCACCAAAAAAATTATTTCGGTTCTCCTCTTTCTCCACGATTTCATTCACGATCTCGCGTGCATGACTCTCGATTCTTGAGAATGAAAAAAAAAATCGATATCTGTAGAAAAAAGAGATTTTTGGCTCGAGAAGATGTCGAGAAAAGAGGTCTCGTTTACGAATTATTCAATGACCGGAAAAACTCACGTCGGTACCTTTTAGAAGCCTCCGAAAAGAGTCTGAAAATCGCGAGAGCCGATGATTTTACTTGACGGATCTTCAAATGCTTGTTTTTTTTTTTTTTTTTTTTTTTTTTAATTCCATTTGAGAGAGTATTCGTCGACGAGAAGAGCATTTCTTTTTTTATAAGGGGGTTATTGCGCATTTTCCTCGAATTTTGGGAATCGAGGGGGCGCCAGGACCATTCAAGAGAAGACAAAACAAACGAACCCTAAAATATACTTTTTTTTTCTCTTTCTTTTCATTCAATCTTTGGCTCAATCGTAAAGAAAAGAATTTTCAGACGGTGGCCAGAAACGATCGGTTACATTCGTCATTGGAACTCGTCGTCGCTGAAAAATCATTCACCGTTCATTTTTCTTTTCTTTTTTTTCTCGATATTGCTGTTTGTAGTTCTTTGTAAAGTTTCGTTCTCTGTTTGTTCCGCGATATGAACTACCTGAGCAAACTTCAAAGACGATAACCTGCAGTTACATCTATTTTTTCTAGTGGCTCGCCATTAATGATTCACCTGCCACGGTATTTTTCGTGTATATTTTTTTACATCTTTTTTTCCTGTTCATATTTGTACTCGATTTTTTTTTTAACTTTTGTTGATCAAAATCCTAATCTACATATTTTTAATTTCGATTTTGGTTTATCAAAGGGCTGTTTTTCGACGAATATTTTAGTTTGAGTCAAATAAAATTTAGAAATTTTTTCTCCGCACTATCTCAAATAAAAACGATTTCCAATCATTTTTTAATAATTTCAATAATTTACAATTTTTTCTTTCACAGTTAGTTCCTATTATTTCAAAATAAAAAAAAATAATAATTCGCAGCTAATATTAGAACAAAAAATAAATTCAATAATTTTTCGAATCTAGAATAGGACGAAGAAATTTATTTTGGAGCTCTATCAAAATTTTATATTTGTACCAAACAAGAGAATTGTTGAGAAGTAGAATTTTTTCATTGTATTTTGGTTCACAAAAGGGGTATTTTTTGAAATTTCAACCCCGTCGAAGCGGTGTGAGAAAAAAATTCCTGAAGCCTGTTCTTTCCTTTTATTTTCAATTTTGAAGATTTTAGTGTAAATATAGTGGACATTAGGTAGAAAAGCAAGTATTTTTTGTTTGTTTCGGCGTCATTCACGATTTTTCCCTTTCCCTCGCAATCGTAGATAAGAAAAGTGTACAACTTCGATTTTAGCGTTGTGTTATTATTGCCAGTTTTCTTTGTCTCGTCGAGTGCTACATTCTCTCGGTCTGGCTGAGCAAGATTTTTCCACGGAAGTGGAAAGCCCCGGAGTAAAATCGTGTTTGCCCGGGGATTATGCCGTTGCTCTTGCGCGTCTTCGTGCTCTCTTGGTTTTGCTTGCACACAATGTGTTCGCGCGCGCGCGCGCGTGTGTGTGTGTGTGTGTGCGTGTGTGTGTTTCTGTGTGTATACAATGAGTAAAATGAGACGAAGTGCCGGGCAGAAGCACGCAGGATCGACAAATCCGAGTTCGTGTCTTTCCCACGTGCCTTTTTTTTTCTTTTTTACAATTTACTTAAGCTTCGTCTCCTTCCGGCCGTGAAATGCTTCGAGGAGCAGCAAAATGTCTTTTCGATTTTATTGCCTTCCTTCAACGGGATACACCGATGACGCGGATTTAGAGAACGAAAAATTCGCGCACAGCATCATTCCCAAAGAATTTCAGAGATTTCAATAATTTTCCTAAAGTATTTGATTTGGTATACATTTTTTTTTATTAAGTATTTTTAGAAGGGAAAATAAGAGCAAACTGGACCATTTTTTTCCCCATTTTTTTTATTTGAAATTTTGTCGCTACTTCTTTTAAGTAGATTATTTAATGTCTAGTAAAATTTACATTCACATTCTTTTTTATGTCAAGTAATCGAATAAATTTTCTCTCTTATAAACAATATTCTGCTTATGTTCATAAAAAAAACCTTTTGCTCAATTTTGGCCCCAGTAATGAAAACCCAAATTTAATTAAATAATTTAAAAAATCTAGTTTTTCCTATGACTTCTGATTCCACTGATTGAGGATAATAATCCCCCTCATATTATCCGGGCTACAAAGATATTCCGCCGTACTTATCTAAAAATTTCGAATTACATTTCCCTTCTTAGTTCCCGAATCTCGAGTAGCCTTCTCCATAATTCGGCTATTGACTTTACAGTCGAATTAATCATCCGAATATCCGGTAACTCCGATGAAAAATTAAGCTCCAAAAAAAACCGAGGGGTTGAAGACGAGGGGTACGTGAATTTCGTGATCCTCGCGAATGGGAGAGAAAAAAGAATAGGCAGAAGCGAAGGAAGGGAAGTAACAAAGAAAAAAAAAAGAAAAGGAGCTTGCGGCTGCTGTGGCTCGTCGGTAATTAACAATCCATTTTGTATTCGACTCACCTGATCGTGCCCGACGTGTGCGGTCCCGTGACGTCATAATTCGGGCCTCCTTCGAGCTCCATCTCGCTCTCACTCTCGGAAGGTGTGACGCCCCCTTAATACGGGCCCTGACACCTTCGGTATACTCTCCCTCTCTCTCTCTCTCTCACTCTCGCAATCGCGCGTCTCCCCAAGATCGCGCACGCACGCACTTGGCCCTTTTCTCCGTCTCCCTCAGCCTCTTCCCTTCCATCGTTGTTCCTTTTTCTCTCCCTTTCTCGCGCTTTCGCCCTTTGTGGGCCCCGTTCGCGAGTAAAGAAGACGAGAAAGATAGAGGGAGAGAGAGAGAGAGAGAGAGAGAGAGAGAGAGAGAGAGAGCGAGCGGGAG
The DNA here is from genome assembly GCA_946863875.1 of Alloplasta piceator. Taxonomy (NCBI): domain Eukaryota; kingdom Metazoa; phylum Arthropoda; class Insecta; order Hymenoptera; family Ichneumonidae; genus Alloplasta; species Alloplasta piceator. The sequence continues at coordinate 6,292,834 of OX333081.1, read as the reverse complement.
GGAGAAGAAGAAGGAGAAAGAGGGAGAGGGCGAGAGAGGGATGTAAAAGGGACGAAGTAAGCGAAGAAAGATAACGAAATGTAGTAGAGGAAACTGGAAGTGGTGTAGGTAAAAGGGACTCTGCAGCAGAAACTCTTACTCACGTGCGCTGGTAGAGGAACTTTGCAGATCTTGGATATATACATATATATTCCCTTAAAGGCTCAAAGCAGAGGGGGATATAATGGCTCGGGTGGACTTCACACGATGCCGACGCTTACCGGACCTCTCACCGGCCCTCAGCCTCATAGTACAACCCTGTATACATATATATATATATTTTTAAAAAATGAAAAAACATCGAAAGATGATACAGACCTCAGAGGATCTGCCAGCGATTGGAAGTGTTCGGATGTTCTTAATATATATGATGCTTAAGACACTTTGGGCCTTATAACATGGTTCCGAACAGGTCCGAATCGGATCGCTGATAAATTATCGACCCAGTCTTTAGCTCGGTGTGCCTGGTGCTTTTTTTCATCCCCCTTGAGAAAGAACTTACCAGGGAAGCCACCCTTCAACAATTATCATTCCCTTTAATGTGTTTCAAGTTATTCCTAACAGTTGCAAAGAGTTGCAATAGAGAGTCTGGGATAGGGGATGAAATGATTATATCGAAGAAGGAGCCTCAAAGAGAATGATCCTTCCAAATGAGACGAGGCAACGTCTCTACCAGGAAATATCTCTCTGGGAGAGAAAATCTCTCGCAGAAATATTGCGAAGAATTGTTTCCGGTGGAGATGTCATTCAGGAGATTTGTTGACCTGGGAAATTGATATTTAATTCCCACGTTCATCAGTTTTCGAAAAATCGTTATCACCCTTAATCACATTCCTTTATGTCCTATTCTTATGGCTGAACAATTCTCAACGTGCAAGAAGCACATTCTCTTGTACCCCCCACGATGATTTCCTCTTCGGGGCTTCAACGTAACCTCCGATGTTGTTAAAAAGTCCAGGCACTTGCCCGATACTCATACATCAATATACAGAGTCCCCTGTCTATATGTGTGAGAATTTCTTCCCCGAAGGCATTGAGAATCAAAGTATCTGTGTGGATTCTCTCTCCGGCCCCGAGAGAGTATATTATGGGCCTCGGGTTTGCGGGGGTAATCGGTGTCGTGGGGGCGGTGCTGATGGGACGATCGGTGCCAATTATCCATCGTCCATTATTCCCACACCTCTGTCTCTGTATATATTCTCCCTGAGCCCTTCGTCCTCGGGCCCACCGCGAAACCCGAGTCAATGAAGCTGATCATTTCGCCGGGACGCTCAGAACCGTTTCTTCCAGCGAATTCCCCGCCATTTTCGATCAGTTTCATCGTCCGTATGTATGAGCCGAAGAATCTCGACCCATTTTTTTTGTTTGAGAATCATATTTCTCGCTTCCACGCTCATTCTCACACCGAACGATATTTGTGTTGTAATTATTCAAAGGCCAGAACGGCGTCCTGAATGAGAGAAAAAGAGGGAGTTAGTTGAGAGAGAAACGAGAGATTGCTACGACTGGAGGAAAATACCGGATGATGAAGAAGACGTGTTTGGGTCTCGGCTCACTCTCGGGAATCTCTCGACGAGGTGGTCAAGGGATTAGGCCACTCGAGGCGTTCTCTCTTTCTTGATCCTCCGGTCCTTCGATCATCACAACAGCCAAAAGCTGCAAGGATACGAGAAACGCGAGAGACCCAAAAGTGGCGATGGAGTTTGCACAAGTGCCATGAAAGCTCGGACGGTTTCAGCTGAACGTGTTACCTGGGTGGAGCGAGAAAAATGGGTTATAAAACAGCCCCACATGTGTGAGGTGGTCTCGTGTCCTTTGTTCGTGGGCTCATCTCGCGCAAAATGGCGTGCCATAAGGCCGACACCTTATTTTGGGAACCGTGCCGAATCTGGCACGGCAATCGGCCTAATATCCACACATAAACACACACACACACACACACACAGGGGAAGTCAAGACACTCGCGGCGGAATTCTTGATGCATCCTCCAAAAAAAGGATGATGCGAAATCTTCTCACCGCCTTCCCTGGGTGATGTGTCTCTGTTGATCTTGGGGCGCATAATGCGGGGACCAACAATTCATTTTTGTCCCGAAAGTGAGAGATCACTCTCCTGAAAAGTATGAAATGTGTGTGCTGATGATTATCCTTTGAGAATGAAACAACATCGCTCAGGGACTTGAAAAACTGCCCAAGAGTGACCGCCGATTGACTCTCAAAACGGACACTCGGTCGATATCCTCGGCATTGTCGAATTTCCTGGCGTGTTCATTCTGGACCATCATTACGACACTTCCGCCAAATTGGACTATGCGGTCAGGCCAATTGTTCCCTTCCAGCTTTATTCGAATTTGTGGAAAGCTTCACGGGGCGATGAGACTTGGACAATGAACAGGTCCAACAATGAATCTGGATCTCCCCTGTAATCTCTCAATTCACTTGCTTTGGTGATTCATTCACGCTCATCTTGGCATCGCATTGCGATTGATGATTATTCTGCCACCAGAAATCAAAGGAAAAGGGGAGGGAAGTTCAATTGTCTTGATTCCGGGATTTCTTGTATTCGAAGTATCGAAGTGCACATCCAAAGTTTATGCGCTTCCCCCCTCTGGCAATGTTCCGGTTCGCGGTTGCCTTCTGCCACATTGGGCCCGCAGCGTTCTCGATTCTTTCTTTCTTCATCCCGTGTGGAAGTTGGGCTGTTGCGAAGCTGCTGCTTCTGGTGCAGCAGCAGCAGCACACGAGGCCCTTTCCTGCATGAGGGATCCTTGGGTGCCGCGGCACCCGCGGCATAATAACAGAGTGGCGGTTACCACGGCTAGCTGATGACTTCATTGAAGCTCTCGGCTCGGGAGGGCATCGCCGCGGGGGCCAACAGGACCTCCCTGAAACCGCCTCAAATTATAACGCCGACGACGAAGACGACGAACCAGACGGAGAGAAGGCGAGAGAGCAAAAGAGAGATCAAGCTTGGCAGAAGTGAGATACAGTATAGGAAGGTGCGAAGGAAGAGGAGGCATATGCTCGCGGGATCTCCTTTTGATGGGGAGGTCTCCCCGAGACAAGTTTTAAAGGATGTTTTGCGACTTAAACGCCTCGCGCCTACTGATCCCCAAAATACATTTGCCGAAAAAGCTAATTCTTCTCGTTCTTCGTAAATGGTACTATTATTCTATTTTTTGTTTCAACTTTCTTCATGGGCCAAACATCAGAGTTTTGAGTCACTCGTTTTCTTTATCATCCATTGTACGATCCCATTTCCCATTGATCTAAATGTCAGCTATTTTTGTGATGGACAATGGACCATGGAATTGAATCCGTGATCCGGTATTTTGGTAATTGGTGTTGACAGCTTATTTATCAATAATTATAATGTGATATGATCCATTACTTCATCATTTTGGAAACGCGTACGTCAGCACCCAATTACTTAGCTATCAAAGTCAATGTCCAATGTCCAATGACCCTTGGCCTAAGATTTTCATTCATTCATTGGTAATCTCAAGTGTAACTGATTGAAAATTTGATTTCGAGAATTATCGTGCCTGACAATGGGTCAATTTTCGACGTTGAACCGTTTTGCATACCGTTGCATGATCTCGAGTCAAGAGTCAATCGATTACTTTACGGCTGATTGACCAGGAAAAATCGATAACTGTCGATACACAAGCTTTATGCACGTAAGTCGGCGTATATAGATGTATAAAGAGATCGAAAGAGAGGCCGCGTGTGCGGCCAACATTACGATACGCTGGAAGCATCCGATGATCTATAGATCCCTCGATCTTTCTCGATCTCTCGAGCACCGTCCCCCATCTGCATGTGTGTATGTGAAGATACATCTCGAATAAAACACACCGTAGTTGTGAACATACATGTAGATCTATATATATATATATATATATATATATATATATATATATATATATATATAAATATGCAACGTGTAACGTGTTTCAGTCCTTCGTGATCGCAAAAGTGGTCGCGAGACCGCAGATCGCGTTTCGTGTCGGTTATTCGATAAAATTTCGCGACACGATTCTCCGGCCAACTCGCTGTAAAATCTGTCGCAGATCTCTCTCACATTTTTCTCCATCCCATATTGTTTACCATCTCGTGTGTTTCTACATCGAGCTGGATTTTGACCCCCCTCGTGAAAGGGTCAGTCGCAGAATCGACGATCCCCGATCGCTCCAACTATAAAGACATCCTAACAGCAAAACGAAGTTTGTTTTTTTTTCTTCCGCATCCCGATCCTGTTATAATTCATTTTCCAATGAAATGCTATCAGGCCCATACAAGTTCTGTCACTATGGTCACTAGTGGTCACTATTTAAAAAATTACACCTATTTTAGTAGACAGATGCAATTTTGGCCAGAATGCAAAAAAAAAAAATTTTTTATCGATGTACTTTTTCCCCCTGAACATGAATCTACCAATAGTTTTTTTCAAAAAAACAAATTTTTCATAAATTTTCATCAAAAACATTTTTCCTCAATTTTAGCTCCATTCTTGAAAACCTCAAAATCGCGAAATTTCAAGCGCTCATAACTTTCGATCGGTTAGACCTATTCCAAAATTTCTTTTTCGTACTTAAAGGCTGTCAGTAAACTTAGAGAATGGCGCTTGGTTCATTCCGATAACTTGTTTTTTGTATAAATGAGAGCACTTTGAAAATCGCCGAAAAAAATAGAAAGGGGTATGCCTTAAAAAATTTGCAAAAATCGATGGTCGAACTTTAAAAATCTGCCAAAAATCGAAAAATTATCAAAATCGGATGAACCAAGCGAGGTTTTAAAGCTTGAATGATCCTGAAGAGAATAAACTCAGAGCAGAGTCAAAATTTTAATTAGAAATAAAGTTACAGTTATTTTAATGAACAAGTTCAATTCTGGTCGAGATGCAAAAAAAAAAAATTTTAATTTATTTTTTCCAAACCTTATTTCGATGTATTTTGTCCCCCTGAACACGAATCTACCAATAGTTTTTTCAAAAAATCAAATTTTTCATAAATTTTCATCAAAAACATTTCTCCTCAATTTTAGCTCCATTCTTGAAAACCTCAAAATCGCGAAATTTCAAGCGCTCATAACTTTCGATCGGTTAGACCTATTCCAAAATTTCTTTTTCGTACTTAAAGGCTGTCAGTAAACTTAGAGAATGGCGCTTGGTTCATTCCGATAACTTGTTTTTTGTATAAATGAGAGCACTTTGAAAATCGCCGAAAAAAATAGAAAGGGGTATGCCTTAAAAAATTTGCAAAAATCGATGGTCGAACTTTAAAAATCTGCCAAAAATCGAAAAATTATCAAAATCGGATGAACCAAGCGAGGTTTTGAAGCTTGAACGATCCTGAAGAGAATAAGCTCAGAGCAGAGTCAAAATTTTAATTAGAAATAAAGTTACAGTTATTTTAATGAACAAGTTCAATTCTGGTCGAGATGCAAAAAAAAAAAATGTTAATTTATTTTTTCCAAACCTTATTTCAATGTATTTTGTCCCCCTGAACACGAATCTACCAATAGTTTTTTCAAAAAATCAAATTTTCCATAAATTTTCATCAAAAACATTTCTCCTCAATTTTAGCTCCATTCTTGAAAACCTCAAAATCGCGAAATTTCAAGCGCTCATAACTTTCGATCGGTTAGACCTATTCCAAAATTTCTTTTTCGTACTTAAAGGCTGTCAGTAAACTTAGAGAATGGCGCTTGGTTCATTCCGATAACTTGTTTTTTGTATAAATGAGAGCACTTTGAAAATCGCCGAAAAAAATAGAAAGGGGTATGCCTTAAAAAATTTGCAAAAATCGATGGTCGAACTTTAAAAATCTGCCAAAAATCGAAAAATTATCCGAATCGGATGAACCAAGCGATGTTTTGAAGCTTGAACGATCCTGAAGAGAATAAGCCTAGAACGGAGTCGAAATTTTATTTAGAAAACAAGTTACAGTTATTTTAATAAACAAGTTCGATTCTGTCCGAGGTGCAAAAAAAATTTTTTTTAATTTATTTTTTTCAAACCTTATATCGATGCATTTTGTCCCCCTGAACATGAATCTACCAATAATTTTCTCAAAAAATCAAAATTTTCATGAATTTTCATCAAAAACATTTTTGTTCAATTTTAGCTCCATTCTCAGAAACCTCAAAATCGCGAAATTTCAAGCGCTCATAACTTTACTTCGGTTTGGCCGATTTCAAAATTTCTTTTTCATACTTAACGGCTGTCACTAAACTTAGAGAATGGCGTTTGGTTCATTCCGATAACTTAATTTTTGTAGAAATGAAAGCACTTTGTAAATCGGCGAAAAAAATGGAAAGGGGTATGCCTTAAAAAATTTGCAAAAATCACTGGTCGAACTTTAAAAATCTGCCAAAAATCGAAAAATCATGATAATTAGATGAACAAAGTGGCGTTTTAAAGCTTCAATGATTACAAAGAGAATGAGCGCAGTCTAGAGCCAAAATATTCAATTACACCTATTTCAGTGGGCAGATTCAATTTTTGCCAGAATACAAAAAAAAAAAATTTTTTTCTAAAACCTTTTTCAAACCTATCTCGATGTATTTTGTCCCCCCGAACGAGAATCTACCAATAGTTTTCTCAAAAAATCAAATTTTTTTATACAATTTTATAAAATTATTTATTTATTTTATCATCCCAATCTTTACATACACAATGAAAATCGTTTTGGTGACTAAAGACCTTTTCCAAAGCCATAATTTCCTTTATAATGGAATATCGACTGTATTTCTAAATTAACCCAACATCTATAACGTATAACCTCTCAGACTGATCTCTCTATGAGATTCCTTGCACGAGTTTCTCGACATTTCTTCGCCATCTAAAATAGCGCATATAAATAAAGTCTGGCTCTACATCGGAGCTACAAACTCGCCTCCTCCGTTGTTTCTATGGGAAAATAGAAAGTCAACGGCGCGTGTCCGATATTCTCGCTATCCAAACTATTCCATGTACAAGAATACATACACATTTGTGTTTATATTTTACTTTAAAAAAAAAAGAAAAAAGTCGGATAACGAATTAAATAAACCTGCATCGGTAAGAAGCTTTATAGCTTTACAAAGTTCCCAACGAGTATCTATTAAGCATATATATGTGTATATATATATGTGTGTATAGGGATACTATTTACTGTACATATTTATATAGCATAGAAGCGTTTAATACTCTGTACGGAGGACTATGAAATTTATGAGCGACCCAGCTCGTAATTACCATTGTGGAAATTCTCTCTCCTTCTCTTTCTCTTTTTCCTCCTCTCTCTCTCTCTCTCTTGCGAAAGAGAGAGAGAGATATCGCTACTCTTTGAGAGTGCCTTTGGGCTCCTCGATATACGAACAGCGGGATGAAACATCGATGGAAAAGGCAAAGAGGTGAGGGGAAGGGGGGGTAGAGATAAGTGGCGTGTAATTGCTATATACTAAGCTCGAGCATTTATATTTACCCACTCTGATCGGAAGCGTGTAAACGCCATTTGCGTTCGGCTCTTTTTCCCTCGAAATCGACATGTCTCTAATGGAGAATTGTATTTGCGTTTTGCAAGCATCTCTTTGTCTCGACATTGCAATTTCGAGATCCGCGGAATTGTGATGCATCGAGAGATTTATGTGCATGTATATATGTGCTTTGAATTGTCAGGATTCAGGTCATCGGATCATTATAATTGTCTTCTCGTTCGTTCCTTCTCATAGATTAACAGTTACGTAACGTTGCTGATTCAAGGATTCCCCAGAAGTAAGATTTTTCATACGATAATGACAATTTTCTCTTCGTGATATTTTTTATTTTCCTTTTTTAAATAATCAATTGAGAAGTATGCATATTTTTGCTTTCTCGATATTTGAAAAATAAACTATTTAGCATGGAAAAATTAATGGGCTCAAAAAAATAATGAATGGGGGAAAGTGGAGCACACAAGTCCGCTTGACATGTTTGACAACTTAAGACAAGATATGATAGTGCTGCTTTTATCATACTTTAGAAAATGATACTCAGTAATATGCATATGGGGCATTCCACACCGATTCGACCTGGGTCTGACCCTTCATCTCTCCGATTTTGATCGCAATTTTTTATGGTTTTGTAGTACCTCTGAAGAGCACTCAGGATTTTTTTCAGATTTTTTTGGAGCGTTTTGACTTGACAATAATTTTACAAGCAAATTGTTTTTAGCCCAAATTTAAAAATCTGAGAAAAATCACAAAAATCCCGTTGCTCGTATGAAAAATTTCAAGCGTTGAGCCAAAGTGGGCAGGGGTTTCCTTCTGTTTATAATAAGCCTTTTTGAAAAAAAAATTAAAAAAAATTTAATACCAGGAGGAACCTGAATGGAGTGGGCCGTTATCCAAACATTTTTGTATGAATTGAATCTATCTTATTTATTTTTTTTTTTCAAAAAAGCTTGTTATAAACAGAAGGAAACCCCTTTTTCACATAAAAAAAGGATTTTTGTGACTTTTTTCTGAATTTTTAAATATTGGCTAAAAATAATTTGCTTATAAAATGATAGTTAAGTCAAATCGCTCCAAAAAAATCTGAAAAAAATCCTGAGTGCTTTTCAGAGGTACCACAAGACCATAAAAAATCGCGGACAAAATCGGAGAGGTGAAGGGTCAGACCCAGGTCGAATAGGTGTGGAATTCCTCATATAAATTATTTGCATTAAACACTATCATTAGTTTCAGGGGTAATATTACCCAGAAATTATTATTTTTTCTTTACTCGCTAAAATGATGCATAAACTATTCAAATATGATATTCAAAAGCTATTTCGGGGAGGGAGAAGGTTATAAACGATTTTTATAGCTCATTTTTCGAGGAGCGCATTTTTCTCAAAACTATATTTTTCTGAATTGGCTCGCTCACATTTTTTATCCGATTGATTTGAAATTTCAATTATTAGATTAGATTTTGATAGAAATTTCGATTACTCGCTGTGGGCTAGTTATCTATGATCGCCGTGTCGTCACGTTTTCGCTGGTATATTTTAGTTTATGCGTTCCAGAGAATAAATAAAAAAAAGGAAGAAGATCGCGTGCCTTGCGATTTAGTTTTTTTCCCTCATCATCTTGCGGAATCTCTACCTCGTTTTTCGTACTATATATAGATATATATGAGGACATTGGTGACTAGATTGGTCAGTCTGGTAGAATCTTAGCCTTGACCCGGCGCATGGACGCACGAATCTAGCGGCGAACAGTGCAAAAAGTTGGAAAAAGTTTTTAAAAAAATGGACGAAAAGACAAATAGGTTGATGCGGTCCGGGCTGCGGGACGAATTTTTTTTTTTAATTTTTTTTCTCAGAGCACAGGAACATGCTCCAGGGTCGATTCTCGGCTTTAGTTCTCGTGGACGTGTTTGTCGCTCCTAAAAATAAACTTATCATTGTATCTTGTAAAATAACGAAAATAGGCAAAGTATCTTGAAAATTTGAAAACTCGGAAATTCGAGATTACGATGTTTCCAAAAGATAGAGAATTTGAGAGTCTATTTTACGAATTGGGAGAACCAATTATTTTTGAAAGATTAAAAAAAACATATTTTTATTTTTCCCTGAGTTGCGGAATTTTGGTAATTTTCCAGACTTGACAACTTCAGCTGAGCCAACGCTTAAAAAATTAAAATTGCCAAAGGCGGAGTTCCAATTTTCATAATTTCTTTATAAATTTATTCACGATGATCTCGACTCCTTCCTTTCAATATTTCCACATTTCGACTAATATAGTAATATCTAATTATTTTTTTTATTTAATTTCAAATTTTTCAATTCTTCGTCCAATTTTTTATTTAGTATCTCAAAAATGGCTCGTATTGAACTCTCCAGAGGCATACATTGACGTCCAAAAGTTTGGAAACACTCGCTCTCATTCCGCACCGCACAAAAAGTTGCGCTGCTCTTTTAAAAATGAAAATATTTCAATTCACCAAGCGGCGTTTCAAAGGGGACATATTCAGCTTCATTCCCCCCTTTTTCAATTTTTTTTTCGATTTTTTATGAACCTGATACGCCCTTTGAAACGTGGTCATGATAAAAAAATATCTCGTTAACAGGAAATAATGAAATATTTTTGAAAAAAAAAATATTAAAAAAATTTTTTTTTTTAAATTTCATTCAATCCAAAATAATTTTATGCAACTTTTTACCTCCTTAGTGATTTCACGAAAAGCCAGTAGTTTTGGAGTTACGCTTCATTTGACAAATATGGTCATTTTTTGCGAAAATCCGAATATTTTTGCAAAAAAAAATTGTACGAAAGATTTTAAAAAACGAAATTGTAGCTTATACTCTCCGCCACAAGTTTTTCATGCGAAAAAAACGAAAAAAAAAAAAAAAAAAAATTTCGTTGGTCGAGCGCCTAAATTTCACCGCCAAAAAAGCTGAAAAAACGACCACGTTTCAAAGGACGTACCGGGTTAAAAAAAGATCGATTTTTTTTTTTTTGAAAAAGCTAAATGAAGCTAAATATATCCCCTTTGAAACGCGGCTTGATGAATTGAAATATCTTCATTATTAAAAGAGCAGTGAAACTTTTTGTGCGGCGCGGAATCGGGAAGAGTGTTTCCAAACTTTTGGACTGTATTTTACAAAGAAATTGAAAATCCAAGCAATTCAAACATTTCGCTCGATCTTCATCAAATTCAATATCAAATATTCCTCGTTGATGGTCTGTTTTGCACGTAAAAAAAAAAAATTAGCGCGACATCTCAATAATTGTTCGCTCTTTGAAGGGGTCTGCAAAGCGATCAACAAAATTGTCTCAATCTGTCTTGGCGCTTACTTTCACTTTTCATCGTTTTATATATCTCGAGGTCTCCATCTTCATTTCCATTCCGCATTATCTCGATCTGTGATTCTCCAACTCTCATTCTCCATTCTTTTGGCGCTCTCATCGTCTCACGGGGAATTCTCTCATCGTCATCGTAATTCGTGGCGGTCTTTTGACTTCTCGTGTGTACTTTGGCGCGTCTCTCGTGACTTTTCGCTTCATGGTACTCGTTTTTTTCGCCTCTCTTGGGCGAGAAAAGTAGAGCCTATTCCACGGGCTTGACTATAAGCCAAGAGAATCTGGCCAATAGACGAGGAAGGCGAAGTGCGAAAGGAAAAGAAAAAGGACGAAGAAGGAGCGAGGATGAAGAAGCGGGTTCTCAGGAATTTACAATTCACGCGGCGCTCAAACCCGCGGGACGACCCGTGTCCAAGTGAAACATATAAATGGCATTTGGAAGAATCCCTCTGCGAAAAGGTGGATCACCCCCTCAAGCTGCCCTCTTTTTTCCACTTTCTTCATCGTTCTTGTTCGAAAAACGTCTTCCTTCCTCGCGGTTCTCCCGTTTCTTTTTCATTTTTTTTTCCTCTTCACCTTTCCTCGACGCTAAATTAGGGGGTTCGACTAAAACGTCGAAATGACGCGGTTGAAACGACTCCACGAATGATGAAGGGAGGAAAAAAGGAGCCTCGCGATGTCGAAGAATCGTCGAAGAAGTTTCTCGCACACGCTTCTATAATTCTAGGTCTTCGCAACACACACACACACAGACAGATCTATATCTCTTTGGACATTTTGTTCAAAGTGAGATATAAGTTATATTTTAAGGGCCATTAGTATTTCTTCATTCATCCTCCGCCTCTGACTGTGATCCCTCAAGAAAATTGCTCACTCGTGAGAAAAATTACCACTCTGTCGAGTGTTTCCAACAATAGAGAGGAAATAAATAAATAGTGGAACACCCATCGAGGTGTTGGATTTTCAGATTACAAGATAAATTGAAAAAGGAGGCGGGCTTTTTTTTAACGGAAACAGGATGAAATTAGGGACGAGCTGGAAAGGAAAGGTGGAATCGATTTTTTATTAATTCGATTAATTATCTTTCTTCAAATGGAAATTGTGCCTTAAGACCTTGCGACTCTCGTAGATTCGAACGTCAAGATTATCCTTTCGAGATCGAAAGATAAATGAAAAGGGAGGGTCTTTTTGGGACCTATATAAAAACTGTCGAGGAAAAAAAAATTAGGAAGATCTAGATTGCGGTTTAATTGATTCTTCGATCAATCGAGTTAATTAATTTCAAGGATACTTATTTTTGTACTTTTAAAAATATCTTATTTGTGTAAATTTAACGATAAATTTTAGGATACGATTTTAAGTATATTCCAGAAAATATAAAATTATTATTTTAGACTATATTCAGCCCTGAGTATTTTCCAGAGCAATGAAAATAGAAAATTATTACAACTCGAGACTCGAAAAAGCATCCCAAGCGAGGAGCAACACAACCTTGACACTGTATCAACTTTTCGCTTTTTTCCACGTATAAATATATTTCCTATATTTTATACAATATATACATGTATACATGTGAAAACGATATACGACGAATAGGTGGAGAAGCAAAAGGATGAAAAAAGTCCACCTCTCGCTCTATCTCTCTCATTCGCTCTCCATCTCCCTTTTTTCTCTCTCCCTCTGAGACGAGCTGCATTCCCCGGTAATTAGTCTCACCCATAAATTACCGACCATTCCCCGTCTGTGTTGGAAAGTCCCAAGATCAGAGTCCTCTCCTTGATAGGCATATAACGCCCGTATACACATCGCTGTCTGTGGGAGTCACAGAGCGGAGCGCCGAGGTAGTAAATCGCTTGCACGAGAGCCGTCCGCGCGGAGCCACCTGGCGGATGTTTCAGGCAACCTCGAAAGTTCACCGGGATCATCGCGAACACACTTATCGCATTGATTTTTCTCACAATTAAAAATTAAACCTAGATCCGAGTTGATTTTAAAGATATTTTTGCGTCAATCGGCCAAAAGAAAATTTTCAAAAAAATTTTTTTTTAAATTAAATGGCCACAGAAAATAATATATTCTTTTTCAAATTTTCCTATGAATCGGCTTAGAGTTTCAAACGAATTGACGACCGGATTATCGATAATTTTGGATCTATTTTGAATTAAAAACAAAAATCGCGGACATTGTTTTTTTCAAATCCAGTCGTCACTTCGCGATTAATCTTTTATTCGTAATATCACTGCGATGGTTCGTAATAGACTGTGTGAGTTCGTGGGGGCTTTTGAAAAGGAGGTAAAAATGAATTTGGGGGTATTAAAGTGGGCCCACACGGTTGATATCTCTCGGGGTTCCTCGCTGTAGGTCCGCGCCGAGAACTCGCGGGGGCCCCTGGGGGGGCCCCCACTGTGAGATCGAGAGGAGACCTGGCGGTGAGAGCGGAGTGGTGAGAAGGGGGGCAGGCGAAGAAAAGGGCACACAGGATCCCGCTGCTAAATGAGCTGTAATACGGACTCCCGCTGGTCGGAACAGCTTCCCGCGGGCCACCACGTCCGATATATATATATATATATATATATATATATATATATATATATATATATATATATATATATGTGTGTCTATATAATATGAAGATTTTGCGGCCGCCGTGTACCAGAATCGAGGGTTCAGGTTTGGGTTGGGGTTCGCGGAGGGCTGGGAGGGGGTGGCGGATAAGCGCTTGAGCCGCGTGAATCCATAGTATTTTCGAATTCGAATTTTTGTCAATTTTTCTAGCGTTAATTTCATTATAGATAAATAGAAATTGATATATTTTTTTTTTGTTGTAAAACTTGACTTTAATATGCCAAAACAAATCTCTGTAGAAAAGCCATTGCGAAAAAAAACGGAAGAAAAAAAAATGCGAGCGACTATCTCGGCGGTGTAAACATTGCCACGTCAAGATTTCCTTATCAAGTTTCCACGGCGCTCCAACTCAAAGTAGTATCAAAATTTCGCATGAGACTCCGTGCAATATCTTATGTCGAAAAATTAAAATAAAAGTACGATCAACAAAAAGTTTACTGTTTACGAAATTTTATACACACGTTTCTTGAATACTCGATGCATATCATCATCATTATATATATTCAGAATCTCTTTTTTTTTATTTTTTTTTTTTCGTTAAGGGAGAATGCTACTGCAAGGGATGAATTTTTTTTAGATTCAGGATTTTTTTTCCAGACAAAATTATTAATTAAAGGATTAATTTTTTACAGACATGATTATTAAAGGATTAACTATTAATTATTGAAGGATCGGGTTATTGTTATTTTTGTAAGTATATATTCAACATATGTCGTAGCAATTTTTATTGCCAAAATTTTAAAGTTTATAGTTACATAGATATTATTTTAAGGACGAAAAACAATTTTCTCTCCATTGTCCCATTTAATATTTTGGTGGAGGGTTATCGTAAAATTGAAAAAAATATATATCAATTTTCATGCCGATGTAGCTATTGTTATGCTTTTATTGTTCTTTGATTATTTACTTAACGGCGACGAATTTGATTTTTCCCCATTTAAAAATAGTAATTATCAAAAATTTTGAAAACTGCCTCGTGCAGACTTAGCCACTGCGATAACAAATATCAAGAGAAAACAAAAATTGAAAATTGGTTCATAAGTTTTCGAGTAATCGCTGGTATGAGATCAAAAAACACAATTTTGAAAAAAAGCATTCAAGTTTTCTGCCGCCCCTCACAAGAGTGACTGTACCTCAGTCGATTTCCAGGATTTTAACTCAAAATTGAATCTGAATTTTTTAAAAAATATATACTTTGAAAAAATGCAAACAAAAAAATGTCCATTCTTAGAGTGGTTTTCATTCCTAATCGCAAATGAGACGGATTGTATTCGTTGAGAATCGTATTTATCGACTTAAAACATGTGACGCCCCATTTGGAGAATGAGTGGATTATCACCGGTCGTAGTGACGACACTGATAAACGGAACAGTTAACAGATATTCGTCCGGTATTTCGTAATAGATGGGCAGAACGTTCAATAAATCTAGAGAAAAAAAATTGTTCATCATTGACGAGAAATACCGGTATATAAATTAAAATTTCATTTGACTCATGACAAAAAAAAAGCTGCAAAAACTCACCGGAAATTTCGACGATTTCGAGAGTAGCGTCACTGATAGATACGTCAAGCTTGACTTCGTTTGCTATATTGTAGAAGCAGGATTTTTCGGAAAACATTTCCGTTAGTCCCATCTGAAGAAAATATCGAATGCGATTTAAAATACTATATAACATTAATAATACACCACTGAAAAAAATTAAAGGAACAAAAAAATTTCCTAAATTTTTAGTGGTTTTTAACAATGCTGTATCTCAGTCAAAAATGGTCGTATCGAGGTCTAAAAAAAAAGCAATTTGAAGCTTCAACTTTCTAGATCTCAGACCATTCGGCAAAAGAATTTGCGAAGCTACAAGTTTCACGCAATCCTGAGAAATACCGAGAAAAAATTTTTTGGCAAATTTCTATCACTTTTATTTTGGCTGCAATTACTTGGAAAAAAAATTCCGACTAAACCATTACATAGACCGGATAGCTTGTTTATTTAGCTTCAATTTGCTTTTTTTGAGACCTCGCTGCGAACATTTTTCACTGAGATATCGGACTTTTAATGAAAAAAGATCGTTTTGTCTTTGACCATTGATATCTCAGCAACCAATGATCGCACCGAAATCAGAAGAAGCGTTTCACAAGCTTGAATTAATGCTCTACAAGGATTGACGATGTTTTTTTGAATAAAAATTTTTTTTCCATCCTTGTCATGATTTTGAAAAAACAGGAGAGGCTATTTATGGTTTTTTAGAAAATCAACGGCCAAATTAAAAATATCGACAAAACGACTAATGTTGAGCGTGACTTTTACAGCTTAATATACCCACAAAATCCCTGTAAAGTTTCAATTTGATCTATCGAACGGTTTTTTTGTTTAAAGCAATAAAATTTTTCAAAAAAATTAAATCAGCGCATGACAATTATTAAATTGATTTTATACCATTAATATTGTATATTATTATATTAACTAATTAATTAATAATATTATATAATAATAATAAATATATAGGTATAAATGTTCATTACAACGATTAAATTTCATTCTGATAAAATTCTCACTCTGACAAGTTGTTCCTTGATATCGGTGTTGTTTCTGGTGCTTATCAACGGCATCCAGATATCCTTGTAGATAGATTCACCGCTGAAGAGCTTTTTCACGCTCATTTTCTCAATATTATTCTCCAATTCTTTAAAGCTACCATTCGTAAATAAGAAGAACATGCTGATGGCTCGAGTGTTTGATTTTGTCGGCTGCGGCAGTTCATCCATTTGAATGTCATCGTATTTTATCGCAGGTTCCTGCAATTTTACATCAATAAATTTCGTCTTTGCTTCTGTTTCTTATTGGATTTTTTTTTCTCGGCGATTAATTTACCATGCACGGAATTTCGATGAACGTCGCGTTTATCTCAGGAAGCTGCCCGTACTTATAATTTTCCGTCGGTTTTATAACCTCTAAGATTTTCTCCCCCTTGTGGATTATCCTCTTTTCTCCCATCAATTTGCACGTAAACCTCGATTCTTGAAAGAACATCATTGTTCTATTTGGACCCACTTTAATAGAGGACGAACCATTGTTGAAAATAAAAAAATATAGCGATTGAATTAACGGGTTTCATCTATTTGAGCGGTTATGAAAACATAGATTTTTTTTTACACTTCATTTTGTTAAAGTGCATCCCCTTGAAAATGGTCGCCCATAATTTCAAAAGGATCCGAGCATTGGAATTAGAGTTACGGTTATTTAAATCGTGCAAAATATAATTAAATTAAGATTTCGTTTTTGATTTTTTGATTTCACACGATTTATCGAAAAATAAAATTAAATTGAAATTAGAGAAATGGCGTTTTGGAACAACGGCCATATCTTCCCCAATTATGAAAATTGTGAAAGTACCTCGAAACATGTACTAATCGATGTCTTAGTGTGTGTTTTGAAAAAAATTGGTTAACGTGGCTAAAAAAAAATCGTTAAAATCCCTTAATTTCTCCACGCACAATAAGATGTAACTTTTGATTTACAACTGAAGTACACTTTCTTTACAACGAAAGTACAGTTTCAAAATCTTTGAGAGACTAACTTAAGTAAGTCTTTCGCTCAATTGACTTACGGAAAAAATATGGTTGAAATGTTACATCGTATATCCTATCGAGAATGTACTTGTAGTTAGACTTGAGATTTACGCTGTAACTGTACCACAAATCGGTATTCGAACGCACAATACTGTCGGGAATGTCCTGTAATCAGTCAAAACCATATTATTCAAACGATCACGAGGTTTCCACCATTTTTTAAGTGCTAGCGTTTTTTTCCCAAGGGATAACACCACTCTAGAATTTTTTAAAAATCATTTTTTTCGAAAATATGTAATTTTTCAAAAGTACATCATTTCCATAAAATTTAATTAAAAAAATGTCCTACCCAAAATTTTTTGTTTTTTTATTCCAGGTTCTAAACTTACCAAAAATTTGATTCAATGTGAATTTTTTTGAAAAACAATTCACTGCTTATTTTCTGGCCAAAAATCGACTCAATTTTTTTCAATTGTGCATAATTTCTGCAAAACTTTATTCTCAAAAAAACCTTACGTAGTTCTGTAACCAATAGTTTGTAAATTTTTTTTTTCATTTTTTCGTTCCAGGATTCATTCTCTTAAAAAATCACCTTTTTTCAAAGATTGAAAGATCAAAATGATGATAATTTTTTTTTTCGCACTATAAAATTTGTTAAATGGACCCTGTGAAAAGAAATCCTATTCCTCTTTTCCATGTCCATTGTCAAATTTGGGTCTTCTTTTTGACCGCTAGAGTGGCGTTATTCCTACTTTTCCAACGATACGACACCTTCAATGTACGCTGAATTTCTTCAAACCCAGCAAAAATTTTGCGCTTGTTGATCGGAAGCTGAAGAACTTTTCGGATCTGTTCTTTTGTATCTATTCTGGCACCCGCAGCCGCCATTCCCATTGCTTTGAAAGTTGAGTAGCCAGCAAGAACGTAAGATTTGTTTGTCGTAACGGAAAAATTCTGCGTAAAAAGTCCAAAGTGAAAAAAAAATGTTAACTTTTATCGGTCTGACTTCCAGTTATTCATAACTGTATACCAATTCATTTGGTGACTCTTCCACGCAATTCGATCGTAATCGTTAATATTTTGGTAATCATCATACCTTGTATAAATTTAGGGTGAACTTGTTGGCACAGTTTGTGAGCTCTGTCACGGCTTCGGATCTCTCTTTATCCGAAATATTTTTGAGTCTCCACAGTATCTCTTGATACTCTGAATCCAATGTATAATTACCCGGGTTCTCTGATATGTCTTCTAAATGAGCATTTGAACTCCTGAAGCTCAATGCGACAAAACCGATGATAAAAACTGTGGCAAAGTTTTAATGACTTTCATTATATCGCTACAACGTATTTCAATGTAAGAAATATCAAGAGTTAGTTCATTCAAGGAAAAAGTTTTTAGTCGAATCAATCTGTTAACTAAATTAATAAATCATTTATTTTTAACCAATTTCAGTTATAATTAATCCAATTATTTTTCATCAATATTCGATAGTCAATATTATGAAAAACCCTGCAAATTGGAATTTGCACATTGCTTCCTCATCTTTATCCATAGTTCACATAGCTTCCTTTAACACACAGTAGCGATCAAATTTGGCTTCCTCATAAAGGAAGCTTTGTTAACTATTGAAAAATATTAGTAATCAATGTGCAAATTCGATCGATTTTCCCCAAATTTGATAGCAAATAACATCAATAGCTATACTAGCTCTTCACAAAATTTCATTGCAATATCTTAAAAATTGCACAAGTCAGAGCGTTTACGCTATTTTTCAAAAAATAAAAAATTTCAGTCCCTCGATGGATTTTTGCCAAATTTAATAGCGAACAACCTCGATAGCTATATTAGCTCTGTGCAAAGTTTCAGTACAATATCTCAAAAACTGCACAAGTTAGAGCGTTTGGGCTATTTTTCAAAAAATTCAAAATTTCATAAAATTTCAATCCCTCGATGGATTTTCGCCAAATTCAATACCAAACAACCTTAATAGCTATACTTATTCTGTACAAAGTTTCAGTGCAACATCTCGAAAATTGCAGAGGTTAGAGCGTTTACGCCATTCTTGCAAAAACGAAAAAAGTCGATAAAATCTGAACACCCGTTATAATTAAAACAAATTTTTTTTTCATAATGAAGAGCAATTTGTGCTCGACAAGTGTGCCAAACTTTAGCTTGATATCTCGAAGCGTTTTCGAGTTATTAATTATTTACATCTGAAACTCAGGATACACACACACACACACACATCCATCCGGACATTTTTTCTAAATATGATTTCTCGATGTTTTAGGACATTTTGAACATGTTGGCATAAAAATTGCAAAAAAAAATATTTTCACAAAAACATAGTATGAGGAAGCAAAATTATAATTGATGAAATAAATAAATGGACAAGTCAATCATTTGAAATTATTTCCCGCTCACATGGAAACAAAATATGTCCAAAAATATATTTGACATAATAAATAATGTTTGTTGAATGTGAAATAATGGAAAACTATTCGATTTGTCCAATTTATGAGACTTCTGAGTATGAAAATGTATTTCCAGTAAACTTCTAAAATATTTGGAAAATATTTTTCACCCACATATATTTAACATATATTTTGAAATAGGTATATATAATATATTGTACATTCTGGAACAAAAAATATTTAATATAAATTGGACCGAATTCAAGTAAATGATTTTTTTAATTCATCTTTATCGTAACCTTTTTAATCAATATCTCATCGTAAAATTTCAACGACTTAGAATTAATCTGGAAAAAAATTGATTTGTACAACAATTTTTTTAATATCAAATTTGTATTGGCCACCGAAAAATGTTGCAGATTAACATGAACGGTACTTACGCAAACGCATTTTGGATCTTTGAGCAGAGATCGTGTGGCGTCGCAGTAATAACTATGTGTTCTCTTTGGTAAGAATCCAAGGACGCTCTGTAAAGGGGACAAACAATGCTCAGCTCTTAAATATTTTTTCGATAAGTAAATATCTTAGTCTGCAACCCCCCACTCCGTGCTGGCCCCCACAAAAGCTATATCCGATAGAATTATCTAAAAAAAGAGGAATGTGGTATGTGTTATATAAATGCTTCATAAGATGGTAAATAAAAATTCGATTTCAAGGATGCCCTCCCCCTCAATTTTCGCCTTTCGTGATCGTTTCATCCGAAAAAGGAAAAAAAGATATTTTTACCATCTTTTTACAACGTATTTATATTGATATTTTGACAATATTAAAAAAAAATTTCGAGAAAAAAGCCGAAAATCAAATAAGTTATAAGCTGGTAAAGTTGGGGGTAAAAAAAAAGGGTCTGCTGGCAGGAGTGAGAATATGCACAAAAAAAATAGATTTTTTCAAAATTCTAGACCAAAATACCCCTTTAAGGGTTGGGTGAACCCTCTTTCTAGCTAACGCATTTTTCTCTGTGTATTTCTTTTTTTTTATTAAAAAAAAAAAAATTAAAAAACTAAATAATACTCCATAAGCGAAGTGTGTACGATAAGAGGATCTTGGCTTTCCAAATATTGACTGACGACGTCTATATTTTCATGGTCATCCACGTGTTTTGAACACGTGTATCGATTGATAAGACATTCATGATACGTAATAGCGTGATACCAATTTTATTATTTTACCAATATACAAGTATTTTTTTATTCTTACTCCTCACAATTTATGCTAATTTCCTGTAGTGCCCAAATATCATTTGTCCAAAATAACTTATCGAAGAGTAAACAATCGTATCGCGCGAACGACGTGAAAAATAAAAATTGGTCTTAACCACTGAGGTCGATTGTAAAAAATAGGCTCGAAAATATCAGAAAATTTTCACAATTTCATCGACCAACAAATTTTGTAACAGTTAAGGAATATTTAAGTATAAAAGTGGGAACTAAATATATTTCTGTACTACAAATAAACTGTCTTCTCAGTGAACCTAAAGCAAGATAAAAAGAGGGGGGGGGGAGAAATATTATTTCTTTTTTTTGACAGTTATAACAATAATAATAATAATAATAATAATAACAACAACCGTTGTTTAAAAAAAAAAATAATAACAATAATTGATTTTGAGGTTTTCAACTAACTTTCTTCGCCCCCCAAAATTCGTTGATAATCGTCGGCGACGATGAAAAATCAAATTCGTCAAGAAAAAAATAATTTCCCAAAAGTGACGGAAAATTTGATTATTCGTTTATGATTCTCGCGGTCAGTGGTCATTGCGTCTCGGCGATGCCCGACGTTGGAGGCGGTTTGTTGGACCGCGGCGCTTGATATCGCCAAAAGTGGTGGGGGAGAAGCCGCGAGTCCGCGAGGTGGGGCGATGATCCTTGAAAGAGGAAGAGGCCGAGAGGAACGTTCATCGCGTAGCCGGGAGGAGAGAGAGGGGTGGGGAGGGGATATATATTTTACCGCGACGTCTTTGAACTGCTTCGCTCTATCCCCTCATTTTTTTCGAAAAGGGTTAACGGAAGAGAGGGAGGAGGGGGTTTGGCTGAGGAGGGAGGGGAGGGGATACGTATATATAGATATACGGAAGCAAGGATCTCTCTTTGGGAAACTGGGTATATATATATATAGGTGATACTTGGATCGCGAAGGGAGTGGTGGTGGGGGTAAGGCAACACTCAAAGATCGCGGTGACGTAGTCGAGGTAGGAACGGCTGCGGCGCGACGCGTTTTCATTCCGCGCCTCTTCCTCCATCTCTCTCTCTCTCTTTCTCTCATTGCACGAATGTCGCGAAAAAGAAGATCCATATAATTCAATTTTTCAATTCATATAAATTTTAATTTATATAAATTTTAATTTTTATAAATATTATCCATGTATATTTATATGACCGAAGAGACAATATTCCTTGTTTACATAATATCTATTTTTCGAGGAAAACAGTCGCATTGAAAGAATTCACGTTCCACGCTTTTTGTGGGTGGGGAGGATGGAGGGAGAGTCGGAGAGGGTGAAAAGTGGAAAAAAAGCGAGATAGGGGTGGGAAGGACGGTCGGAATGGTGGGGGAAAAATGTCATTCTCACATCAGCTGCGATATCGTCGATACCGGAAGTGGGAAAATTGAGAGAATAGTGAAAATCGTGCAACATTTTTTTCCTAATTCAGGTTTTTTTTTTTACTATTCATGAATACTGTGCGCTATTTCGATTGTTATTGTTTGACCAAATTTTATTAATTAGTAATTTGAGTATCGAAGACACTGCGGAAATATTTAATTTGTTGCTTTTTATTGATTGCTATGAAAATCTATATCGAAATAATCGATAAATTTTAGGAAGAATATTGAAAGAATGTCGAATATTGAAATGACAAGATAAATATTAAAAATACTTACTCGATTGATTACATAAAATAAAAAACTGATCGTTTTTATTGGGTTGGATAATTGATCAAGATGATTGATACATCAATTTATTCTCTAAATTGAAGACCAATATTTTTTACATCGATTTCTTATTGTTTTCTTGACAAGTATTTAATCATCCATAAAATTGAATATTGAATGATTGATCCATCAATTTATTCTCCGAAAATTGAAGATTGATATTTTTTGACATCGATTTTTTATTGTCATCTTAACAAATATTTAATCATCCATAAAATTGAATATTGAATAATTGATCCATCAATTTATTCTCCGAAAATTGAAGATCAATATTTTTCGACATCGATTTCTTATTATTATCTTAACAAGTATTTAATCATCCATAAAATTGATTATTGAGTAAGTGATCCATCAATTTATTCTCCGAAATTTGAAGATTGATATTTTTTGACATCGATTTTTTATTGTCATCTTAACAAATATCTAATCATCCATAAAATTGAATATTGAATAATTGATCCATCAATTTATTCTCCGAAAATTGAAGATCAATATTTTTCGACATCGATTTCTTATTATTATCTTAACAAGTATTTAATCATCCATAAAATTGGATATTGAATAATTGATCCATCAATTTATTCTCCGAAAATTGTAGATCGATATTTTTCGAAATCGATTTTTTATTGTCATCTTAACAAGAATTTAATCATCCATAACATTGAATATTGAATAATTGACCGATCAATTTATTCTCCGAAAATTGAAGATCAATATTTTTCGACGTCGATTTCTTATTGTTATCTTAACAAGTATTTAATCATCCATAAAATTGAATATCGAATAATTCATCCATCAATTTATTCTCCGAAAATTGAAGATCGATATTTTTTGACATCGATTTTTTTTGTCATCTTAACAAATATTTAATCATCCATAAAATTGAATATTGAATATCCATCAATTTTTTTCATCATAGATTGATTTTCGATCTCTATCGTATCGATCCCTTATTTAAATCATCGAATGAATGAACGATTAATTTAATCAACGAACATTAAAAATCAACTCAATTTCGTATCGATCTTTATCGCATCGAATCGTCTATAAAATTTTTTCATAAAAATCAAAGATCTACAAAATCAATCAAAAACCTACATAATCATCTTATCGATCTAGCTTCATCGTACCCAATCGTCACGATATCTCCAATCAAATTTAAGGATCAATTTTCATCATATCCCACCAAAGTGTCCTTTTTTTTCATTTTCTTCGTCAAATAAAAAATCTTTATCCTCGTATCTCTCGATCAACATCACAATCATAATTTTTTCGTGATCCTTGGACAAGGGCCTCTCGATCTTCGGTATCCATCTCTCTCTCTCTCTCTCTCTCTCTCTCTCTCTCTCTCTCTCTCTCTCTCTCTCTCTCTCTCTCTCTCTCTCGCCTCTTTCGCGCTCGCTCGGACTCTCGCGAGATCGAAGTAATTATGTCGGCACTCCCCGTCGACCGGGCGGTGCTGGATGATGCTCGTTTCTGCTTCAACCTCCGGCGTCGCCCTCGCAGCTTTGGCCAAAGCGGCATCCTGCAGCCACAAGACTGCTGCTTTTGCCGCTGTAGCTTCGACGCTGAAGAATCTCTCTCTCTCTCTCTCTCTCTCTCTCTCTCTCTCTCTCTCTCTCTCTCTCTCTCTCTCTCTCTCTCTCTCTCTCTCTCGGTGTTCTCCTCTCTCTCTCTCTTTCTCTTAAGCCCCGAGATTTTGCCTCGAACGTTCACACGAGAGAGCCGCAAAACTCACCGTCGCTGTGGACCATCGCCCGAGATCTTGCCTCAGCCTCGTGGATCTTGCCTTCGCGATAGCGCCTTTAGTTTCGAGACGTGCCGCTATCACGTCGCATCATTTCAACCCGCGAATCCCAAGCTTTTTATCTACCGTTTTTCTCCATCGTCGTACGACAAGGATTCACTCGAAGTCTCCGTAGAAAGATTTGACTTTTCGCGTCGAAAAGTGTTGACGAAGTGTTGAAAAATCGGCGAAGCGAGTGAAGTCGCAAAAAGTGCCATTTGGAGAAACGTTTTTGACGGAGGAACCTTTATTTTTTTGGCTTTTTCATTGCCAAAAATTGGGATTTTTCATCGATCGAGATTTTTTGGCTCCAGTGAGAGAAAGGGCGTGAAAAAACGTGAGACACTAAGAGTGAAAAGTGACGAGAGGAACTTGTGGCGGTGGAGAGGGGGGAGGAACAAAAGAGCGGCGGGAGAGGGGGGCGAGAGAGAGAGAGAGAGAGAGAGAGAGAGAGAGAGAGAGAGAGAGAGAGAGAGAGAGAGAGAGAGAGAGAGAGACTTTCGACAAGGACGTGATCGACAAGTTCCCTCTGTATCCTCGCTCATAAGGGGGCATCCTGGGCGAAGAGGAGGGGGGGAATGGAGATGCGCCCCGTTCTCGTGGCAATCTGCCTTCTCCTCGTCACCCCCATTACAGGCTCTTTCTGGTGAGCAGATTTCTTTTTTTTTCACGCGATTAATGAAAATTGACTCGAATCAAACAGAATTAATTTGAATCAAATAGAATTTATTGGATTTGAATGGAATTAACTGTGTTTTTGTGCGAGAATCCTTTTCCTGAGAAATTTATTACGCCACTATTCGAAAAATTAAACGATTACTCCATAAACTTGCACCGAAAGGTGTAATATGTGTATTTAATAATTTTGAATTTTTTTAAAATTGATTTCATTTTATTTTTCAATTTTTCATCAGTTTTTAAATCTTCATTATGCATTTTAATTGGCCAATTAATAATTTCCGCGGCATTTCTCATTTAAAGTCTAATTTGGGTTTTTTTTAGAATCCAGAATCAACTAGAAAATTTAAGATTATTTTTTGATTTTTCGGAACAGAAATTATTGTCTTCTTTTTCGTTGAATTAATCTCGATAATTTACAACTTTCAAAGCTGCTCATTTTTTTATTTGGAGAATGAAGAATCTCCTGTTTAAATTTTAACAAGAGTTGCGTTAGGTTTTAATCTTTTTTTTTTAATTGTGATTTTTTGCAAAAAAAAAATTTTTTAGTTTTCTTGTTTAATTGATCGTTATTTTTGGAATTTTTTACCTATTCTTGCTCCTATTTTTTTTTCCAGAGAACAAGAAATCTCCTTTTTAGTCTTTAGCAAGAGTTCCGTTACATTTTTGTTTTTTTTTTTTTAAATCCAAAATTGCAACATTTCAAACAAATCATGATTTTTCGCAACACAACTTTTTGTGCTTCTCTCGTTTAAATAATCTTTATTATTCGATATTATCGATAAATCATTCCTCCAATTAGTTAGTAAAGTTACTTTGGGTTTCAAATTTCTTAAAATCGAGAATAAACCACAAAATTCCACCGAAATGACGATTCCTCGTAGCACGAATAATTTCCCCTTCAGTTGTGAACAATTTTCGCCTTTTGGCGTCGAAAACTCGTTCAATTTATCTCAAGCGATACTTTCCGTTGCAATTTTTTTAACACTCCAAAATAATCAAAAGATTTCAAACAAATCGTGAAATTCTCGTTTCATCTCGAACGATAATTCACCGTCAAATTTATGCCGCGATGTTCCACCTTGTGGTTCACCTCACTTCTCGAAGCTTCGAGACAAACAAAAAGATCAGAGGAAGTCGGAGGAAAGAAAAAAAAATGAGGCTTTTGAAGAGATTTGAAGAGGTCAAGTTCTCCAGAGGGGTAATCGGGGTCACTCAAAATTAGACTTTTGGAGGGGAGCTATATCCCTTCCTCTCGTCTGCCTCATTTTTTTTTTTTTTTTTGAAAGAACCATGAGAGAGAGAGAGAGAGAGAGAGAGAGAGAGAGAGAGAGAGAGAGAGAGAGAGAGAGAGAGAGAGAGAGAGAGAGGAGAGAGAGAGACGCGAACCGTGAAACGGAAAGGGAAAGCTAAGTTGATTTAACGGTGCAGCATTTTTTCACAGTAAAAAGGGCCCAACTTCCAAAATTGTATTCCGCGAGTTGCGGCTTTTTGTTTATTCTCGAAAAACGGCCTATACCGAGTGGCAAACACCAGCAAAACGCGCTTACATTTACACGGATAGACGTAAATACACGTGACAGCCATAAAACCACGAGTCTCAAACAAACAAAATGTCATCTGCGTTAGACAGACTCGGTTGGCGCGTACTTTACCTATTTCTCTTTCGATATATAGGTGCTTTTTAACCCGTCAAAAGCTCAAACTCCCGGTGGCTTTTTACTACTTCCACTTGCATAAGCTCCAGTTACGACTCTCTTTTCCTGTCTCTCTCAAGGCTCCACTCATCCTCTGAGAAAATCTTGGACGAATAAACAACCCGAGTAAACTGTGTACGCCTGATTCCCTCCAATAACAGCGTTACTTTTGACCTCAAAGTCTCTCCCTCGTAATTCGAAAATTCGTTCGCGTGTAAAAAAAAAACGCTAGTAATGTAAAAAAAATTACCCCTCTTATGATTAAAAAATCATGAAATCGATTAAAAATTGAAATAATTTTTGCTTTATAAATAAATCGTTTATGAATATTTGAGACATCGCACTGAGTTTCATTTAACTTAGAAAACTTTTTTACAGTAAATTTATAATAATTTTTTTAAAGCTAAATATGAAAAACCTTCAAATGCATATTTTGGTAGGTTTTTTTTTGTCATTTTATTTCAATATTCGTGAATTTTTTTTACATAATTTTTTACAAATTTATAATAATTTTTTTAAAGCTAAATATGAAAAACCTTCAAATGCATATTTTGGGAGGTTTTTTTTTGTCATTTTATTTCAATATTCGTGAATTTTTTTTACATATTCCTATAAATACCCAAAAACCTAAAAAATATGAAGTAATAATTATTTTTAAAGTTTAATTATTTTTCGTTGATATTGTTAAAAATCAGAGTTTTTTGTTGGCTGGTTTATCGTGATTCGCGACAAGATATTCCCGGCTTTCATGATACTTTTCCATCAATCTCGTACTTGATGGAGGAGGAAGAGAAAAAAAAAGTAGAATTAATTACCGTGGGAATTCGATCTAAGCTCGCGTCTCTCGCGGCTGTGTATATCGATTTCTCTGGAAACCGTTTTATATGAACGTTAATTATCGTGTCTATCGACTGTTAATTATCGGGTTTACTCCGGGTGGACTCTTCGGGCAACGGTTGAGAATAAATTTTAAATGGCAATGACGCTGTATATATATATATATATATATATATATATATATATATATATACATATATATATATATAGCGATAGTGCGTAATACGTCTCGTATGCGACTTTCATTCTACAAGCCTTTCTCGCACAAACTCGAAACGTGAATATCTTTATAATTTATTTATTTATGTAATACTGTGTCAAAGGACAATTTAGATGTTTAATAATTTCTCTCCGAACATTTGGAGTTTTTTTTCTGAGGTTAGTGCTCAGAGACACTGAATCTAAAAACAATATTCCAATAATGCAAATTAACAATTAAAAATTTTGAGCACGTCAAAAATCTCAAAGAATTATATTTTTGAAAATAAAATTCTCGACAAAAAGATCTCATCCTTCAGGACCTCTTTTTTCATCTTTAACAGACGGAGAATTGTAAAAAATTGTCACATTTATTTAATCATAACTTCAAAATAGGTAAAAAAATAATTGAAGGAAGGCACTCTAATATTCATTAGAATATACTACATATGCATGCAGATGTGTATACCAGTCGTAAATTCCTCGTCTAGCAGCACAGGTACTCCCGTTTAGTATGTAAATATTTGAGCATCGCGATATATATAGAAGAGTAAAAGGACAAGAAAAAATTGTGATAAAATACCAAAAAATAGGACGTTATCAGTTCTGACGTCGAGAAGAGCAGATGGGAGCAAGTCCCACCACATCTTTAAAAAGTAATGTATATTTCAGGTTGAAAATTAAACGGTAAAATAGAAAAAAAAATTCTGCATTTATTCAAATGTTCACGAATTTTTCACAATAATCTGGATACAGTGAAATTAATCCCCCTTTTCATACATTCAAGACACCCTTCGAGTGTTTCCGGAATTTGTTTGGTGTATTATAACCTCGAATATTCCCTAAGGTACTTATTATATGCATTTCAAGCACTAATTTAGTGTCTCAACCACTTATTCAGTGTTTCAGGCACTAATTTAGTGTTTCAAGAATGTAATCCTTGTATCAGGCACTCATTCAGCATTTGAAGCATTTATTCAGTGTCTCAGGCACTAATTTAATGCTTCAAACACTTATTTAGTGTTTCGGACACTGTTTTAGTGTTTCGAACAATTATTCAGTGTTTCAGGCACTGTTTTAGTGTTTCAAACAATTATTCAGTGTTTAAGGTACTAGTTCAGCATTTCAGGTACCAATTTAGTGTTTCAGACACGAATTTAGTGCATCAAACACTCATTAATTGTTCCTTATTCACTATTCAATGTGTCTCTGACACTAATTTAGTGCTTCAAGCACTTATTTAGTGTTTCGGGCACTGTTCTAGTGTTTCCAACACGTATTTAGTGTGTCGGGCACTGTTCCAGTGTTTCAAACACTTATTTAGTGTTTCGGACACTGTTATAGTGTTTCAAACAATTATTCAGTGTTTGAGGTACTAGTTTAGCATTTCAGGTACCAATTTAGCGTTCGAGACACTAATTTAGTGCATCAAATACTCATTCATTGTTTCCTATTCACTTATTCAATGTTAACGGTACTTGGACACTTGTCTATTGTTTCAGACACTACCTAAATTATCTGAATACTAAATTAGTGTTTCTTTTATATATAATTTTTGTCTATTGCCCTTTAGACACTTGTCTATTGTTTCAGGCACTACTTAAATGGTCTGAATACTAATTTAGTGTTTCACTTATATATTACTTTTCCCGTTAATTTACTGTTTCAAGCAGGTTAGTGTTTTTGGACATTTTTTCGGATTTGGCGGTAACGTGGCGTTTCAGGGGCTCATTTATTGTCTCATAAACTTGTTTAGTATTCCAGACACTCGAAATGTGTTCCTGACACTAATTTGGCGTTTTAAACACTTATTCAGTGTATCAGGTATTAGTTTAGCGTTTCAAGCACTAATTTAGTATTCCTCACTCCAATTTCAATACAACTTTCTGATTTTTCTGCATACGATGAAAAATATATTGATCTCTCAAGTGTACAATATCGACAATTCCATATATTCCTAAAAATAACATATCTCAATAAGAGCTCACCTGTTTTAACCGGATATAATGCTAAAGCCCATCAGGCTCGTCGTTATTGTATTATGTTTTTTTTTTCAAATCCCTTTGTCCCTTCGTGTCGTACGAAAAACGGCACGTCCACCACGACGATGTCCATTCGGACCTCTTCTTCTTCCTCCTTTTCTCATCCCTCTTATATCCTTCGAGGGCCCTTCTCGACGATGAAGAAGAACTTCACCAGTTCCGAAGGGGTCTTAAGCAGACGCAAATATTGGTTTACGATTTAAAACCAAGAGGATTTCCGCGTTCGGTTCTGTCCTCTCTTCGAATTTGGTCTCACATACATATATCTATATATAATAATATATCTATATATTTTTTGGACCGCGTGGATCTTCATGTCAGCACGTTTCGTTCAATTCTTTTGTCGTTCTCTCTTTTTTTATTTTTCTCTCTCACTGAACTCTTCTCAGTTTCTCGTTCTCTTGTTCGTTGTAATATTGAGCCTGATCGCATCAGCAGCAGCACATGCAAAACTCCATCCACGCTCTCTGCGATGAGGACACGAGAGAAGAGACGCGTTGTTTGATAAATATATTAGTTGAGGACGTCCTCTTTCACCCAGAGGTTTGTTTCGATAACAGGTATTTAACGACCAGCTCTCGCAGGAATTTTTCTTTTCCTTTCTCTCCCTCTTCATCCTCTTTTTGCTTCTTTCATTGACTCTTCTTTCTCTCAGTTACTCAAAAAACAACAAAAACTCGTGGCTCCTCTCCAAACTCACGCTCTATATACATACATACACACTTTTTTTTCTTTCCCTTCCTCCCTCTTTGACCAACTCAACCAAATACTCGATCTTCATCACACAGACGTGCTCTCTCACGACCACTTCGACTGTCCTCTTCCCTCTCCTTTGTTTCTATTTTTCATCGTGTCTAGACCCAAAATAAGATCAAAATTTGTGAAAGAAGATCGATTAAAATCTCAGTCAATTGATTTTAATTCAGTAAATAAAAAATAACAAAATTTATCACGCAACAAACTTGACGTTCCTCCGAAGATTCTTCGGTGCTGCACTTTTCTATTATTTTCTATGGCAACGCGATTAGTAAAAGAACAACAACAAATTAGTGTTTTATGAACAATTTCACTCCATCAAAAATTCCTGAAGTGTTGCAGAGACTTACTTAGTGTTTCAGATATTCGGTCAATGTTAGATACTCATTCAGTGTTTAAGACATTAATTTATCGTTTCGAACACTTTTTAATGTTTCAGGAATTCATTTAGTGCATCGAACACTTATCCATTCTTTCAGACACTTATTCAATGTTACAGGTACTTATTCAATGCCTCAGACACTCGTCTTAGATTTAGATACCACAGAAATAGTCTGGATAATTCATCAGTGTTTCATTTATACATTATTTTTTCCTTAATTTAGTGTTGCAGGCAGTTTAGTGTTTCTTGGACATTTTTTCCGGATTTCATGCATTTCAGGTGTTCGCATTGGGTTTCATGGACCCGTTTATTGTCTCAAAAACTCCTTATACGTATTTACTTTATACGTATTTATAGCACTAATTTAGTGTCTCAAACACTTATTCGGTGTTTCAAGCGCTAATTTCGTGTTTCAAGCATTTATTCAATGCATCGGACACCACTTAAGTATTTCAAAAATTTAATTAGTGTCTCTCGGACACTAATTTAGTGTGTCAAGCACTTAATCAGTGTTCAGACACTAATTTTATATTTCAAGCCCTAGTTTAGTGTTTTGAGTGCTTATTCATTGTTTTAAACACTAATGTAGTGCTTCAGACTCTTGTCTTCAATCAAATTCTTCTGGTATCCTTCTGCGTGATCCTGGATCTTCGTCTCGAGTAATTTTAGCTGGTTAATCTTAAATTAACGTGCGCAAGCGCTTGTGTGTTTGTACACGAGTGACAGTGGCAGTCTGCGGAGATAGGAAACAAGATGAAATAAAGAGAGAAAGACGAGCAGGGAAATCAAAGACTGAGAGGAGGAAGAGTAAGAAAAAGAGGGAGCTTCGGTGGTGGTGGTGGCGATTCTCTTTGCGATCGGTCGATATATATATATATTCTATATATATGAGGCATTCCACGCCGTTTCGATCAAAATTTTTTAGAATTTTTTGGTCACGCGTTTTTTGGATTTTATTTTATTTTTTGAAAAAAAAGGGAACCGTTTGTAAAATCTGAAAAAATTCAGTATAATTTAATAAAATATAAAAAATTTTTTAGGCTTTATCCCAAAATGGAGATTTTAATACTTTATGAGTAAACTTCAAAAAATTGAAAAAAAATTTACTCATGGAGTATTAAAATCTCCATTTTGCAACAAAGCCTTTGTTCTATTTTATTAGATTATTCTGAATTTTTTAGATTTTACAAAGAGGTCCTTTTTAAAAAAAAAAAAAAACATCCAAAGAACGCGTGACCGAAAAATTCTGAAAAAAATTGAGAAATTTTTTTTCAATGTGTTTTTTTATACAAAAAATTTAGAGGAAAATCGGAATCATCAAGACAAGATTTTGATCGAAATGGCGTGGAGAATGCCTCATATATATAGTCAGGGGAACAGTGGTATGAGGGGGGAAACCCCAGGATAAGTTAAAGAAGTAAAGAAGTGAGCGAGGACGGACAATGGTCTCGCTCCTGCGTCACCGTAAATCTCGTTGAGCGCGTATAATTTGTAAGTCGACAGGATCCCGTCCACCCGTTGCGCTTCTCCTCGATGCACTGCCGCTACTGCCCGTTGGTCGTATACCTTGCATTTTGCCCTTCGACGGGCATCTCGGAAAGATCCTCTCTTCTCGTTCCTCTCTCGAAGAAACCCGAGGAAAGGGCCCTTGCATGGACCAAGTCCGACAGCGAGAGAGAGAGGGAGAGAGAGAGAGAGAGAGAGAGAGAGAGAGAGAGAGAGAGAGAGAGAGAGAGAGAGAGGGAGAGAGAGAGAGAGAGAATCAGCGGATTATATACTCTCCGCGTTTCTCGATTCCTCCAGACTCTCTTTTGCCATTCGATGTAGGTATATAAGCACGCGAAACGAACGAAGAAGCGAGACGTAACGTACGAGAAGACACACTGTTTTCTCTCGTTTTGCGGAAAAAAACGCGAATAATACGCACTTTAAAACGGAATTTATAACGCGCCGAATCCGGAGTAATGGGAACTTGGTTGTGTGAAATTTCGATGCAATTGCAATGAAATGAGAAAAAAGAATGAGAAAGAATGTTATTTACTACTTTACAAGTAAATAAATAATATTCGAAAAAAATGTGAAAAAAATCGATTTTTTTTTTGACTATGTTGCACCAAATCGATCAGGTTGCAAATTTCACTGTATTAAGAAGAGCAAGAAAGGATTTTTCTGTGAAAAATTCGTGGTTGACACCCGAAAGGAACATATTTAAATATAGCGACAAAAACTTCTTTTTTTTTCAAAGTAACGATTAAAAACTTATAACAAAATTACTTTTCGACGTCTCTTATCGGTAATTCTTGGCAAAAAAAATTTTGTAAAAAAATATTCAGTAGAATAGTTACAATAAAATAAATACTGAAAAATACGTTTTTTTTAATGACGTCGTCACTTTTTGGGTTAAAAAACTGAAATTTGCAGGAAAATGTTTTTTTTTTCAATTAGAAATCAATCAGCTATGTGGAATTTTTAAAATCGCTGGGGGCAGATTTCCTTTCGATGCAATTTTTAGTGAACTTTCTCATGAAGCAATTTCGTTTTTCTTTTCGATTTTTCATACTCATCTTTAAAGATTTCCAAAATATTGAGACGTATACGCTCAAAATAAATAAAAATAACAATTTTTGTAATATCTGAATACAAAAATATCTTATAAATAATATTCAGATACACAAATATCTGACTGACAATATATTACAATATTAATAATAATTAGTTGATATTATTATTGAAAAAGCGCTACGTAAGAATTGCAAAAATAAAATCTCAATTTAAATCTAGCTTTTTGCCGCCTTAATTAAATTAAAATAATCGTTGCAGTGTGATATTGTTGATACAAGAATCAATTAATATGATTTATTTTGTGTCATGTAGTTATTTGATCTTACCCAAATAAGGATTTTGGTTTTGAACATTTTTTTGTGAACATGTCAATTTTGAACGACAAGAATTATCAACATTTAATTTGGAAAGAATTGCTTAAGGGGTCAGATAAAAATGTTTTAAAGCAAGAATGCAATTTTTTGCGCAAATGCTTTACTTTTTTGAAACGATGCAAAATAATGAGAAAACTCTGGGCATATTTTTGCTTTGCGCGATTTTTATTTACATCTCTCGTAATTTTTGATAATTATTCAAGGCAAACTTACAAAATCCTCTCATTATCATTTTGGATATGTGAATACATTGAAAATTCGATGTATATAATTTTTTTTGAGATGTTTAATTTTTTATTTATTTATTTTTTATTCTGCTATATTGACTCGGCGCGTCATATCTCGCACAATGCACTTTTCTGATAATGCACGATTGTCCCGATACGTATAGGTATATATAAGTATATATTTTACCGCAAGAACTCATCCAATGAGCCGCGGTGGGCAGTCCGCGGGTCACCTTAACTCTGGTTGGACCACCCGATTCTCCCACTCGGTTTTGTAACCCGATATCGCTCCTCCGATTCTTGCATCAAGTTCTTATTTTTCGTCTCTGGATGCACCTCCAAATTGATATCTCAATTTGAAAAAAGAATAAATAAATTTAATCCATTTTCATCTATTTCTCAACTTTGACACTCACCTTAGAAAAATCGATGAATTTCAATCGTAATGATGAATTAATTGATAAGATGAAAAACTAAATCAAAATTTGCTATACTCCCCGGTCGTTTTTTGCAATTAACAAATATTTTATTATTATTAACATATATCGCGAAATGGCAACTCGATTTCAACTGGACTTTCGTGTGAGAAAAGAGGAAAAAATTAAACTGCCGGTGATTCGAGGGCGTGACGGGACAGCTCTGAAACTCGTCAAAACATTGAGCGCCAAAACAAAATTTCGCGCATGCGCACTCGACTAAGAGCTGAGTGAGTTTGCGCGTGACTAAAGCGCGCGAATTACGTTTATGAGACGGCGGTAATGACACGGTTGTCAATTTTTACGTTCCCTTCGTGGTTAACGACAACAGATCATATGTATGGTATTCACTTCATGCGTAGGCTGAACTTTCGGAGAATGAAACGCAATGAAAAACAAAAGTTGCATTTCTTACGCTTGTAGAAGTTATTTAAACGGTGAATTCGAGTCGCCGCTGCAGTTTATTCTGCCGGAACGAAGGAAAATTTTCTACGCTTTTCCTATGTTCTAAATATGGCTAACAATAATAACGATAATAATAATAATAAATTATGTAAGGGGGAAAAACAGTTATTTTGCTTCCTCATAAGGAAACAAAATAATATTTTTTTTTGCTCTGTCTTAAGATTTCAATTGAATTGAATTCATCCATCTGGAATTGAGTTTTTATTGATCTAAAGGGGAGTTAAGAATTTTTGTACGGGGAAAAAAAATTATTTCCGGGGGAAATCGAAATTCGTCAATTTCTTTAAAATTAATATTTATGTAATTTCGATATCGGAGTACATTTCAATTTGTCGAGTAAAAATAGAAATTTATTCAAAATGCAAATTCTGTGGGATATTTTTAAAATCCATTTGTTCAAATAAATTTGTTTCTTTAGGAAATTTCCTCTCTTTTCAATTTGAAAACTGTACTCCAACATTTTATTGGGTGAATTCGTGGCTTCAATTCAGACTTTTGGACTTTTTCACTCTCTCGCTCTCTCTCTCTCTTTCTCTCTCATGAATCCGGATGCATCGGGAATTCGAGGAATTCAGTGGAGAATTGGCTTCCCCTTCACAGAAAACTCGTCCTCGATCTACTTTTCTCTTGTCCTTCGTCCCTGATCTTTCTTCGTTCTCTCACGTTTCTCAAGCTTTTGGGTTGATCATTTTTTGTTGAAAAATCAGAATCCTTCAAAAACAACTTAATTTTTAAATTTCGTTGCTCAGCAAGATTTTTGTGTAAAATTGTGAAAATCAACGAATTCTCGCGAATGATGAAGGCCTTGTTTAACTTATTAGCCGAATTTTTTCAGAACATGTTTTTCAAATTTTCAATGCACTCGAGTCATTTTTCTGATTTTCGGAAGAATCTCAATGAGCAACGAAATGTAAAAATAAAAATGCAATTATTTTTTTTTTCAACACGCATGCGCGAATCGGTCAGCCGAATAAATCGCTGGAAAGAAGGGTAAGAAGGAGAGGACAAGGTAAGAGACTCCAGAGCTGCGAGATCAACGGAGCAAAAGCAATAGTATTGGAGGTGAGCTCTGGGGCGCATATTTTCTCTCTCTTTCTTCCTCCCCCTCTTTCTCTCTCCCTTTTTTCTCTTTCTCGAACATACTCACATGGGATCAAATGCTCTTGTCCGTTTCTCTCCTTCTCTATCCTCTCTCTCTCTCTCTCGTCAATGTCTATCCAAGCAGACAGCGTGGAGCAAAAGCCTCCTCGAGCAAAGTGAGTGCGTCTAATGAGGCAATAAATAAGTCGCGACCGGCCTAACCGGCCTCTCCACGCTTTTCGTTTCACGAGAGACAGAGAGAAACAGAAAGAAAGGAAAAAATAGGGAGAGAGAGAGAGAGAGAGAGAGAGAGAGAGAGAGAGAGAGAGAGAGAGAGAGAGAGAGAGAGAAAGGGAAAGAGGACGTGTCCATCCTCCTCTTTTTCTTTTGCCCTCTCGCCTCGACCTTCGTTCACCAAAAGGCCTCAATCCTTTCCTCACATATATAAAACATATAAAAGTCTATAATATAGAATGAAGTGAGAAATACAGCGTGGGACTTTGTCACCCTCGCATCCTCCGCAATAGCTCAGTTTCACCCCCTTGAAAAATTTATTTTCCAATTATTGACATTCTTGATTCTCCATCAATTAAATCAATTCTCCTAATTAAATACGTCCCATATCACATAATCGCCATATTGCGTATCGGCGCGTGAAAGATTTCGACGTATTGCCTCGAGCGCCCGAGTAAAACGTCTAATGCGCTTTCCTACTCGAATCGATCGAGACGCGTGTGTCTAGAAGGCGCACGCTCTTTGCCCCCGCGGAATTGACGTGACGCGCGCCAAGTGTATTTAGATCCCGCGGTGTCGATCCGTACTTTGCTCGACGCCGCCGCCAACAGCAACATTCACAGTCACTAAACAGACTCTCGTCGACGAGAGACAAGCGTGTTTCATGGTTAGAGAGTATGGAATAAAGCGCACGAAAGAAACCCCAGATGATACGCGCATGTACACCTTCAGGCGGTTAAAGCATTAAGGTTAAGGTTAAGGCGTTGAAGTATTCTGGTCTAGAATTTTGAAAAAATCCTTTTTCTTCATATTCTTGAATTTTAGGCCTTTAAGAATATATCGTCGAAAGGAAATTTTTTAATTCCAATAATGAACGGAGTTATAGCTATTTTATTAACCATTTTCAAAAATCTCAAAAGAGCGAAACTTCAAGTACTCATAACTTTACTTTGGTTTGACTCATTGAAAATTTTATTTTTCGTACTTAAAGGCTAAACTAAGAGCGTTTGGTTCATTCCGATAACTTAATTTTTGTAGAAATGAGAGCACTTTGAAAATCGCTGAAAAAAATAGAAAGGGCCTTAAAAAATTTGCAAAAGTCGATGGTCGAACTTTAAAAATCTGCCAAAAATTGAAAAATGGTCCGAATTGAATGGATAAAGTGGCATTTTGAAGCTTTAACAATCCCAAAGCGAATGAGTCGTGAGCGAAGTCTAAATTTTTTACTAGAAAAAAGTTACAGTCATTTTAGTGAACTCAGTCAATTTTGACAAAAAAAAAAATCAATTTTTTTTTAGCCTTGCATCGATGTATTTTTCCTTCCTGAACACGAATCTACCAATAGTTTTCTCAAAAAAATCAAAATTTTCATGAATTTTCATCAAAAACATTTTTGCTCAATTTTAGCCCGATTCTCAGAAACCTCAGAATCGCGAAATTTAAAGCGCTCATAACTTTCGATCGGTTTAACCGATTCTAAAATTTCTTTTTCGTACTTAAAGGCTATCACTAAACTTAGAGAATAGCGTTTGGTTCATTCCGATAACTTAATTTTTGTAGAAATGAGAGCACTTTGAAAATCGCTGAAAAAAATAGAAAGGGGTATGCCTTAAAAAATTTGCAAAAGTCGATGGTCGAACTTTAAAAATCTGCCAAAAATTGAAAAATGGTCCGAATTGAATGGATAAAGTGGCATTTTGAAGCTTTAACAATCCCAAAGCGATTGAGTCGTGAGCGAAGTCTAAATTCTTACTAGAAAAAAAGTTACAGTCATTTTAGTGAACTCATTCAATTTTGACAGAAAAAAAAAAAAATCAATTTTTTTTTAGCCTTACATCGATGTATTTTTCCTTCCTGAACACGAATCTACCAATAGTTTTCTCAAAAAAATCAAAATTTTCATGAATTTTCATCAAAAACATTTTTGCTCAATTTTAGCCCCATTCTCAGAAACCTCAGAATCGCGAAATTTAAAGCGCTCATAACTTTCGATCGGTTTAACCGATTCTAAAATTTCTTCTTCGTACTTAAAGGCTGTCACTAAACTTAGAGAATAGCGTTTGGTTCATTCCGATAACTTAATTTTTGTAGAAATGAGAGCACTTTGAAAATCGCTGAAAAAAATGGAAAGGGGTATGCCTTAAAAAATTTGCAAAAGTCGATGGACGAACTTTAAAAATCTGCCAAAAATTGAAAAATGGTCCGAATTGAATGGATAAAGTGGCATTTTGAAGCTTTAACAATCCCAAAGCGAATGAGTCGTGAGCGAAGTTTAAATTTTTACTAGAAAAAAAGTTACAGTCATTTTAGTGAACCCATTCAATTTTGACAAAAAAAAAAAAAAAAAAAAATCAATTTTTTTTTAGCCTTACATCGATGTATTTTTCCTTCCTGAACACGAATCTACCAATAGTTTTCTCAAAAAAATCAAAATTTTCATGAATTTTCATCAAAAACATTTTTGCTCAATTTTAGCCCCATTCTCAGAAACCTCAGAATCGCGGAATTTAAAGCGCTCATAACTTTCGATCGGTTTAACCGATTCTAAAATTTCTTTTTCGTACTTAAAGGCTGTCACTAAACTTAGAGAATAGCGTTTGGTTCATTCCGATAACTTAATTTTTGTAGAAATGAGAGCACTTTGAAAATCGCTGAAAAAAATGGAAAGGGGTATGCCTTAAAAAATTTGCAAAAGTCGATGGTCGAACTTTAAAAATCTGCCAAAAATTGAAAAATGGTCCGAATTGAATGGATAAAGTGGCATTTTGAAGCTTTAACAATCCCAAAGCGAATGAGTCGTGAGCGAAGTTTAAATTTTTACTAGAAAAAAAGTTACAGTCATTTTAGTGAACCCATTCAATTTTGACAAAAATGAAAAAAAAAAATCAATTTTTTTTAAGCCTTACATCGATGTATTTTTCCTTCCTGAACACGAATCTACCAATAGTTTTCTCAAAAAATCAAAATTTTCATGAATTTCTATTAAAAAACGCTTTTACTCTATTTTGGCCCCATATCATAGCGCTTTCTTCATGACGCAATCCTCGTGATCGCGTTAGCGTCTGACTCGCGCATTGTTACTCTACTGGATCACGTTGATCCTCGAAACTCGTGTCGATAAATCGTGATCGTTGAAAAAATAAGGCCTATAAATGAGGGTACTCTTCTAATACTGTGGTTAATCCAGTACTTTAAGTACTTTAGTACTCCAATAAGGTACTTTAGGTACTTTAGTACTCCAATAAGGTACTTTAGATACTTTAGTACTTCAATAAGCTACTTTAGTACTCCAATAAGGTACTTTAGGTACTTTAGTACTCCAATAAGGTACTTTAGTAGTTTGAGTACTTTGGTACTTTATGAACCTTAGTACTCTAGCACTTCAATTACCCAAAGTACTTTGAGTACTCGGCTTTGGAAAAAAGGGTCTCAAAGCCGAGTGCAGAGTCTCCGGCAGACGATAAAAGTACTCGCTATATCCAAGTACAATTTTGCGTCTACAATTTTTTTTTCTTCGGCAACGAAACCGTACTGAAAGTACTCAGGGATTGCGGGAATGCGCGCGATCTTTGCTCGAGTGGATAAAATTTTTTTTTTTCATCTCTTTTAATTGCCGAGTATTTTGCGCGCCAAGCCGGAGAAAGTAAACCATCAACGTTCCCGCGATTATATTGCCTTGATACTTCATTTAATGGAAAAATAACGATGTCACTTTGCGGCTCAAGTGAGGAATGCCCGCACTCCCGTTCTTTCGAATGAATTCCATCCGGCGAATTTGCGCATTTCGCATTTCACGATGGACGATTGCGCTCGCGCTATTCGTCCGACGCGCACTCTGCAGTCTCGTCGATTTTTATCTCCATTCATGGTCGTCTCATTGACATTATCGAATATTTCGAGAAATCAATTATCGATCGATCGAATTGTCATTTGGAAAAAAATAGGGCTTTTTCTTCTGTGAGCGAAATTTCACGCTGCTGATTATAATTTCTCGTTTATGTTGATCAAAAAATTGACCAGTTTTTTTTTAAATCCATAATTTGACTTTTTTGTGAGAACCAGCCTTGAATTACATTCTGATCTTTCTCTCCCTCTTTCGTCGCTTTTCTTTTGTTCTTGTCAATGTTTTACTCTCTCCCTCTCTCCCTCCCTCTCTCTCTCTCTCCCTCCCTCTCTCTCTCTCTCTCTCTCTCTCTCTCTCTCCCTCTCCCTTTCTCCTCTCTCCCTCTTTTTCTTTCTCTGTCTTGGCAGAACGGTATTATTATATATTACCTTTGGACCATTAACGCTCTTGCATTCCCGAGTCGAGTCTCCGCGCTGTCGAATGCCACGTCCTGCACGAATGTGTAAGAGACGCAAGAAAGAATGATAGTGAGAGAGAGACAAAGAGAGAAAATACTTTCACCGGCATTCAACCGACGCAGAACTAATGATCTTAATTAACGTTTCGTAACGAGGAAGGTCATAGCCGATGATTGTCTCTCTTCTATATCTCCTTCGCGGAGTTAACATACGCGTATGTTCATAAAAGAGTTCGTTTAGCGATTCCTCGGGGTATTTTATTCTTCGTCCTTCAGCATCGCTTCGTTTTCATCCTCGTCATTCTCTTCGAGGTACCTTAAATTTTCGTCTCTCTGGATCTGCAGAAAATTCTTCGCGACTCAATTTTATTTTTTTCCTCCTCTCACTTGCATCCTCGTTTATTATTCCACCGTGAGCGACTGACATAGGAATGATACGTTGCACTCACAGCTGAATAACTCGGCGAACGTCACATCGTGGGATTTGCGAATCCCGTAAATTACATCCGAGAGATTTTCGTGAATGTTTCTGGACCGATCTTACTCGAGCGCGCATTTTTTCAAACTTTCGCAACGAGTTCGCCTTTGCATCCCGTGGAAATATTTTCCATCCGATAATACTAATATTGATGATAAATATGGGTCGTTCCATGTGAAATCGACCAATAGTTGGAATCGACCCCTTTCAATTTTGATGAAACTTGCTCAAAAATTTTCTTTTATCATCAAACGAAGTTCTACCAAAGGAAAAGAAATTAAAATTTTTTTTTATAGTTACGAACAAATCGTTCTGGATTCGTTTTAAAGAGTATACTTGGGGCTACGAAAAAAAAAAATATATTTTGAAACAAAAAATTGAAAATGATGAATTTGGAGAGTTTTTAATTTTTTTGAATCGTGTAAATTGACGATGAACATTACATTTTTGGTACAATTTTTTCATATGTATAATACCTTGTACTGACCTTACAGAATATTAAAATTTAGAGAATGTTGTTTTTTTTTCAAAAATATGAATTTTTGAATTTTGGTAAAGATTTTTTCTTTTATTGGTAGATTTGACATGGAATGACCCATATGGGTAATTGGACAAACTGTATTAAAAATTTGTGGAAATGCTTATTGAATCTATTTCCTGACGCATCTGTGTAAATAAATTCATCCTGATATCTTGAAATTAGGAAAAATTATAGGGATGACGCCATTTTGTTTTTAAATGGAAATTTTGTAATCGATATAGGTGAAATATCATATCGGCTACCAATATGCTAAAAATGAACTATATACTTTTTTACTGCCCGATAAATTAAAAAATTTTAAAAGCCAAAGCAATTAATTTTTCGAAAAATCGAAAATTTTGTTAAATCCGATTTTCTCCATCGATCTTCTAGATATTTGAGCAATTAACCTTTGAACTAAAAGTGCACCAAATTTCAGGCCATCACGATATTGGTGATACTTTCCAAAATTGAAAAAAAATCAAACTTTCCAAAATTTTGATAGATATTTATCAGTTAAAAAAAAAAAAAATTTCAGGACCGTGGGCAGCCAGGTGGTGATGGATCCGATGCTCGTCTGCAAAAAGACTCGTCGTTTAAGGGGAAAACTCGCCGAAATATGCCGGAAGGAGCCCGCATTACTCAAAGAAATCTCAAAGGGTGTTCAAGTTGGCACGCGGGAGTGTCAGCATCAATTTCGTAATCGCAGATGGAATTGCACGACCGTTCGAAGATCCTTGCGAAAGATACTCCTGCGTGGTGAGTAAATATAAGAGTCAGTATATGAATAAATAAATTTGCCCCTCAAGAGAATCATCTAACTGTCATTCAGGGGTTGCTCCATCCCCCACTATTAAAATTGTTGCTGCAATTCGTATTTTCGACTTGAAAAATTTACCTAATCATTTTGAAATATTCTTCTATCTAAATTCAAATTTTATTTATGGTGAAAATCTGTTTTTGAACGTAAGCAAAATTTTTAAACAAAAAAAACTTTTTATTTACAAAACTGAAACTTCCATAATTTTTTATATTTATAGCTGAAAATTTAACGCTTTACTCTCGGGATGTTACACTTTGGGGAAAAAAAATAGTTCAATAGGGAGCGTTTCAAATGGTATTTGTTAAATGGGTCGCTTAATAAATAGTCGATCAAGACCAACAAAATCCTGCAAAAATAAAAATGAACGCTTGTGAAATTCTTTTGGGTATAGTAGGAGTCTTTAGAATTTTTGTTGGGCTCAAGGTGACCTTGTGTCCTACAAAGGGCCTTCAAACAATTCCTCAATACGTTTGGCGATAAAAAAAAAATTATTTCGAAGGGTTTCGCGACAAAGAGAGGCAAATGAGAATACTCATTCTTCCTTCTATTCTCTTGAGCCGACGATGATTACAGGGCTCGAAATTTTATTTTTACAAGACGCTTTTTTATCTGGGTTAAGCGGAAGTCGATCGAGCACACCCAATTCCGGCTCTCACTTAATTTTTCTTCTCCAGATCCCATTCTTTGTGATTCTTATGAAGCGAAGGTAAAGAATTATTTTGAATAATTTTAGTGGGTAAATTTTTAAGTTTGATCAATAATTCTCCATCAATCAAGTAAAGCCCGGGCGAAGCAATTTTGAAAAATTTCAATTTCCCGAAATTAAATCTAAAATAAAAATAAAAAGTATTATTAGCATTATAATAAAGCTTTCGTACGACCCTTGAATTTTGAAATTTTAAAAATTATAAAAATCGCGAGACCTGCAAAAGAAGAATTTGATTTTTCTAAAAAAAATAACCTATAGCACTGTGCGATTAAAAATTGTATTTTCAAAATGAAAAATTTCTTGAAGAATCGTGTCTCGGCATTGCACCTCTCCATCGGATTAAGAAGTCAGATTTTTGTCGACCTTTTTTTAAATTCTCGATACATTTTTTTTTTTTACGAATTAATCGATGCACGTGGAATGGCTGACGACGATGTTTTCTCATGTGCGCTCGATCGCTTGCGAGATAGATTTTTTCGCCACGAACGACGTATAGATATACTCGTTGTGTATCATAAGGACGTTTCCGGACGATCGGGCAGGATATTGAAATCAAAGGGAGCGTGTTCGATAGGCCGTGATCACTCGTCAGGCTCTCACGTTCTCGACCAGCACAGTTATTGGTCATATTTCAAGTTGGCAACTTTTTATTTCCTTCGAATCTCACGACCGACGATTATTATCATTGTGGAGGCGTTTCTTGGTCACGAAAATACAAAAAATTTTGCAAGATAGTTGAGTCGAAGGAAAAATGAACTTAAAGACGAATTTTCCGAGATTTATTCTCACCATTAACACTTTTTCAAAATTGAAAACCGAAATTGAAAAAATTAAATTTGGTCATTTATGTCGAGAATGCGGTCGCTTCCATTCCCTAAAATTTCTGATCGATGCAATAAACAAATTATAATTTTTTCGCTTTCAAAATCCGTCCAAATTAAATTAGATGTGGTTTAATGCAGATTGTAATATTTCTGTGCAAAATATTTTGATATCTTCGAAACGAAATGATGCTGAAACGAAAAAAAACAAATAATAATAAATAATGGA
This sequence comes from Alloplasta piceator, assembly GCA_946863875.1. Taxonomy (NCBI): domain Eukaryota; kingdom Metazoa; phylum Arthropoda; class Insecta; order Hymenoptera; family Ichneumonidae; genus Alloplasta; species Alloplasta piceator. The sequence continues at coordinate 6,248,717 of OX333081.1, read as the reverse complement.
AATCATGATGATAAGGATTGTTAATAATGTTTTAAGATTATGTTAAAGAAAATATATATGAGATAAATATAAAAAATTATCGATTATGGAAAAAAAAATTTCTCTTTTTAATGACATAATTTCAAGGAGCATTTATCGTTCGAGGGTGGCGATTGAGTCCCGTATTTTGACCCCTGAGACTATATTAGCCGTATAAACAACAACAGGACGGTGTTAACGCTCATCGGGCCTTAAAAAGCCCTTAAAAATTGACCTCGACTCTTCTCTCTTGCTCAGTCGTGTATTTTTTTCACCCTCCCTCTCTCTCTTCCCTCTCGCCCTCTCCGCTACTTACCTCAATTCTCAGGGATATCAGAAAATGATGTTTTGGTACAATGAGCAGGAGGGCAACGACAAGGGGTCGGGGGGGGGGGGGGGGGGACTCATAAAGACGACAATGTGCGATTATGCTTCATTGAAAGATCGTAAAGTCGCGGCTATGCTGGCAAACGCGATTTTCTTCTCCGGGCCCTCACCGCGGGGTTCTCCTTCCCGTGAGAGCTTTAAGGGGGGAGGGTCAGCGAGCATCGAACGCGCGCACGGGCCCTCATTTTGTAGCGTAAGGCCCAGTAAGGCCCCTCGCGCACGGGCCATCATAAATAATCCGCAGGAGCGCCTCTGCCGACTCTTTCTCTCCCTCTCACTCCCTCCTTTGCCTCTGCTTTTTCCACTCTCTCCTTCTCTCTTTATATCGTGCGTACGCGTGCGAGCATTTCTCGCTTTATACGACCCTCCCGTTGTGTTCACCGATCGTATTATCCGGCGAAAGACCAGCGAAGAACGCAGAGGGTTGGCGATCCCGGAGGGGGTCGAAAAAAGAGCGAGACAGCGGAGGAAAGGACTAAAAAAATCCTGAATCGCGTTTTGCAATGACAAGATTGGTTTCCGGAGGTATTTTGACATTCCCGAACACATTGTAGACAATTTTATGCCTCGTGTTTCCTCTTTGGGGTTGTAATTTCATCATGATGGAGGGATAAATAACGAGATGAATCAAGATGGCGATTTTTTTGGCGGAAATTAAGAGATCCTTTCTTAGTTCTTTTTCCTGCCACTGAAAATTGTAAAAAATAGGCATGAAAATTGTCTCAGAGCCTGATAAAATTAAGATGATATTTGGAGGCTTTTCCGGGGACTTCAATTATTTACCTCTTCCTTTTTTTTAAATCAATTATTTCGAAAAACTGATTATTCAATTCTATATTCAATTTTCAAGAATATTCAAATGCATTTTTCATTCATATTTTAACTATAATAACGTTAATAATTGCAAATGGTGTTGCATTCCTTTCAATTTGCTGTTGCTTGATTTCGATTTGAATTTTTGTATTTTTTTTTTGCTTTCACAAAATTTGTCTTCAAGATCATCTCTGATCCTGAAGCCTTAAATATCGATAATTTACGATTTTTTTTTTTTTTTTAATTCCGCACCTTTTCATCCATAAATACTCCCACCTCAAGACCATTTTACCCATAAAGTCAAAAAGGGATTTTGAAAAAAATCACTTCCAAAAAAGGCAAAAAAAATTCAATATTCTAACCAGGGTTGCAAATAATGCATTACTTTTTTTAATGCATTTAGATTTTCAGTAACGATTAACCCTTATTGATTAATTGAAATAATTTCCATGAACCATTGAATGTTAATGGTTAATGAAAATAATTTGCATTAACAATTTAATGTTAATGATTAATGGGAGTTATTTCAATTAACCATTAAATGTTAATGGTTAATGGAAATTATTTTCATTAATCATTAAATATTAATGGTTAAAGAAAATTATTTCGATGAGCCATTAAATTTTAATGGTTAATGTAAATAATTTCCATTAGCCATTAAAAAAGTAATGATTAATGCACTACTTTTTCATTACGAATTTCGCAACTCTGATTCTAACAAGTGTAACAACATTGATAATTTGCAATATTATTTTTTCAAGCTCAAACTGAACATGCGGCCAAGTATTCCAAAAATAAAGGCCATCTGTGTAGTCGAAATAATTAATTTTGAAAAAAATCAAGTCCCGGGAAGACTTTAATCGTTCAAATATCAACCCAATCTAGTTCTCGTTGTGCAACTTTTTTTTCTGTACTTGTCACAAATTTTTCGATCAGCAACAAGAATAATTGAAAGAAATCATCAAATGAGCAACCATGGAGCACGCTAATGACTGATCAGGATTTTGGGTTTACAATTATTCGTAAATCGCCCATTTTTAATGTAGTTGTTTCAACGTAGCTGCTGACTCGTCAGTCCCAAAAGAGCCCCATGTATATATATATATCTTTAATTTCGCGTCTCTCATCGCGTCATTTAGTTTCGGCGATGTCCGGGTCGCCCACGGCGAGCGAGGACAGCTCGCTTTGCGGGACGCCAACTGCCTAAAATATACGACTTCTCGGCGAGGGGCGCGGGGGAGGGGGGATGGGGCACCCGGTGGCGAACACCGCTGGCGGAGAACAAATGTACTATAACGGAGAAACCCCAGAGTGACCAGTTCGTAATATTGGAGTGGGGATCCCTCCCTCTGCCAAAACGAAAATCTTGCTACTACTGTTGCGGACTTTGTAGACAGGGAGGCAAAACTTTTCTGCCTTTAGCTGGACATCTGTCCGGCGAAACAAAATTACCACTAAAGAATTTACCGCTTTGATCGAGCGGTATTCTATTCTTTGAAAATCAAGACATGACCTACCTGACCTTCATTATGCCAATAAAGAGGTGAGAGACAAGTCATTTTTCCATCGCTTTCTCCATGAAGTTTACTTTTTTAATTCAATTTTGCCATTTAATTTAATTCATTCTAAATTGGACAAGAAATTTCTTTCCGCTTCGTCAGTTAATTCGTTCTTCTTCCTGATGAGGATCTCCATCTGTCGACTCCACTTCTGTGGAATCTAACAGATTTCCATTCACGGAATGTTCCTAAAGGTCACAAAGTAGAACGACCCCTTAATGCCTCGTGGTGCAATTCCCTTTTGACAGTAGGCAAATCGTTGCTTGATATTGATCTTCAAAAAAATCCTTCATTCAAGATTCATCCCAAAAAAAAATTGATCTAGAATCGGATCCAGATTCCTTTTCAGTAGAGTCGGAGTCTCTCAGAGGTGGTTTGCTTTCAGACTAAAAATATCGCAACTTCATCTAATTAGAAAGGAGAAAAACCTCTTTTCCAATATGATCCTTCGTCAGGATCAATTACGTTAATGCCCATCAACGCGATTGGTATGCAGGGACAAATATCCTTCTGAATGTCAGCTGGCGGGATTCCCATTCACCGAAACAACTGAAATCGCTTCTGTGAAGCGGGTTTCCCATATCTACCGCATTTTGAGGCTACCAGCGATCCTATATACGTATATATAGTGACGACACGAACGCCTATCTTAATTCCTCGATTGACGTTTATTTATCTGGCGACGTTTAATTTTTATGGGCGCGATCCTGCGATAGGGTCAGGTAGCTCCCGCTGTGTGGTCCCCGCCGAGTCTCTCCGAGTAAAGTGACCAGAGGGGGATGAACGACACACGCACGCATCTCCTTTACTTCGATCGGATGGGTCCACGTTGACTTTTTTTTTTTGGCTTTCGACAGCCAGTACTTGTTTGAAAAATCCTTCGAACGCTCTTGGTGAGGAGACCCACGTGAGCGTATTGGTGTCGGTCGCATTAGTGAAAACGACGACTTTTACTGCTGCCGTTTCCCTTTCACGTCCCAATATTCTCTCTCTTGGTCCCCCAAAAGTCAGTGGTCGACTCTTCGTCCCCGTTTATTTTCCAAGTCTTGCTACCGCTCTATCTGGAAAGGGTCGCAGGGAGAGGGTCGAGAAAATACTCGTTACTTAAGGATGTTGAGTCCCTATGAAATCTTTTAATGTTAATTGTTCAATAAATAGCTCCTTAATCGTCGTGAAATTTTTGTACGACTTCCTGAATACTTGATGTAAAAACATTTAAAATTTTCAGCATTCTATCATCATTACTTCAACCTCCTTAAGGGTTAAAATGAAAAATGATGAGAAAATTCCGAAAATTCGGTATGTTTTTGTATGAAGTATTTAAGAGGTCGTGTGAAAATTTCACGACGATTAGGAAACTCGTTATTAAAATATTAACATTTTGTTAATGTAATTTGTTAATGTTAATTTTTCGATCACGAGCTTCCTAATCGTCGTGAAATTTTTACGCGACCTCTTAAATAATTCATCGAAAAACATACCAAATTTTCAGAATTTCCTCATCATTTGCGATTTGGGACTCAACATCCTTAATCGGGGAGAGATGCCGGAAGTTGAGATAATTTTGTAGGGTTGCATTAACCAGACAGAACCGTTTTTGGACATTTTTTTTTCGATAACCAATCAATGAAGCAGAATAAAATTTTGAGATTTCATTCTAAAGGCATTAAGGTGTACTGAAATATTTTTTATTTATATTTGAGGTACAAAATGGCGTCGTTGCAGTGGGTCATTTGAACACATGTTTTTTTTTTGAGGAGGGAAATGCCAAAATTTGTTTTCTCAATCTACTTTAATTTTTCTTTGAAAATATCAAAGATTAATTTAATAAATTGGCATTAATTTTGATTTTTATCTTCTTTTTTTGGTAAAAAATCGACATTAAATTGTTTACTGCAAATGTAATTTACTATCAATCATAAAAATCGTGTGTACTTCCATAGATGATTTTATTTTAAGTTTCAAAACGTAGTTCCTAACGCTCAGTAAAGTTTCGGAAACGAGGCTTGAAAATTGTTTATAAGCTGCTCTCGCCAAAAATAGCATTTGAATCATTTTTGAACAGCTTATGCACAATTTAAGGCAGTCATCGGATTTAGAGGCCTAAAAAAGGTGATTCAGGCCATTTTTTTCGACAGGGGAAGAAACGATGGAACTTTGTAAAATTTAAACTGAAATTTAATTTAAATAAATAAATAAATAAAAATAAAAATAAAATAAAATTTTAAAACCCATATTTGAAAGTACAAAAAAACTGTCGTTAAATTGTCGCAAACGATGGCGTGCACAATTTTGTGTCTCGAACGTAAAAACCAAAATTATTTTCAACTGACATATATTTTTATCCTAAATAAACTAAAAATATGCACTCAAGTCATCTTAAAAAAATTTTATTGCACTAATAGTATAAGTCGTCACTCCTTTTCGGCCTTGAAAACTAATACGATTTTCTAAAGTCTTTTGGAACATTCTTCTTTTTCTAAATTCTTTTAGTTCATCGACGATAAAAAAAAGTGCTTTTCAAATGTGCATTAAAATACACTCAGAATTTTTTAAAGCTCTATCGTTTCTTTCCCTATTAAAAATGATCGTCAGAAATCACCTTTTCTAAGCCTCTAAACCAGACCCCTTTTTTTAACCAATAATTTTTTTTTTTAATTGCGTCAAAATCTTTACGAGAATAGTTGCTATGAAAACAAAGGATGATAATTCCGGGACAGAGAGATGCAATGAGAATACAAGAAGAAGAAGAAGAAGAAGCTCATCAGAGTGCGAGACTATTTCAATCAGGCTCTTCCATCAAGTATAAGAAACCGTTATACCTTTCAAGCCTTTTACGATAAATCCTTCAATCGACGTGGTCCCCAACTTTGCATTTTCAGTCCGAAAATATCGTACAGCAGAATTCCGTGGGAATTCCATTCGGTTCAAAACGTCTTTATCACGAGAGCCTTATCGCCTCTTTATTTATTTATCTTTTACCGAGCCATTCCTCTCGTAATTTATGCGGCGATAGGCACGGGGAAGCAAATAGCCACGGAATAATTGCCACCGAGAATCCAATGGATCCAAACTTACGTGAAGCCTTGGTAAGAAAGAGAAGAGAGAGGAATAAAGTTGCGGAAAAAGATTGAAAAAAAATGAAAAAAATGGAAAAGCTGTGTTGAAGCAAAGTAGTCGGGCTTCAAGTTCGTGTGGAAATAAAGAGGACGGTTTACGCGTAATAATAAATTTTGAAAAAAAGGCTCGACGAAGGTGGTCCCGACTTTCATCCCCTTCTCCATCTCTTTCCGATATTTTCTCTCTTATACTTGCGAATCCCTTTTGACTTCGAGGCCACGTTGTGGAGAAAGAGAGAGAACACGATGGACTCGGCGATGGCAAAACTGCGGTTATCTGTAATAGGGCAACCGGGAGGGAGAGCTAAATGAAATCGCCACTAAATCGGGGCTAATTATTTGGCAGTAAACGCCGCCCGCTCGACCGACCGATCGTAAACGCTTCGCGCGGTCAACCAGCGCCGATATACATATGCAATGTACATATATATATTCGTATAAACATATAACACCAATGAGCATGTCCGTGGTATAACGAGTATCATGGGTGCGCGTTCATTTGTGTTTAAACCGAGGCCCCAAATATCTCACTCCGATAGTAATCTTCAGGAATCTCCAATAAACTCGATAACGTATCGGGTATTATGCCGGACCGAACGATGATTCTCCATTGGTCCGATCGTTCGCCTCCGGCTCTCTCCAGAATCGAGAGAAGAGACTGAGAGAGAGGGAAAATGCGAAACAATCTTCGTTCCTCGTACAGACGCTCCGATCGTCGCGGTTATATTCGTTGGTTAATGGAATTCGACGAGGCGTTTACACCCACCGTCCCTGACCGGGTTCCTCGGACATTTCATGAGTCCCTTGTCGTATACCTCCGATACTCGACGTTAACTTTATTACGCTCAAACTGACTCAAAAGTTCATTCTGGAGAACGGTTTTTCATCCGCAAGCTCAGGAAACTCAATGGACGGTGAAAAATAGGTTGATGTGGGTGACCTCCTCGACGATTGGACATTGAGGTCGTTCAGAACAATTGGCTTTCTCATAGAGGAGGGACCTAACCATGAATTTCAATCTGCAATTCATAAATTCAGACAAATTGAAGTTTTGACCCAATGTGTATGCATCCAAACTTTAGGACTCTCCTTTCCGTCAATTTTTTATCGACCCATTAACATCGGTCCTTGAGGACATTGGCTTCATTGTAGAGGAAGGACCTAACCATGAATGTGCAATTCATAGATTCAGACAAATTGAAGTTATGACCCAATTTTTGTACATCCAAACCATAGGACCCTCTTTTTCGTCCATTTTAATTTGCCCATCAACTTGATTCATCGATCAAGCCGCTCGGTAAAATAGTTTCAAACTTCCAGTCGCAAACTCGTCTTCCACAAAGTTTCAATCCAGCCTCTCTTTGATGACACAATACACACGTACACACACAATTATCGCGATTACGAGCTCTACCGGTTCGTCTCTGGATCTATATTTGGTATTGTTGCGTGGGTTAGTAACCATTGGAAGACCGCCATGAGTAATCCAATGAGCTCGAGTCTACGATTTCGAAAGGACAAGCTATTTTCAAAAACCTCGAAATAGCAAAATTTCAAGTGCTCGTAACTATACTTTGGTTCGACCTATTCCAAAATTTCTTTTTCCTACTTGAAGACTCATTAAATTAGAGATTGGCGTTTGGTTCATTCCGATACATTCCGATAAAAAAGCCATTTTAGCATCGGATGTCTCGTCATCTGACTTCGGCCTACTCTACTTCGGCAACGGCCCGAAGTTGATGCCCAGCGTTTTCTCGTTTTATTATCGTCACCTCCGGCCAATCAGTCGTTCCTTGAACGACACGTTGTCACGCGAGATTCGTGTTTCATATTGAAATGCATTTGTCCGATCATCAGCGTCATTTGTGAATAAACAGTCCGGTCGACCGGACGGGGACGGATTGATCGAGGCAGAGGAGAGCCACCAGAAAGGCTGAAACTAATGTTTTCGCTTCTGGAACATCGACGACAGGTCGCCCCAGGCGACTTTTAGCTCACGCAGAGTTCCTTTTTACTCTCGTCCTCTCGTTCTTGATGGGCCTGTTATATATATATAGACACGCATCCTGACGACAACCAGGCCCGGTATTACCATCGGGACAATCTTCACGCTGTGTCTCCGACAGGGCACACTTGTCAATCCTCGTCACGAACGTCCAGCGAGAATGGCCAGAAGCGAGCCAACTCTCCGGGCAATGGAAAATCACCGAGCCTTTTGCCCATGATGACAATTTGTCGCACAATATTGCGAAGGGTTTGCGCAAAATATTATTGGCACCCTGAAGTTTTTCGGGACTACTCCTTGGTTGCTGCTGTACTTGGCTTTGTTCAAAACAGCTAAGGGGACCTCGGGGTCACGCGATGAAAGGGCCTTAGGCCCAAGAAGCGTCCGCACACTGCGGGGATGCCTACCCTAAACTCCCTTCAGAGTTTGTCCTCAAGAATTCCCATGAGAAAGACATCCTGTGTTTTCTTGATCCACGTTTGTTCTTCTCATTTTTTTTGTACCTTGGGACTCTCTCGGGCACATTTCAGTTCAATGGTTTTCAAACCTTGAAATCAAATTGGCAATTGGGTCCTCACGCTTTCCTCCTTTATTTGGACAATGAGGACTCCATGAACACCGATTAGGGAGAAATACGGATGCTCCTCGTGTCTCTCGGGCAAGTCTTAGAACTCCCTCAGGACAGCATCGTCAATTTTTCGCGCTCTTCGCTCATCATCCTTTCTTGGCTTTCCTTGTCCTTTTTCTCTTTCTCTCTCCATTGATCCTTTTCAAAGGCAGAGGTTTCTCTTTTTCTCCTCACCCAACTATCGCGCTTCTATTTCCAGAAGCTAAAACGGAAATACCCATCAGAAAGCCCATGATTCAACGTTATACCGAAAACTCCGAATCTTTTCACGTTTCTTCGCGCCTCATCATTCCTGTTCGAAGGAAACGAACGATCGAGGTTCAAGCGCGAAAACTCGCGAAGCGACCGTGACGAAAAGCTCCAATTTCTCCGTTGCATCCAGTCAAATATCTTCAGATTCTTCGAACGATTCCTCAGAAATGGCCCGGAAGCAAAAATGTTTTCTCGTACTGAACGCGTGGATAATCCGATGTACACTCTCCTCCAAAAGTTTGGAAACACTCGCCCCGATTCCGCGCCGTACAAAAAGTTTTACTGCTCTTTAAAAAATGAAGATATTTCAATTCAACAAGCGGCATTTCAAAGAGGACATATTCAGCTTCATTTCGCTTTTTCCGAAAAACTTTTTCGATTTTTTTTTAACATGGTACGCCCTTTGAAACATGGTCATTTTTCGCCTTTATTTTGGCCTTGAAATTTTAGTGCATGACCCATGAAATTTTTTTAAAACTGTTTTTCGCATGGAAAACTACTAGGTTTTTGTGAAATAAGAGGCTAAAAAGTTGCAATTATTCTGGATTCAATTAAATTTTTTCAGAATTTTCTTTCAAAATTTTTTCGTGTCAACGAGATATTGTGAAAAAAAAAATTTGAAAAAATTCTGAAAAAATTTCATTGAATACAGAATAGTTGTATGCAACTTTTTACCTTTTTGGTGATTTCACGAAAACCCAGTACTTTAAAAATTACGCTTCATTTTAGAAATATGGTCGTTTTTTGCGAAAATCTCAATATTTTTGCGAAAAAAAATCGTACAAAACTTTATAAAAAACTAAATTGAAGCTTATATTCCCCCCTGCAAGTTTTTCATGAAAAAAACAGTTGAACAAAAAATGTTATGGGTCGTGCGCCAAAATTTCAACGCTAAAATAAAATCCAAAAACGACCATGTTCCAAAGGAAGTACCGGGTTAAAAAAAAATCGAAATTTTTTTTTGGATAAAGCGAAATGAAGCTGAATATTTCCTCTTCGAAACGTCACTTGTTGAATTTAAATATCTTCATTTTTTAAAGAGCAGTGAACCTTTTTGTGCGAATCTGGGCGAGTGTTTCCACACTTTTGAATGGCAATTTTCTCCAGCATACGATTGTGAAGAGAAAATTCTTTCACAATGAAAGACCTCGATAGCAAAGTTCTTTTCGAGAATTTCCCTTCCTGCGCCTTTTCTTCTTCATCGACATTTTCTTACTCTCGTTATTTCCCTCTTGCATATTCTTACTCTTGTTATTTCTCGCGTGCAGGAAAATTGCCCTGAATTTGATGATAAGTGTTCAAATTGTGCAAAAAACAGTAAGAAAAAACAGCTTGAAGTAGGCAAAGGAAAAGGAAACGGAAAGAGAAAAAAGGGAAGGAAAAAAAGAATCGGCTGCAGACATGAAGGGCTTTCCCTTCCAGACTTCCAATCGTCCTTTTTTGTTAAAACACATTTTATTCATTTTCTTTTTGTCACAACTCAATTTATGATGTTGTAATTTTTTGGTGACCGCTGTATCTGCCAAAAGTCAGCAAATATGGGAATTCATTAAGGGGAAGGATTTTTTTGCGTCATTATCGACATGGCACATCGATTTCCTCTTCTTTTCTCTTCCTCTTTATCCTCGATGCAGGTTTCATCGTTTATGTATCCATAAAGCGGATTACAAGGAGCCTCGGGGCTATTCACAAAGGGCGATTGACAACAGCAAACAGTTTAGTGTCCCGTACGTTTATTGTATCGAATCGTACGCGTCCCTCCAATCGGGGCATCTGTCTCGCGTTTAAAGTTCTCCCTTTGCACATCGACGGTTACTGCTGGTGCACCATTCGCGAAAGAAGTAAGAGGAATTGAAGAAAAAAAAAATTAAAAAAAGCTCAGGAGAAACGAAAGGATGCGAGAGGCCGGGGACAGATCTGTTACTCTGTTAGACTTCGCTCTCGGTTGCCACTGACATTTGAATGCTCGTATATATACGTTCTCCACGTCGTTCTCTCTCTCTCTCTCTCTCTCATCGCAGGCCCAGAAGAAGAAGTAAGAAAAAAAAAATAAACGTAACAGTTACGAAGAACCATTGACAACGAATGCAGCGAGAAGGAATATATTAAGCGGCTGAAAGTCGGGGGCTCGTCAATTTGACGAACAAAAAAAGTAACAAATAAGCCCCTGAAGTTGACTTTTTGTTGTTATCATTCTCGTTATCGAATCACAATGGCAATATAATTTGAGTAATTTCTCGGAATTCCTGGGATTAGATGCCCTTTTCACGATAAACTGTTGACGTTCAACAAATTGTTGAACAATCTGTTAACCTTGAACCTGTCTCTCAGCAGAAAAACTTTTTGGCCATGAAGAAAAACGTCCTCGTTTTTTTCCCAATTCCCAACAACGAAAAATGACAATTTTTGACCGCTGTCATCGATGTTGAGGAACGTTGCCAATCATTCCTCAAGGTCATGAAAAACTTTTGCGATACTTTGAATATCGACTGATGAGGTTTTTTGGGGTTTCAGCCTGAAATAGCTTTCTCGTTCCTCCTGCGATTAAACTCACGATATTCGCGAATCATCGTTATTATTTTTTATTTTATTGATGCGTCAACCCTGAGGGCCTCTCGAAGTTGGTGCATTAGTCGTCGCGACGCGCGAGAGATCGCCGAGCAAAGGAGATTCTTCGTGAAACTGGGGCCCTCTCGTGGTCGTTGCTTTCGTCGTCGTGGTCTTCGTTCTCCTCGTCGTCGTCTGTCGCGAGAGGAGACTCTGCGGATTCTCTTCTGGACAGACGGGGGTGTCACGGACGAAGATTAATGCCCTAACCTTAGACGTTAAGAGCGACGACAACGACGAAGAAGATGAAGAAGAAGATGAAGAAGAAAATGAAGAAGAAGTATACTGGTGCAAACGGTCAGATTCTAAGGTTTTACAATCTACAGTAGGACGGTTCAAAAAGTGTTTTTTTTTTAAATTGCGTTTTCCATTGAGAATTTCACATATTTTTCCCAGTAAACAGATCTCGCTTATACGGATACCTCTGCACGAGTTTTTCTTACTACCGCCGCAACAACCTTCAAATTTAACATGAACACCGTATTACAAAAATTATTTACAAGAACATTACAAGAACATCGGCACGAAACCAGAGTTAAATAATGCATTATTTTGATAATGCATTACTGTATTCATTACCCATTACACTGTGTAATGTGAAATGGACAAGTGTACCATTACACAATACAAAAGTACTGTGTAATGAATGCATGTGCAATTACAAATAAAAAAGTAATGTGCAATGGATTGTGCCATTACAAATAAAAAAAAAGTAATATGTAATGAATGAAATGCTCCATTACAAATTACAATTGAAAAAAAGCAATTTGTAGTAGAGAATATTCCATTACAAATAGAAAAAATAATAGATTTACCTTTGAGCAAAATAGTACCTGCTCCAAATTCTGGTAGAAACACACTAATTTGTAATGGAATATTCTCCACTACAAATTACTTTTTTCCAATTGTAATTTGTAATGGAGCACTCATCCATTACACATTACTTTTTTATTTAGCGCGGCACGTGCATACATTACACATTATTTTTTTATTTGTAATGGAACACGCATCCATTATACATTTTCATTTGTAATGGAACATTAATTCATTACACGTTACTTTTGTAATTTGTAATGGCAAATTTATCCAATAGACATTGTTTAAAGTAATGGGTAATGCATTACTTTTACATTGCTATTTTCACAACTCTCCGTGAAACTAACGACGAGGCACTCTTCGATTTTTCCCCCGACATGTTCGTTACAAATTTTCGATTGTTCTTCTTGCTCCATCGAATCGAATCTCGCGTGTACGGCGATGCTATCATTTCCGCGCATAGAGATAAAGAGAGAGTGTTCTCCAGATGCGCGATTTGTTACGTCGGTGATTTGTTTCGTGACGCGAAATTTATCACGCTACCGAGAATTGTCGCTATATCACCTCGTTTATACACCACATGGATGTGCATCGAGAGAAAAGGAGGGAAAAATAGAGAGAGAGAGATCGTCGTTCCATTCGCAAACGATTCGATCGGTCTTGCGAGCGCGAGAGCATATAATAGATCGCCAATACGAGGCTGTATCGATTGAGGATCGATCGAGGATCTTTCGTGTTATCGCTCGCGGCATTGAACATCCCCAAGTCCGACTATTTGCTACTGTTTCTCCATTTTATCAACTCTCTCTCCCTTCCTCTCTCTCTCTCTCTCTCTCTCTCTCTCCCTCTCTCTCTCTCTCTCTCTCTCTCTCTCTCTCTCTCTCTCTCTCTCTCTCTCTCTCTCTCTCTCTCTCTCTCTCTCTCTCTCTCTCTCTCTCTCTCTCTCTCTCTCTCTCTCTCTCTCTCTCTCTCTCTCTCTCTCTCTCTCTCTCTCTCTCTCTCTCTCTCTCTCTCTCTCTCTCTCTCTCTCTCTTGCTCCGTTGGTCAAGCGGATAAAGTAAGGGGGAGTCCTTCTCAAAGTATGCGAAGTAGAACTTCACTTCGTTCCCTTTCTATCATTCCCTACGATCCTCACGGCCGCGTTTTGCCTTCCTCCCGTTTCGAGACACTCAGTCTTTTTCCTCGCGTCCAACGATGGCGCTTTTTTCCCTCTTTTTGCTTCCCTCTTTCCATCGCTCTCGCTCCCATCTTGCTCCCTTTTTTTGTCCTTCCTCGTTTCGTTTTCGTTCGATCCGTATAAATATACATCGCTATCTGTCCGGCTGACCGCGCGTCCATTCTCGCTGTAAGAAATAAGTCGAGGGAATGCTTTCTGAATTCTCTCGATCTCTGCAATTCTCATCGGACTTGCGATGCCCTATTTGCCGCGCTTTGAAGGATATTAAAAACAACGGAAAAAACACTTTTTGAGACTTTACTGCGGATCAGCTCTACCGAAAAAAAGTGCTGCGGGTATTTTTTTTTTTTTTTTTGCTAAGAAGAATCGTATCTGTTCATTGGAAAACAGCTTTTTCCAAAAATAAATCCCGGATATAACGCGGAATCAACAACTCCGAAAAAAACTCTACCGAATAACCTACCGAGAGTAAACATGTAAATTCGCCAGAAATCTCAGGAAATTATTCAGGAGCCAGGAAAAGTTACGAAATTTTGTAAAAAATCAACGCAAAATTGAATTTATTAGTTTGACAAATTTACGGCTTTACCGGTTGAGACTTTACTGTGGAACATCTGTACCGAAATAAATTCCTGCTGGTATATTTTTTTTTTAGCTAAGAAAAATCGTATCTATACATCAAAAAACAGCTTTTTCCAAAAATAAATGCCGGTTATAACACGGAATCAACAACTCCGGAAAAAACTCTACCGAATAACACATCTCTAAGGAAATATGAGACTCTCGCAAATGACATCTCTACCAGATAATTGTCACTTTTTTTCGTTCGCCATTCGCACTAAAATAACATCCCAAGCTTGTATATGGATTGGGTGTCAAACGCACACGACGTAACCCACAATGGCGAAGACTGATGCATCGCTGCAATTATCGCAAACCGACGCGCGAGAGACCATCGCGCTTGCATAATCCGCCCGAAACTATTAATCACTCGGTGATTTACGGTTCATTCGTTAATCCTCCGCCGCGTGGACATCGAGGATAACCTCACATTGCTTGCGTATTTTCTCTCAGAGTTATTTCGTATATCTGTACACCGCAAAACCCGCACTTTTCGATAAATCAGACGCTGGTGATTCTCTCAAAGACGCTCACCATTCGTCGATACTTTTATTTATTTTCATACCGTATTTAGATTCTGGTGATCGTTCTCGTTGCGCAATTATCGGGTTTTTTTCCGACTCATTGAACAATAAATTTGAATTTAAAAAATTCAAATAAATTAATTTCAAATTAATTAAAATGTTCAATTTTAATTAATTTTAATTTTTAATAATTGAATATCAATAAATTTTAATAGAAAAATTCATTCATTCAAAATAATTTCAATTAATTTTTAATAATTAAAAGATTTTCAAAACAATTAAATTTTTTAAATACTTCCTTTTAATATTGAATTATGGAATAATTTTTTTTCCTGTTATCGAAATGAAATTTGGTTTTGAAATTCGAAATTGAATGATACCCGCGTGCATCGCAATTCATATGATCGGTTATCAAACAGAAAAATCATTCTCACACGGTGTCATCGAAAATGTGAATCTTTTTTCCTTATCGAGATCTCGACGTACGCCTCGATTCCTTCTTCAGTATTATTTTTAATTTTTTTTATTTCTCAACTCTAATTGGAGCACACTAAAGGAGGAATTATCGCGAGTGCGAATTTAATGAAGTGGACGCTTTTGGAAAATGAATATCGTCAATTAAATACCGCTATCTATATCATACGTATATATATATATGAATCATTTAATTCCTCCATCCTGGAGCATATAATACCGTGGAATGTTGATAATTGGCCTGGGCGCGCACATGTATATTGAGGGAAAGAAAAACGGAAATGTGTATAAAGAAAGAGGAGATACCGCATGGAGAAATGTCGGCTCTTCGTTCCCTTCATCGTCGTCTTCTGCTTCTTCTTCTTTTCTTCTTCTTCTTCTTCTTCTTCACCTTGTTCTTCTTGTTCTTCTTCTACTTCTGCTTCTTCTTCGACTTCTTCTTCGCATCGTTTTCCCTTGGCGTGTGTGCACCTGGCAGAAGAAACGATCGAAGAAAGCGATGAAACGAAAGAATGAAAAGAATACGAGAGCCTTTCGAGGTCTCTTCCTTGGGCCCGAGAGCCAAGCTCGCGGTTTTACCACCGCGCAAGAGATCATCGGCTCGCGATTCCCCGTGTCTAATTGATCCGAAGTGATTTATATCGGGCGTACGCTCGGGAGAGGATTTTCCCCGTTCGATCTTTCAACCTCTCTCTTTCTTCACGTCCCTTCTTTCGACGTCCCATGATTTCTCATATGTGTCAGCGCGTTTTCCCGTGATTCTACGCGATTTCGATCCTACACAAAAAATCCTACACAAAATATCTTACACAAAATATCCTACACAAAATGTCCTACACAAAATATCCTACACAAAGTATCCTATACAACAAAAAATCCTACACGTAATAATGTCCAGTACTCTTTATCCTACACAAACATCTACATGTTTATGTAGCCTAACATATTTATCCTACACAATTATTAAAAAGTCCTACACATATTTTCCTACACGATTAAATTTTATGATACAGGCTGTTGTCCATTATAAAATTTAATTGTGTAAGAAAATATATGTAGGACGTTTTAATAATAGTGTATGATAAATATGTAGAGCTATACGGTTGTGTAGGATAAAAAGTATTGGACATTATTACGTGTAGGATATTTCGTGTAGGATTTTTTGTTGTGTAGGATATTTTGTGTAGGACAACAGCCTGTATCATAAATTGTAATTGTGTAGGATAAATGTGTCGGGCTATAAGTTCGTGTAGAATAAAAAATACTGGACATTATTACGTGTAGGATATTTTGTGTAGGACTTTTTGTGTACGCCTACCTCTGTTTTGGATCGAAAATGTGTAGGATCGGACCCCACTCCGTTCTACATTAATATGTCGTATCCCGAGTGGATATTTCGTGTCCCAAGCTAAAATCTTATGTCCCAAGTTGGTTATTCATGTCTCAAGTTGGTATTTTATGTCCAGACTATTATTTGATGTCCCGAATTAGTTTTTAATGTCGTGAGATACTATTTGAAGTTTCACGGTCGGCATTTTATGCTATGAATGAGAATTTTATTATTGTCTCGCGTCTTTCAGATCTTGATTTCGTGTTTTGTGTCCCAGATCGTCATATTATGACCCAAGTTAGTATTTCGTATCCCAAGGTCGGATTTCATGTATCAATTTGTTTTTTACATCTCAGATAAGTACTACATGTCCAGAAGACGTTCCACGGGTTCCAAACAGTCTCCCACCTCTCCCAGATCACATTACTTTCGTGTCCCATAATTGGAACACTGTTTAAGTTATTCTGATGCTGATATTTGCCCCTCGGTCACATGTAATCTGACTTGAAGTTCACAATTCGAACCAACTGTCCCAAATTGGTATTCGATATCCCGAGTTGCCGTATTCCAAATCATTATTCCACCTGTCCCAATCTAGTTTCTTCGTGCCCTGCTATTGGGACAAAATTGAAGTTCTTACCCTTATATTTGCAACTTTGTTACATTCGATCTGGCTCCAATTTTACAATTCGAACGGTTACCATTTGTTCTTCTGTCCTACGTTAATGGGGACGCCTACGTTAATTATGGGACACCCTTTCGTGTCCCATAAATGGGACACTGTTCAAGTTATTCTGATGCTGATATTCGCCGCTCCGTCACATGTAATCTGGCTTGAATTCCACAATTCAAACCAACTGTCCCAAATTGGTATTCGATGTCCCCAGTTGCTTCCTTGTATTCCCAATCATTCTTTGACCTGTCCCAATCTAGTTTCTTTCGTGTCCCGCTATTGGGACAAAATTGAAGTTTCGATCTGGCTCCAATTCAACAATTGGAACGGTTACCGTTTGTTCTTCTGGTGCGACATCAATGTGTTATCATCTGCACTTTGGTGTACCAATGTGTGCGGCAAAGCTCCCGGAGTGTGGCATGTCGCGAACCAACTGGGTTTTACGGTACAGGAGGCGCTTGGAGCCTCGATGGAGAGGATTGAGAGCCGACTCTCCTCTCGTAGCTCCGCTGACCAGTGAACACACGTATACACACAGACTCGCACACACATGATATCAAGATTGCTCGTATAAAAACTATCGTATCGTTTAAATACGCACTGAAAGGTGAGGCGATGCATCAGTAGATACGCGGGCGGTGGCAGCACCACCAGCAGCAAGCCAAGCAGCCCACGGTCCCGTCGGTTCGTCCGTCCATCGATCCGCGCCGAAGATATCCACCTTTGGAATCCATGGGAACCACCGAGAAACAGGCTTAAACGCGATCGCGAGCGCGCTCTGCTCGTTCACTCGAGCCAAGAGAAAACAGAGACAAACACCCTCTCCACTTCTCTTCTTCTCCCGGTATAACTCCTTCTGCAACAGCTATCCGATGCTCCTGTGTCCCATCCTCGATATCCCGGTGTGTCCCTCCTTGTTACTCCCCGTCTCTTTTCGTCTCATTTGTAAAGGGGTTATGTATATGGCTCACTCCATGTCAAATCCAGCAGAAGTTGCAATCGACCCCATTCGATGTCGATGAAGTTTGGTCAGAAGTTTTCGTTTTCAATAAAACAAAGGTCTACCGAAGGAAAAAAATTAAAAAAAAAATGTTCGACAGTTATGCAAGATTCAAAATTTTACAATTTTTTTAAATCATTCAAGTTTTTACTTATTTATTATAGTTACTAACTATTATAGTTTGAAGAGTATAAGGTATTGGTCCAAGGTATTATATAAAAAAATATAACCATAAATTTAATGTTCAAAGTGGATTTGCACGATTTTAAAAAATTCAAAATTCTCCAAATTCATCATTTTTCAAATTTTTTTTTCGGAACATTTTTTTTTCGTAGCCACAAGTATACTCTTCAAGGCGAGCCCAAAAGAATAATAGTTTCCGAAATATTTAAACAATAAACTTGAAAGATTTTAAAAATTATGAAATTTTGAATCTTGCATAACTCTCGAACCAAATTTTTCAAATTTTTTTCCTTTGGTAAAACTTCTGACCAAATTTCGTCGAAATGGAAAGGGATCGATTCCAACTCTTAGTCGATTTGACATGGAATGACCCATATATATAAATATATACAAGAGGCCTCAACGATCTTTACGTCGCCTTTCTTTTCCGCCTACTTGGCCAAACCGATTTTTGCGCCCCTCTCCGGCGCTATTACTCGCACACCGCGAAGGACCGACTTGGAAACTCTGAAACTTTGACTTCCTCATCGCGATAACTAATCAGTTCGAAGAATAAAGAGTACACGGATTATGCTCTGCGTCGTCAAATTTTGTTGCTATTTTGGTTTCGGTCGATTTTTGCCAATTGATGTCCTTGCCTTTGTCCTTGCCAATCAATGTCCTTTTAAGGGATATTATTGTTAAACCAAATTAAAAATTTTCTTGCTCCTTTGGGACAATCGTGAATTACCATTTATCGCGATTTCTTCTACCCTGCGAAATAAGATTGTCGTGCCAAGGGTGAAAAAATTTAAGGGTGAACAAATTTTGCAACATTTTTTTTTTTAGGTGAGCCAAAATTACTCGATGCTTTTCATTCTGCTCTTTTTTCTCCGGAATCGAGCTTTCGTAGATCCTGATTAAGGACTCTAAAGATTTTCATCGTATCGAACCCTTTCATCATTAAAAAAAATCAATTTTTTTCGAATTATGTATATATATATATATTATTATTATATAAGTTACATACTTACGCGTCTTGCGCTGTACTTTTGCCGCAAGAGGCAGATAATTCGATCTCTCGACCAACATTATGCGTCGACCTTTTTTTCCATCGTTTGAATTCACTTGCTCAATCGTATATATGCGTTTTATATACATATAAGTAGCTGAACGTCAGAGTTACTTGACGGATCTCCTTGACACGAGCCATCAGTTGAGGCAGGAGAAAGACGACATCGAGACATCCGAATGATTCTCGTCCTCGATCCCTCATGCCCTCGCCCTCTTTGATACCCTCCGAGATTCTCCCGCGAGATCATCTTGCCCCTGATATCTCCCTCTCTCTCACACAAACACACGCACCGAGTACGTATTATTCCGTAATTGGTGTGGCATTCCAACGCGCATGCGAGTTAACCGAGGATCTCGCGTTATGAGTTAATTCGCGTCCACGATCGGCGCGATGAGATCTGTTATAAAAATAAAAAGGAGTAAGAATGAGGGGGGAGAGGAAGGACGAAGAGGGATGTGAGGAGGAAAAAAGGGCCCAGGGGAACTTCGATCCTCGTGCGAAGTGCGTTTAACGATCGGCGGGATATGACACGACGGTAACCCTCTCGCCTTCGATCTGGTGAGAAATATCAATGAAAATACCTTCGCGTGTGCAATGGGGTTGGGAAGGGGGTTGGTCTGGGAAAGGGAGCGAGTATGGACGCAAGAAAGCGAGAGAGGGAGAGAGAGAGAGAGAGAGAGGCGGGGATGAATGAAGGGCCTAGATTTGCAAAGCCCGGATGTTCGGGCACATTGTAGAAAAGGTTTGAGGTGTTTCTTATGTATGGGGCATTCCATCCCAAATCGGACAGTTTGAAAAACTTTTTTTTTTATTTCCTCAATTTTTTATATTTTTGAGTACCCATCAAAAGACCCTTCCTGTTAAATTTTAAGATTCTTTTGATTACTCGTTCAAAAAATATTAAATTGACAAAAAAACCGCTCTTTTTTTGGTATTTTGTTCATAACTTCTTTAATAATGGTCCAAATTTAAAGTTTTTTTTTATTTTTGTTTTTTTGTAGCCTTTTCAGAAAAAAATACGAAAAAAATATTAGACGTGTTTTTGGATGAGTTTTTTGAGTTTTAAATGGGTTAAATCGTGTTTTCAAAAGTGAATGTCATTTTTTATTTTTATTTTAAATTTTTTGTTTCAAACATCTATCCATTCAACAATTTTTAAGACCAGTCCGATCGTGGAATCTCAATAACTACTATTTTTTCGATTTTTGAAAATAATTTTTTTTTTTTTTCATAAATTATTTTGAAAACCTTACACATACGATTATTTCCTGTATTAGAATATTCCTTTGCCAATACGTTTCCGTTGCTCATTGGAATAATTGAATGAAATTTTTGTGTCCCCCTGTGATTGACTTCGCAGTATTTTATCGCAAATAAAATCTTTCTTTTGCATCTGAATAATGTTTCTAATGTGAACATTTGACAGCAATATTCGGTAGACTATTTAGGTTCAATGCCCACTCGTACAATTCTTAAACCGTTGTTATTTGCTCATCGATTAATTATTAATGTAAAAAATCTGTTAACAATGAAAAAGTTTCCAAATTAATTCAAAATGAAAAGTTTGAAAAAGTTTTTCAAACTGTCCGATTTGGGATGGAATGGCCCATATATATATGGATCGATTTTGTATTTTGCGATCTTTCGCATGGTAACCGAATGACGATGAGATGAGGAAGAGGGCGTTGCTGTCACGACGGGAGAAAAGGGAGACCAAAAGAGGAAGAGAGAGAGAGAGACTCGTAATATGGTATTTTTTTTAAGGGGTTGAAACTCCCGCGCGAGCGTTTTGTTTGGCTAATGATGGAGTGGAAACGTGACAGGTGAAACCTAATATAGCCGGTAGTCACATATATAGATATATACATATATTTACATACATAGGAATGGTCCATGTATGAGGTATTCGTCCATCGAAGCATTAAGGTCCCAGTCGCGACGTCCTCATCGCTGTCCTGCGGGCTCACCCAATTCCACCGTTGATTCTACATATATATACACATTATATAATGGCGTATAACACTAAATAGCTTGATATTACTACTGTTGAGCGAGTCCCAAGACTGTGGGACCCAAAATTCTCCCAAGGCCCTTTTCGTAGACTCGCATACCAATAATAGGCATTCGGTGGATGATTCACGCGAGACGTTTCTCAATGTTCTCATCCCTCGTGCCCTCATCTTGCGTTGGATATTTTATCTCTGTGGCAACCGCCGATTCAAGTTGAACGATCCCCCGCGAGAGAAAGCGTAAGAAGTACGAATGTCCACGGTAAGACGATGTTCGTTGAACATTCGAGACGAAATGCCGAGAAAAAATGATAAAATCGATTATTGGTGTCCATATTTATGGTGACTATGATAATAATTCCTTCACTTTTCCAGATTTTTCAAATTTCAACGATTTTACAGGGTGCTCATTTTGCCCCACATTCCTCCCTATGAATATGTATATATAGACTAATGCCTATTCATTGGCTTGTGGCAATTTACGACATGTCCCATGGCAGCTCAAACCGTGCTATCTGACGTAATTAGTGTTATCTGCAGGTAGCCTAGATCAGTAATCCAACTAGGATGCTTATGTGTAATGCACATGCCATTATATATACATACATACACCCACGCTCAAAAGTTTGGATACACCTGTCGACATTTTTTTTTACTATTTTTGCTCGAAACTGATGACGTCACAGCGAAAAATTGTGTCTAATTGAAATTACCGTACTTCGTGAAACAATAAAAATCTGAACAAATCCAGCAACATTCGACATGCTATTAACAACAATGATCAATGTTAATTATTGATAATTGTTCATAAAAAAATATTGCCAATAACAAATTGTTTGAACAATTGTTTAAACAATTTATTAATAACTTTTGGGCCATATTATTATTAATAAGTATTATAACATACCAAATGTTGCTGAATTTTTTCAGATTTTTATTGCACCACGAAGTATGGAAATTTCAATCAGATACAATTCTTCGCTGGGACGTCATCTTCGACCAAAAATAGTACAAAAAAAAAATTCATAGGAAAATTTTGAAATAATTCCAGGCGATTTCGTATATACCTACGCTACCTTTTTCATACCTGAGATTTTCTCTTAAACTCTGTAGTTTGTCTTTTTTTAGCCAAAAGTAAAATAACTTTGCGAGAAATAATCGTACGAAAATTTTTAGAAAACGAAAATGGAGCGTCTGCTAACCCTTTCAAATTTACCGTAGATAAAAAAGACAAATAAATGTCCTTAAGCTGTGCGCCCAATTCGCGATGGTCGAAAAAAGGCCAAAAAACCGTCACGTTCAAAAGTGCATACCGGGTCGAAAAAAAAATCATAAAAAATATGTGAAAAAGGGAAAACAAAGCTGAATTCCTTCCCGTCAAAATGCTTTTTTGAAAATTCGAATATCTTTTTTCTTTACGGAGTTATGCAGCTTCTAGTGCGGCAAGAAATATCGACAGGTGTATCCAAACTTTTTAGAGGGAGTGTATATATGTAAGGCGATAGCTTCATATAAATATACACATATACTTTTATATATGTAAATAAGTATCGAGGAACGAGTTATTGAACTAACCGTGAAGATAACTCAGTCGATAGCGTGATCTATTCGACTATCGTTGCTTTCAAATTGTTCTGGCGATATCAGGCTCTCAGAAGAAACGCCATTTTGTTTTTTTCCCCCGCGAGCGAAATTTGGTTTGATCGGTATCTTGGCTTTTCTGGTAAACGTATAATACTCCTTGGTTAATTCGATCAAGTGTAATATTAGTCGTGCAGATATCGCTCGTAATTGAACCCCTGGGACGATAAAATTTTCGCGAAATTATGTCTCTCCACGAGTTGCGTAATTTTCGTTGTCGTTATTTATTATTTTTTTCTTCCTTTCTCCGCATTTAAGATACGCGAGAAACTGGATTCGTCAATGCTATCACAGCTGCTGGAGTCACTTATGCGGTTACGAGAGCCTGCACCATGGGCGATCTTGTCGAGTGTTCATGCGACAAAGTTACAGGAAGAGGTGAGAAATCATTTTTTTGCTCGTTATAAACATTATTATTATCCTTTTATTGATTTTTATTATTATGATATAATTAATAGTCATTAATAGACAATTAATAATTGCTGTTGTTTATTATTGTTATTATTATTATTATTTATTGATTATCATGAATTTTTGGTTGATCAAAATGGACGTGCAAACGCCGAAATTTTTATTTCCAAATTGCAATCGCAGCCATTTTTTTAATCATCATTTCTCGATCGAATTTTACTTTAAAAGTGAGTTGTAATCCTTTTAATTCGAAAAAAAATTACATTGACAAAAACAAATAGAACTATTTTGAATTAACGATGAGTACATGATTTTGAAAATTTATAGTTTAAAGAAATATTTTAAAAAATTCAATTTTTACAGTGACTTTCCCCCTTAAGGTGGTATTTTGGTCTCCGTACATTTTGAGCCTTTTGTCGAGTTGGATTTGAAAAAAATAGTATTTTTACCATTCTTTTTTTGCAACATATTTATTAATATTTTGATAACAAATGAAAAAAAAAATTGAGAAACAAAAATGAGAATTAAAGTAATTGCTGCGTCACTTAAATATCTCTAACTCCGTAAATTATTGGAATTGAAAAATTTCCTTTCGAGGATATATTGATAAAGGTTTAAGCTTGAAGAATTTGCAAAAAAACTCCTCTAAATCTCAATGAATCGGAATATTTTTTTTATTCCATTCCCTTCCTGTCCGTGCACGAATTAAGGTCGCAAACACGGCAAGCAGATGCGTCACGACAATGTCGATGGTAAGAATAAAAATCCATCAATCGAGGGTGACTGGGAATGGGGTGGGTGCGGTGACAACGTGAATTTTGGTTTCAAAAAATCGCGGGAATTCATGGACGCACCGTACAGAAAGCGCAGCGACATCAAGACACTCGTCAAGCTGCACAATAACGATGCCGGTCGTCTGGTGAGTCAATCGACAATTATCCTCAAATATCTCCAGCAAATAAAATCTCTTCGAGACCTAAAAAAATTGCCATCTTCTATTTTTTTATTAAATTAAATTAAATTTAAAAAAATGAACTAAATAACATCAAATGCCGTTTAAAAAAATCGAGAGTAATTGCCAATTATTTATAAAACAAAATGAAAATTGAACAATAATAAAAATGTTTATAATAGTTCGAATAAAAATTACAAAATTGGTTAATTCAAAATACTTTCCGGAATATTGCAATATTTTGTTTTTGGAATCTTTAATGTAAAATAAAAATCAAAAATAAAAAATCTCTAGATCAGGTCTCTAGATGTTCAATCAATATCGACAAAATGAGAATTGAACAACAATCAAAATGTTCCGGTACAAATTAAAATTACAAAATTGGCTGACCCAAAATATTTTTCTCATTACTGGAATATTTTTGTTCTTAGGCCCGAATTTTAAGATCTCAAGATCGATCTTAAGATCAAACTGATCAAACTTTTCATTGAACTCAAGTTAGAACTTAAGATCAAACTTAACTTCCAATTTAAGATAAATCTTAAGTTCGAACTTGAGTGTCATTATAAGTTCATACTCAAGTTCAAACTTAAGTGCAAACTTCAGATCGATCTTAAGTTGAAACTTAAATTTGGTTTAAGTTTGATCTTAATATCCATCTTGAGCTTGAACTTAAGTTCGATCAAACTTCTTCGAACTTAAGTTCAAGCTCAAGCTGGATCTTAAATTCAAACTTCAAACCAAATGTAAGTTTGAAGTTCGCACTAAAGTTTGAATTTAAGTATAGACTTATAATGACACTTGAGTTTAAACTTAAGAATCATCTCAAGATTCAACTCAAGTTCCAACTTGAGTTCGATGAAAAGTTTGATCTTAAGATAGATCTTAAGATCTTAAGATTCGGGCCTTAAAATCTTTAGTGTCAAATGACAATAAAAAATCACTAAAAAAAAAAAAAAAAAAATTCTTGGGACGGATCAAAAAAATGTATCATTGTATTCAGGCTGTGAGAAACTTCATGAGGACCGAGTGCAAGTGTCACGGTCTCTCGGGTTCTTGCACAGTGCGAACATGTTGGCGTAAAATGCCGTCGTTTCGGGAGATCGGCAATCGCCTTAAGGATTCGTTCGACGGCGCCGCCAAAGTTATACCGAGCAACGACGGTCACAATTTCATCACCGAGGGACCGACGATCAAACCACCGGGACGTTACGATCTCGTTTACAGCGAGGATTCGCCTGATTTTTGCAAGACAAATCGCAAGACCGGCTCTCTCGGTACGCAGGATCGACAGTGCAATTCGACGAGTCCCGGTGTCGAGGGCTGCGAATTATTGTGCTGCGGTCGTGGTTACGACACGCGAATAGTCAAGGAAAAAGTCAATTGTCAATGCCGTTTCAGATGGTGCTGTGAGGTCACGTGCAACACTTGTCTCGTGAAAAAATCCGTTAACACATGTCGCTAGTCTCTTCGATCTATGTAATAAACATGTACATATATATATATATATATATATATATATATATATATATATATATATAAGCTAAGGTAAGGTATGAGGTAAGGTAAGGTAAAGTTAATTCTCCGAAAATAATAGCTTGTAATTTTTTTCGTTTGGATCTCATTAATCGTTGCCAGAAAATGTCGATCAAACTAGCGATTGATTCCAAAATAAATGCGTTGTCGTTATGATTTTTGCTATCAGTGTTACTAGTCTACTTTAGAGCAGAGTTGTAAATAATGCATTACTTTGATAATGCATTACTGTATTTATCACCCATTTCACTGCATAATGTGAAATGAATAAGTATACCATTACAAAATACAAAAGTAATGTGTAATGGATGCGTGTTCCATTACAAATAAAAGAGTAATGTTTAATGTATGCACGTTCCATTACGAATCACAATTTAAAAAAAAGTAATTAGCAGTGGAGAATATTCCATTAGAAATAGAAAAATTGCCGTGCTCGTATTAGAAACTTGCATATTATTGTCTCATTATTTTATTCCGCTCACTAAAAGTTCACATTACTTGTTTTATTTTTAATGGCACATGCATCCATTACACATTATTATTTTCATTTGTAATGGAACATGCATATATTACACATTACTTTTTTATTTGTAATGGAACATGCATACATTACACATTACTTTTTTATTTGTAATGGAACACCCATCCATTACATATTACTTTTGTAATTTGTAATGGAAAACTTGTCCAATACACATTGTTTAAAAAAGCATTTTGAAGTGGAAGGTTTCTTACACAACAATTTACCACTGTTAATGAAAAATAAATACAAAATGGCGGATGTTTGAAATGAAAATGAAAAATTTTCATAATTTATTTCAAACATCCGCCATTTTGTATTTATTTTTCAATTTTTCATTAGCGCTGGTGAATTGTTCCTCATTGAAACGCTTTTCCATTTCTTAAAAAATCTTATAGCCTATATATCTTATAGCCTATAAAAAATCTAATCGCTTATATATCTGATAAAGGAGCTGAGAAAAAAAATCTTAAAAATTTGCTTTTTTTGGCCTTCTAAAGTAGACTAGTGCCTTAAAGATCTTCTGGATCCCCGTGATTAGTGCACTGATCTTAATCTCGCAGATCTTAACGATAAGTCAGGTCTTGACCTTCTCAAGGTCGTTGACTTTGGTTCTCAATGATCTCTCGGATTTTCTCGATCTCTCGTATATCATCACAATCTTCTCGAATCTCCTAGACCATAGATCTTCAAACAACTCTCTCCTTTTCAGTACTGTTAGGGCCTTGTTCTTCTGAGAGCTCGTGATCTTTACAATAATTATTAATTCTCTCTGTTGCTTAGACGACAAATCTTAAATTAGTTCTTAACGTGCCCGAGCAATCGCTCAGTTTGTGATTTATGCCTAGTTTATTAATATTATTGGTGTTATTATTATTTGCACAAATATTAGGAGAGACTGGATACAAAGTGGTAATGTAAAAAAATACATATAAATTTGCACAGTGCTTCCTTATAATTTTTCATCTCGAGCATGTGCCATTTTACCCCGGTCTCCCTTTTACCACAATATTTTGCGATATGGGAGAATGTGGGGCAAAAGGAACCACCGGGATCATAAAAAAAGCTCGGAAATTAAAATTTTTTGAAAATCAGGTAATTATTATAATTAGCGTGAATATTCCAAAATAGATTCTCCACGCTGAATCAGATCTAGATAATGACATTTTCATGACAATTGGCTATCGAGAGTTGGAAAAAAAAAATTGTCCTTCTGATCGCATTAAGCGGTTATACACAATCAGAAGGTCGAAAAAATCTTTTTTCAATAATTTTTGCTGGAAAGAACAAAATATAAAAAATCCAATCCATAAAAAATAAAAAAACAAAAAAGATTTCTTTGATATAAGGTATAATCTAGTATTTGATCGGAGGACCAAGCAAAATATCAATTTTTAACAAATGGTGGCTTCTCAAAAAAAATCGATTTTCAATAAAAATTGTTGCCTCAAGTTGTTTATAAAATGGATATTTATCGAAAAAAAAAACCTTCGATTAATTAGTAAAATACATATTTATAAAGCTTGAGTAAAAATTTGAGACTGATCAGCATTTCATTTCAACGTTTTCCCTCGTTTGCTTGAATTTTTGGTAAAACATAAAATTTCTGACCATTTTGCCCTCGACAATTTTTTTTCTTCAACATTTAATAAAATCGACAAAAACATTATTTCAAGATTTGAAGCATCGAGCTTACACTTCTTATGGTGGTCATTTTACCCCACATTCCCCTGTAAATAAATATATACATGTATTTATATATACGATAAATTAGTACATATTAATAATAGCTTTTTTATACATAGGTATACATGTATAATCGTACTTAATATTCAGTCAAAATGGTATTCGCGCCTCGATAATGCGGCAATACGTATTCGTGCCTCGAGCTTTCTATGTTAATATTTTTATTGCGAAGCGATGTGTGGGGCAACCAGCAGCAGAATCCTGCCGAAGGTATCTTCGGTAGAGACTCTTGTGGGGCAGGACTTCAGGGCAGGTATCCTCGTCGCTTAATCACAATTAATTATCGATCGTATGATGTTCGCGATTTTTTTTTCTTTAATTTCATTTCTCATTTGATCTCCGCTAGCGAGTGTTTCTTCGACGTGTGTTGCTGTCGATTTTTTTGATTCTCTTCTTTTTTTTTCATCGCCATGAGTATCTTCATATGAGGCTTTCCAAGTATCTCCGATTTTTTCCCTTTTTGTCTTTGATTCGTCATCGAGCATCAAACGACACGATTTTTGTTTTTATTATTTTTCTTTCAATTTTCTTCTCTCGTCATTATTTATGATTGTGTGTATATTCATGTAGAAATATATCGATTATGTAATTTCCTCGTTAAGGTTATTAATTTAAAGGTTACATCGTTAATTGCTCGCTAACTAATCGTTCTCTCTTTTTTTTTGTATATAAGACAGAAATGCGATTTTTCTCTCTATCTTGTTTGTTGTTTGTCGACGTGATATTTTGGGCCAGCATCCAGAGACATTTTTTAATTCTTTTTTTTTAATCTCGATGAATAAGAATGTGTAATTTGCCATGATTTTAATAAAATTCAACGTATCGTTTGATCGGCGCAATGTTACTCGAAATCTTCCCGAATTATTTCCACATCGCGTTTCGTGTTTTTGTTAATTTATTTCTTGGGAGACTTGTTGATTGAATCTAAAAAAAATGGATTAGAATGAAGTGGTGAAATTTTTTGAAAACGAAAAGGAGATGTTTTTTTTCGAAATCTTGAACATATTTGAAAATTTTAACCCCTCGAGTGATCTTCGCGAAAATTAACACATTCAAAATTTTCAGCATGGTCGCAATTTTTGGATTGATGTGGCAGAATTTAAACAATATGGAGTAAATCGTGTCTTTTCTTCGAAAAATTCAAAATTTGACAAAATGTACTGCCCTTGAAAAATTAAAAAAAAAGTTGTAGCAAAGAAAAAGGGTGCTCAGCTTTTAGCCCCCAATTTTAGCTTCCGAATTCAACCAAATCCCAACGTAAAATTGTTTAAAAAAATGCAAATTGTAAAAAAAAAATGGTTTCACAAGAACAAAAATGAAGGAGCACAAACACGCTCATTCCCCCTCGATTCAAAAAGTGATTAAAGACACAACGAGCGATGTTCGTCGTCGTGGAATTTCATCGAGAAGGGTAAGAAGAAAAAAAATCTCTCAACTTCGAAAAACCTTTTGGCACGTCGTTTAGTTTAATTTTTTCTCTCCAATTTTTTTTTCTCACGTGTTAAATCTCTCGTATCTATACCGCTGCCCACGGTCTTGACGTTGTAAAAAAAAGGAGGAGAAAAAAAAATCGCGCGAGAGCTTTTTCTACGGGCTAATAAAGTCGCTGGTCTCTTCGCCATAAATAATTTACGTACGAACGATCCGTGACAAAAAAAAAGAAAGAAATCAATGTCTCGACAAAACGAAAGAATCGAGAAAATCAGATATTTTTTACGATCTCGGGTGATTTAAAAACGTTTTTTTTTCTTTTTAATTCCCTTCTACATGCTTTTACTGTCAATTTAAATTTATGTGAAAACGCTTCTAATGTGTATACAAATACAGTAAATTTCGATAATACCTCTCGCGTGATCCATAGATCAATCTACACGTGCGTACGCGGTGATAAAGACGAAAAATAAAATGTTGAGATGAAAAAGAACGGAGAAAGGGTTATAAAGAAACTCCTGTCTACATCTCCTATAAAATAGTTTTACGACGAGCGAGGAATTTCGCGTGATCATAAAACCGCGTGCGCGCGTACCACGCATCGTTTCTTCGGATATACAAGACTCGTCAATCTTTCTTTCCTTCTTTTATTTCTCTTTTGTCAGCTTTCTATATCTCTCCTCTTTCTCTCGAATCTCCCTTTTTTTCCTTTCTTCCCCCATTTCTCCCGGATCTAACCTCAAAGTCCTGAACATTAGGGAACAAAAGAGGTTAATAAGTTAACTTCAGTTGAATAAGTTAATGAGTTCACCTTGTGCGTCAAATTTCTTTCGAATCGCAACAAAATTAATTTTTTTTGTTTTTCAACGAAATTTTGATCTAAAATTCAACTGATTCAAAGTTTTAGGTAATGTTCATCATTTGCTGATTTGTACATTGAATAGTAACTATTCTTTGTTGTTGGCATGTTGAACAAAATTTAGCACTCTATTTTAAGAGTTTCGCGATGAAAAATTCAAATTTCATGTGATGAAAATTTTTTCCAAATTGTTGATTTACTGAAATGTGTGGCAATTGTCCTGAGATTATTGTCTGTGTTTTTGAAAAAAATGTAGCACGATATTTGCAAATTTTTTGATAATTGAAATCCTTCAGTAGATCTCTAACAAAATTTTATAACTATTTATAACTATAACTCTGAAAATATTTCATTAATGTACCAAAAAGTAGAATTATTCCAAAATCATTTACGTTAATGTTAACAGACATTAAAGAAAAAACTAAAAATTCTTCACAATTCTAATCCTTTGACAAACCTTCGGCAAATACGAAGATTCTGAATTCAAAAATTTTTATTTTTGCTTCAGCTAGACTTAGTAACCTCACTTAAAATCCGAATTTTTTAAATATCCACGCGACAATCATAAAATTCAAAATGGCGGCGATAAAATCGCTATGAACTACTCCGAGATCATCGAGAATGATTTGTCCTGAGGGTAAAAAAAAGAATGTTGTCGAAAGAGGAGGTGGCGGATTGCAGAAAAAAGGTGGGTTCAGGGTGAGGTGGGGATGCTGTGCGTTTCCGCAATTAACCCCACTGCTCCACGCAGCATATATATCTATACATACAAAGAGAGAGCACTCTCGATTAGCCAAGAGATTGGTCTCTGCCTCGTCTCTCGGCTGGGTGGTCCGCGATAATTTGGGGCTGCCGAATAATCGGTTGACTCCCTTCGCCGTACGGCCCAATATCCGTATAACTATATACACACAGCTTGCCCGAAGGTTGAGGGAAAATGGCCCCGCGAAATTGGTCCAAGGGTCCCGGTCAAAATCGTCCGAGTCTCTCTCGCGTGCTGAGCAAAGAAAAATAAAACAAAATACTGCGCGAGGGGGGGAAAAAAAGAAACCTCGAATGGCGAAGTACGTCTGGAGAAAGACGCCATTTTGTTTCCTGAAGAGAAGCCACGGTTCTGACCGCGAAACATCCGCTTCCTAAAAGTGTAAATAGATTCTCACGTAAAAATGAGCTAAGCTTGTAATTATAATTAATCAGCAAAAAAAGTTTAATTAAAAAAATAACATTAAAAATAATATATAGTAGTAAATATAATAATTAATAATACAATAGTAACATAATTATAATAATAAATAATTGAGATAATAATTTTTAATATAATAATTAATAATAATATATGTAACAATTGAAATAATCGATAAAACATAAACAAATAATAATGCTTTTTAAAAATCAATTCTCGGAATAGCTTATTTTCTTGGCGATGGAAAATAGGCTCGGCCGTGATGAATTTTCAGTGAATAGGATGTAACTGCGAGGAAACAAGTAGTACGAGCTCTGAACGTGCCAGACGGCGAGGACTCGTTGGTTTGTGTTTCCGGACGAGGCGGACATTGCTTTTTCTCGCGAGCAATTAATCACACTCGCATTTGCGAAGTTTCGCGTACTTGTCGCTGAGCTGCACCTCGTGCAGAGACATTTGAGGTATAAAGAGGTGGTAGAAATAGTGGAAAAAGGTGCGACGGGTAATGGAAGAGTACGAGCCAAAGGGAGAGAGGAAACTTTTGCCACAATTGTCGACTCTCTGTTGCTCGGAGAGAGCTCATTGTTCCGGATTTAATCGTTCCGGGAACAAGCTTGATTGTTCGTCGTGGGAGAGTTTCGGTACGGGCACACTGCGAGCCTTAAATAAACACAGCAACGTTACACGGTTATCGTAATACGTACTCGGAACTAAACGGAACGTAGTTTGAATGGACAAAAGATTCATGATTGAAAAAAAAAATTATTAAAAAATAAATAAAGCAACAGTGCCTCACAAGTCCATCGTGCAATTATTGTGAGTCATTCCAAGGGACATGATCATTGCCGAAAAAATGCTTTTGAGTGGCTCTTGACTGAGAAAAATAAAGAAATTTAAAAAAAGAAGATATTGCGCGAAAATTTCAATCTTTTTGACTTCTCATCAACTTGTCTCAGAATATGAAGCATTTTTTTCGTCTCTTAGGGGTTTATTCGGTGGTTCTCGAAATCGCAAATTGCTTAGAAAACATCAATATGCACTTTGGGTTGGTAAAATTCCTTTCGGATCTTGTTTGAAAATGTTTAAATCATTTTTCATTGTCTAGTTTCCCAGATAAAAAAAGTTAATGTCGATTTTAACATAGTTCCACCTCTAACTATTTACTCCTTATAATCAGATCAATCACGATTTTTTGTATAATAGAAGGTCATGCAACGATGCGTCACAAATTATTTCAGAATTTTTTACCGTCCAGTTTCCTAGATAAAAAATAGTTAATGTCGATTTTGGCATAGTTTCGCATCTAACTATTTAATCCTTATGATCGGATCAATCACGATTTTTTGTACAATAGAAGGACATGCAAGGATGTGCCACAAATTATTTCAGAATTTTTCACCGTCCAGTTTCCTAGATAAAAAAATAGTTAATGTCGATTTTGGCATATTTTTGCCTCTAACTATTTAATCCTTACAATCGGATCAATCACCATTTTTTGTCCAATAGAAGGACGTGCAACGATTGCACCACAAATGATTTCAGAATTTATAGATAAAAAATAGTTAATAAAAAACAGTTAATCTCATTTTTGACATATTTCCGCCTCTAACTATTTAATCCTTATAATCAGATCAATCGTGATTCGCTCGCAATCCCTGGTTTAAATGCATTTTGGTTAGATTTTACCGAATTTCGAAAAACCGATATTTTGAGGGCCCGTTTTTAATTACCGACCATTTTTAATTGAAGCCCCTTTTTAATCACTTAATTAGTCAATGGCTATTAAAGTTCATAGAGTAATTGCTATTGAACGAATAGAACTACGACAATACTTTATCGAATTTGCGAAATATGTGAAACAATTTTTAAATAAAGATTTACCATAATACATAATAATATTCTGATATATATATATGTATATGGATGTATGTATAATCACAAGACATTAAAACACCGGAGGTGGTCGTTCACTCGCCATGCTTGCTTATACATTACAACTGCCTGTCTACGTTCTCTCACCGTGAGGACCACGCGAAATCCCCTTAAGCCTCCCTCTGGAACGCCAATATTAATTAAACGATCCCATAAGACTCGACAAACTGGCCATACGTTACGAACTTTATTGCTGGTCCCCATCAAGGACGTTAAAATGTTCCAATCTTAATTAGGTAGGTGTTTACAGGAGGATAATTCCCAGGCGTGTTGGTCTTTCTCTTTTCCTCATACACACACACACACACACACACACACACACACACACACAGATGTGTATACAAGCTTACATATGTGTATAAACGTTCTCACTTCTCACCGGAACGGGAAAAAAAATTATTTGGAACGAGAGGCCACCAGCAGCGACGTAAAAAAAAATCGACTGCCTCGAACCTCCGGAGAAGCGTTTATCCACATTTTCGTTCTCCACTTTATTCACCATTATTCCATCATGTCGCAATCAATAATACAAGAAGCGAAGGGTATCACCATAGCGTAGAAATGAAAAAAAAGAAAGGAGCTCGATCGGTAACTTACCGACTTAGCTGGGGCGCCATCTGTGGTAGCGTCCTCTAATCTCCAGCCTCAATATTCTCTAGAGTCTTTCCGGACTTTCTTCGTTGAGTTTGCAGTTGCTCTAAGTCTTTCTAGAGCAATGTAATGATTTGAATAATTCTTAAAAGTTTTTCTAAAATCATTTTTGCGTTTGAAGATGAAGAAACGAGAAAATGGTGCGCAAGGAGAAACAAGATGTCGTCAATAAACAGTTCTCCTGGCATTCTTTAACAAACGTCAATTGGAAGCTCGTTAGGAACACGTTTAGAGACACTTAGCATTCGCACAGTCCCAAGTCCGATGCGCATTTGTGCAGACACAGGATAAATCTCGACTGACAGTGATTGGCCATCTTTCTGCACGTGGAAAAGTCACGCAATGGCCAATAACTGGGCCGCTTTTGATCGCATCATCGAGAAACTCAGAAAGTCGAACGTTTCTTTGATACCGGAAGTTTCTGGACCAGTTTGCACCACGAGTAAACACCTGCTAACGTTTTTCTTTTTTTGTTTGTTGTGTTTCTACCGTTTAGTCGCTCCCCTTAACCTCATTACCGTTTGCCACGCAACCATACGGGCTTTTTTTAATCTTTATCTTGCGCTAATCGACAACGCGGCGTCGAACATTTCCTGTCAGATTGGAGTACATAAAACCGGGGTTCCTCCGCGGTCGAATACAATTCGTCACGGTGAATTATTGATAATGCCTCTACTCGCGATTCGACATCCCAAAGTTCGCTAAATCGTTCGTGGAAAATCATCCATTTGTCATGCGCTCTAAACTCCATCGTGGATAAGACACCTCACACGAGTCTTTGAATGGGAGCCATAATTTTCGTACCTTCGGTGAGTTACCGTTGCTCGGTCGCTGAAAACACAAGAGAGCACAGTGATTGGCCACTCAGCGTTCTTACGAATCTCTACTCGCTGGATAATCGATTGGGATTGATGAATAATCGTAATTTTTTTTTATGAATCATGCCGGATTCGAAACAATATTGCTGTAAATCTTTGTACTCAAACGTCCCAAAGTACATCATAAGATAATTAAATTTTTTTAAACAAAATTTATATCCAAAACAAATTTAATTGAAAATGGTCTGGATGAACGGAATTTCCATTGGACAACCCTCTAGAATACAAAATAAAAAATTGAGCAAAGGAAACAATTTTTATTTAATATTTCCATATTTTTCCACACGCTGCAATCTATCGCAGAAGTAGGTGGCCAATAACTGTACCGCAAACTCTTTACGCCATTTTTCCAAAGCCACAAGCATGTAATTTCGCGCACAATATCTCCTCATCGATTAATCTCACGTTTCGATCTACGAGTTCGACTTTTCCAGAGTCCCTGAGATCTAAAAATCGAGCGGAAAATTCCGGAAGTGGAAAAACCGTCGATTTCACGCCATCAAGATTAGAAAACTAACTCGGTAGAAAACTACATGCACAGAGTTGGTTTCAACGCGCATGAGAATTCCACGGTGACCTGGAGATGCTTCTACGTTGCATTTCACCTGAAACTGCATTTAAACACACACACACACAAATACGCACACACACACACATAAGCCCTGTACCACATCCATTATGAATATTTCACGTCGGGGAAATTTCCTTACAAAGTCTCGGAGTTTGAGTTTTGCTCGATACTGCGAGTCCCTTTGGCATCTCTGCGAGAGAAGTGGTCGATAAATATTGCTCGTGGCGTGCGAGCATCGCACCAGGATTCCGCTCCACGTGTATATAATTCCAGAGTTGGTGAAGACGTCTAAAGAAAAAAAACTAGAAAGAAGAGGGGACGAGAGAGAAAGAAAGGGCATTTACGGTAAACGAAGTACAATTATTGGCAGTCTAGTAAAATCATCATTGGTTGAAAAGAGATATGCAGATTATTCTTATTTCCCCGCGTCCATCCTAGCCTGCCAATCACTGTACATTTTACCCCTGACTCCCATAATAATAATAATAATAATAATAATAATAACTATTATAATATCGTATGAAGAAATACAAGAGTCAGCGGAGTCAGAAGTAACAGAGTAAAGAACAGAGAAAATAAAAAAAAAAGTTTGGAGGGAACGGGCAGGACATTGTACGCAACACACATTTATATGTATGGATGTGCCTACAAATGCACAAGCGATGCAATAAGCGGTCGTAAAGCACGCGAGGCGAAAAAGTCCTGTTGAAATTGAGACGAAGAACGGAGGAAGAGAAAATAGCAATACGAGGGTGTTCTCTGTTCTTTACTCGAGATTTTATGTATGAAGAATTCTACGTAAATTTAAATTACTTTTGGGACGTTTTTGTCCTGAAGGATCTTTTGTTTTTGAGAAATTATTGATAAAAATTTAGTAAATATTTTGGATATTAAATAAGTGAACTTTAAATGAATTCCCAATTTGCATAATTTTTTGAAACAGAACTAAAGAATAATGAAAAAAAATTATTAACAATAGATAAATATTATTATTAAAAAATTGGAAAATATTTTCATTTATTGTGGGATTGAAAAATTTTGGGATTAAAAAAATCGTGTCACTGTGATACGAAATGGCCCATATATTATGTAATATGCATATTACACAGCCCGATGAGTTTTATTCGCGTGTACCTTGGTGTTTCCCACCCTACGGGGAATCCCCCTTTCTCCCAAAAACACAAACGCCGTACAAGCTGCATAAAAATGCTCGTTTATATTCGTTGCCCGCATACGACGACACGGCCCTGGGACATCTTCATTCCGCCTTCGGAACTCGCCTGATTTATCCTTATTAATAAAACTTTTTAAGTCCTGTTAACATCTGTGCCCCGGCCATGCAAAGTGAGCCATACAGATATATTTCTTTTTTTCTCTCCCGTTTTTTTTTACCTCGCTCGTATCGCGCGCGCGACTCGTTGCTTAAGGGGGGATGACGGTACATCGAGAGGGGAGAGAAAAACAAAGCGTAGAATCGTGTTCGATCGGAGCGAGACCGAAAAAATGCCAGCGGATGAAAATCGACGCCGCTCGCACAGCGGGTAGTCCTGGTCTTTTTTTTTTTAATCCACGTGATAGCGCGTTGAGTCGAAAAAAGCTTGTAAAAAAAGTGGAAGAAAAAAAAAATCAATGCAGACTCGATTTTTTCCAAATTGTAAATTGTCCGTCTCTCACAAAACAGTTTTTTTCTCTAAAATTATGTAACTCATAATTTTGAATCTTTCATGATTTTTCATGATTCACTGATTGGAAAAAAAATATTTTGGATGAAAATAGGAAGTTGGTTCGGTCAAAAAAAATGTTTAATTATCAATTGTTTGTTTATACTTAAACTTATCAATAAATTTAATAATAATAATAATAATAAAAATACATTTGAATAATAATCAAAATAATAGTAAATAAAAATTCAAGGATGCTTTAAAAAAAGGCCAAAATGGCGTCATCCAATTGTATACATTTATTTATTTACCGTGTCTTGAATGAAGAGGGGGCACGATATCAGGCATTATTAAAACTACATAAACACACGATGCGCTCAACGGGGATCTTCTCTCTTCGCGAACACGATGAGATTTTTCTCGTTCAACGAGAGAATTATGAGCCGGACACGGCTGTGAATTAAGGGAGGAAGAGAAAAGCTCGACGACGTGAAATAAACGGGGTACACGAACAAAGATATGATCGTGCGTGTGCGAACTTTTTGTTTTTTTTTCTCGTCCTTTTTATTTATTTTACTTTTATCAGATTCTTCTTCACGCTGAGAAGAAACGTTATTACGGTTCAATTTGCTGCCGTTGGTATGCATTAAGGGACATATTTTTTTCAAAATTAATTAAGTTTCAGTCTCTGCGTCGGATAAAAAGTGCTTGATTTTGAACTTGTAATTATGATTTTTTTTGACATTTCAATAATAATGGGCTATTGATTTGTTTCGTTTTTATTTGAAGACAGATTTTTATGGAGTAATTCGATTACGATAAATTATCAATTGTTCAGTTGGAAGATAAAATTAGTGCATCGTTTTCCACTGCAATATAAATGGGGAGCATTTTTTCGGTAAACGTGGATTTTATTTGAATTGATCTTAAACCGTCTTCTTGCACCGATGCTAAATATTTATCGAATCGTTCGATCGATCGATCTCTGATTATTCTCAATGGATATGGATGTTTGTCTCAATGGAGTCGCACGAAATGGACGGACAATGACAAGCACACCGCGTATGTCTTGGTAAGGTTGGGGTATTCCAACGATGCTGAGACCCTAATGAAGCCGTGTTCTTTTTCGAGACCCACGAGGCCCAACCATTGTTCCACGATTGTGTGTACGTGTGGGAAAGAGATCTCTGTCAAACGCGTGCCTTCCGCCTTCTTCAACGTTTAAAGTCTTCATCGTCCATCTCGCGATGAATCTCCGTGAGATCGACGTTTATTAGCTCACAGACATGTGCATGCATTATTTTTGAGACTCGCGCTGATAAAGAATTACTTCGATCGATTTCTCACATAGAGGAAATTTATTTCCACGACAGACCTGAAGTTATCATTTTCAGAAACCTCAAGTGAAATTTCAAGCGCTCATAACTGTCGATCGGTTTCACCGATTCTAAAATTTATTGTTCGTACTTGGAGGCTGTAACTAAACTTAGAGAATGGCGTTTGGTTCATTCCGATAACTTGATTTTTGTAGAAATGAGAGCACTTGGAAGATCACCGAAAAAAAATGTATGCAAAAATTTGCAAAAATCGACGGTCCAACTTTAAAAATCTGCCAAAAATCGATAAATGATCAGAATCAGATGAACCAAACGAGGTTTTGAAGCTTGAACGATCTTGAAGAGAATAAGCTCAGAGCGGAGTCGAAATTTGAACACGAATCTACCAATAGTTTTTGCAAAAAACCAAACGTTTTATGAATTTTTATGCAAAACCCTTTGCTCAATTTTGCCCCCCCCCCCCCCTCTCTTTGTCTGTCCTTTCTCTCTTTTGCCGAGTAATTAAGAGAACAAATCTAGTCTCGAGAATTTGATTACGCTCACGCGCGATTTCCTGCACTTGCAGCGTACGACAAATGCAAATCCGCTGTTCTCTCCCAAGCTCTGTGTCGTCCACCCACGCCCTTCACCTCGAATATGAATTGCGGGCATTTAGCTCAGGCATATACGATTCACTCTCTTCCTCTTCTTCTTTGTCTTCTTCTTACTCTTCCTCTCCTTCTTCTTCTTTTTTTCCTTTTTCTTCATCTTTAAAAAAAAATAATCAACAAGGGCTCTTGTGGAATTCGCAAAAGGGTCTTTATGCTTAACCTCTCCCGGAGAATACCTCCCACGAGTCCCAAGGGAACCCACCAGAGGGTGCTTGGGTACAACTTATCCGTATACAGCGATAATACGACGATTTTAAGTGCGTGGGTGATCGAGCCAAACACGAGCAATAAATTATAAACCCGAGAATATTTTATTGCACTAACTTCATTTTTATTAAACCAAAGACGCGAAACAGGGCTATAAATATTAGGGTGATCGTTATTTGGGATATTCCAAAATTTTCCTCGACGCCATCCGTCAAATCTGCTCCAAATTATTAATAAAAATTTAACAAACATTTTAATTGCAAAATAAATTAAATTCATTTAATTTGACGCGAAGGATTAAATATCAGACATCCTTCTAAAATACAAACCCTATATTTGTTCTGTATTCTTTCAACATTTCGATCAAATTGGCGTCTGGAGGATAAATTTCCCCCAAAAAGCAAGGCTTCCTCTATGAGGATAAGCATTCACGAGCGATTCCAGCGCGATGACGTTGATCCGGTGCTTTGAATGAGCGAATGAACGGGGGATAATGCATTCGCGATATGAAAACGTGCGTACATTGAAGTAAAAGTGTGTGATGTCTGACTGGTAAGGTTCGACGTACTCGGGAGGGTGGGAGGCGATGACGGGGGAGGGCAAGATGTATCTTCTCGCGGACGCTAAGTGAGCCGTTAGTTAGCCGCGGCAATTAGCACCGTCCTCTCGTCGATGCTGTCACGGACGCGCGAGATCCTGCTGACGGCGATGCGAGCTCGCGCGTCCGCGTGTAAAAAAGGAGGGAGCTATCCTGGAGGGGGAAGGAAAAAAAATAGCAATACGAGAGAAACGGACGACAAGAGTGAGAGAGACGGCGGATGAGATGCGGGAGAAGAAGAATGAGAGAGAGAGGGAGGGACATAGAAATGATGACGATGAACCGGGAACGACGGGAACGTGCGCCCAGGCGAATGCCTTTAAGGCCCGTTAAACGATCCGTCAATAGCCGATCAGGCGTGGTTTTGCCCACGCGACTCTCACATCTCTATCTCTTCTCTCTGTCTCTCCCTCTCTCTCTCTTTCTCTTTTCTCACTGTGACGATACGCAATTTTCTCTCTGTACGTGTTTATCGTGTCCTTGCACGTCGTTCAGCAGTGAGAATGAAAAACGCATATATTCGCCATATATATACGTTTGTGTAACAAAGAAATGAAAATTGGAGTAAAAAAATGATGTGATGAAATTTAATGTTGACTGTAGGGATGTTCGATTATTTGGAAAGAATCGATTTCGAATCGAATAAAACAAAATTGATTTTCATGAAGAATCGATTTTTAAAAATCGTAAAAAAAATTATTTGCCAATTAAAACTTACGTAAGTGTTTATTAAGTTTTTGCTATGGAAGATGATTAAATTGGATTAATTTATTTTAAATACAAAATGATGAATACAAAATAACAAATATAAAACAGTTTTCATTCTGACTAAACATAGTTTGATTCGTTTACACATTTGCACTTTTTAATATATTCTTGAAAATATCATAAATGTATTCAACAAATCAGACTTTTTTTCTATCACGTAAGTTTCTATTGTTTTACGATATTTTTTATATTTTTACTTTCGATTATTTTTTTCGTTGCATCATGTTTCCAATATTTTAACTTCTAATTTATTTTACTTTTTTTGTCACGTTTTCCATTTACAAATCCTTTTTTTTCTTTTAACCTTGACGTTGATGTTTCATAGACTTTTGTCAATCTTTATTTAATTGCCAATCTTTGATCGATAATGAATTTAGTAAAAAATCGAATTTTCGATGTTCAAGGTCAAGAATCGATTCACCTAAAAAGAAAGCATCCATCTTCCGAAGGATCGAATCGGAATCGAACGTCCCTAGTTGATATAGGGGTAACTATGATGAAAACTTGAAAATGAATATGTAAACCTTTGAAAAAAGTTTTTTTTTTACTATTTTTCTGTGAATATCTTGAAATTTCAATTAAAATCATTCCATATTTATAATTTACGAAGGAATTATCACCTAATAAGGGTTGAAGTTCCAAAATATCAAGTCAAAAATAGCAGATTCGAAAAAATCAAGTAGAAAACTCATTAGTAGCAAAGAATTATTTCTTCTTCGGCTAAAAAATAAGCGGCCACCAAGGACCTCAGTGAAGACTCAAAAAGCTTCCTCGAGTCGTATAAAAAAAATCTGTGTCCATGCGCTTCGTCGTAACATTGGGAACCGTTAAATTATCGTTATTGATTCGTAATTATCGCGAAATAACTCAATAACTCTCGTCCCTTTGTAAATTCGAAAGAGATTTTTTCTTCTCCCTCTTCTTCTGCCTCCTTCTTCTATATTACCAGAGGCAGCAAACCGAGCACGAATGGTGGCAAAAGGGAAAAAGAAAGGATAGAGAGAGAGAGAGAGAGAGAGAGAGAGAGAGAGAGAGGGAGAGAGAGAGAGAGAGAGAGAGAGAGAGAGAGAGAGAGAGAGAGAGAGAGAGAGAGAGAAACGTATAGAGACAAGCATCTTCACTAGCGCGGAAGCATATATCCAGCGGCACTGGAAGATTACGGTGTGAGGCACCACAAAGAGGGGTCTTGCAAGGTGGCGGCCCTACAATAAAATATCAATTTCGATAATGGAGGGCCGAGGGTAGATGAGAGCGATTTTGACGCCTCGCGCTTCTCTCGAGAAAGAACGGGAGAGAGAGAGACAAAGATAGAGGCCTTGCTTGGCAAGAGAGCCTCTCTTTCTCTCTCGTAATTACGTGGCTC
Organism: Alloplasta piceator; assembly: GCA_946863875.1. Taxonomy (NCBI): domain Eukaryota; kingdom Metazoa; phylum Arthropoda; class Insecta; order Hymenoptera; family Ichneumonidae; genus Alloplasta; species Alloplasta piceator. The sequence goes on along the minus strand of OX333081.1, from coordinate 6,206,573 downwards.
CGCAGAACACTGCGGTGGGTCCGCGAGAGACTCGAGAGAGAAAAAGATAGATAAAGATATCCCTGGTATTAGGAGCCCAAGGGGTCCCATATAACACGCTCTTGAATCTTTTGCGTGTACCGCGATTACCCTCATCCACCCACTTGGGTCAAAAAAATTATTCTCACTTTGATATATTCTTCTTCGTTCGATGTGAAATTTCTCACACGTTACCGATGAATGGAATATTTGGCAGAAAGTTAATGGGATCAACCAGAAGGGCAAAAGGATCAGAAGAACCAAAAGGGTCCTTCCTCATGGGAGGACCAAAAGTCTATATGGTTATCGATCACTCATCGATAAACAAAGAGACTCATTTGTATGAGAACTCAACTACCGTTCATAGAAATCATTTTAAACTGAAAAAAGTGGGTCACGCGAGCCCTTTAAGATCCTCCGTGAAGGTCAGATATAAATAACATGGCCCGCCTAAGATTAATCTTCGAATTCATCAAAATTCATCAGCGGATCGTTATTTCAAGGGTCATTTACCGTAACGTCTCAAGTCGGAAGTCATTTGGACGTTCATTGGACACGAAGTCCAGACTTTCTTCACGGATGAGATTTGGGTTTTGAAAAAAAACCAGACATCAAACAATGGAATAAAAAGTGGTTCAACCAGAGAATGACGATGAGGATGATCCGGGATATAAGGATGTAAGGAGAAGGGTTAGCGAGAAGAGAGGGAGGGGGTGATAGAGATTGAGGTATACCCGATGATTCGATGAAGAGCGATCGTTCACGGTGGTCTCCGGCGATGGAATCATTCGGTAATCACCGATTCACCGCGAACGACTCACTTCTGTCGGACGGGGCGCGTGACTAGCAAGTTCCTCTTTGATTGAGGCTCAATCTACTCCCGTGAGGGTCTTTCATTCGTCCGTACAGACGAGAATGTTTCGCTTCGTATTTTATACATACATATCGTACACTTGCACAATATACAGAATAAAGACTCGTATATCATTGCGAGCTTCCTCAGGCGAGTGTATCACCGTGGTATCCTTCTTCAATTCTCGTTGCGGAGAAAAGCCACGGAGGTTTGGACGAAAGGTTGCCAGAATGGAAGAGAGAGGGTCGAAGAGAGGCTTGTGGATAAAATCTTTACACGGTGTATCGTTCCTCCAAGATAATCCTCATCTTCCTTTCATCGCTGTTCATTAGCATTAATCATGATCCTACCGGGGGGATATGTAACTGCGTTACATCAAACGTGTCCTGTACCTACGATAATCCAACACTCGCGAATCAACAGGACATGGAACTATCAATTCTCGTTTGCGATTATTCTCGCTCCTTCCGTTTCTCAAAGATCCCCGGTAGTCGGATTGAGAATCAAAGAAGAGACCCCAGCACTGTACAGTGTTGGGGTATTTTCCTTGGCATTTTGCACCTTCAAAGGATCTCCTGCCCAGAATCAAAGAAAAGACCCAACACTGTACAGTGTTCGGGTTTTTCCATAGGCATTTTGACCCCTCAAAGAATCTTCTGCCCAGAATCAAAGAAAAGACCCAACACTGTACAGTGTTGGGGTCTTTTCCTTGGCATTTTGTACCTTCAAAGGATCTCCTGCCCAGAATCAAAGAAAAGACCCAACACTGTACAGTGTTGGGGTCCTTTACTTGGCATTTTGCCCCTTCAAAGAATCTCCTGCCCGGAATAAAAAAAAGACCCAACACTGTACAGTGTTGAGGTCCTTTCTTTGGCATTTCGCCCTTCAAAGAATCTTCTGCGCAGAATCAAAGAAAAGACCCAACACTGTACAGTGTTGGGGTCTTTTCTTTGGTGAACTCTTCGTTTCAGGAAGCCATCAATGCATAACCGATCACTCCTTGATCCGTCAATCGTCCCCTGCTTTTCAAAAACGATTCCCAGCGACGTTTACTCAACTTCTCACGGGAATATGACCAACTGGTATCCGAGGATGCGATTCTCAAGGTGGAATGAAGTTGGAGTAACAGCTGTGAGAGGAGGAAGATCATCGAGAACGGGTTATTCCGGGCAGAGGGGCAAACCCATCGGAACTCGAGTCCAATGCCAATCTCTCTGTGGGACTCGAAGTGGCCTGTGGTTTTCTCAATCTCGATCGACTTTCCGGCTGGACGAGCACGATTTGCTCTTAACACGATAAAACGCTAAATCGTTAATTACCCGAGCTCACGGGGCAGCGGTTCTGTTTCGAAACGATGGGAGGAGAGGAGAGGGAGGTTCGAAGGTGGATGAAGTAGGAAGAACCAGGTCTCCTGAGAGAACTCTGCCAAGGGAAGAGTGCTCTCGAGAGAGAAAGACGCGCGGGCAATGCGGGAGAGCTTCTCTCCCGTTGATGCCGAGGGAATCGCGCTGTTGGGACCCACCGGAATTCTTCCCATTCGCGTTGCTCTCCCTCCTTCTTTATCTCTCTCTCTCACACTTGCAAGATCCTTGCTTGATCTCTCCTTTGCTTTCAGCTTTCCGTCGGCTACTTAGGTGGCCTCCTCGGGATACGCACGGCGTGTCCTCTATCCCGTCCGTCTCGGAGAGGCTCTTTTCCTCCTCAGCGTCGCACGCTTTTTGCACAACTCTCTCTCTCTCGTCGTTTATAATAACTTTTCGTTACCATCGCGAGGACATCACGCGGAGTCCATTCCTGTAAGAGGAGGGCAAGCGAAAATTTTATGAAGCATTTGGACCTTAAGGCTAAGAAAGAAATTTGCAAAAAAAGTCGATGAAAAAGAGATAGGTGAGTCACCAAAAGCCATTAAGAAACGGGAATGGGCTTCAAAAGGAGGGGGAAAAAAATCCTTACAGTGAAAGTACAAGATTTGCACATGGCGCGCGTAACTGATTAACGGACACGCGAATTCATTGAGCCTTCTCGCTTTTGCGGCCTTCGCGGATTTTGTAATGTCCTTTTGAGAGGGACGCTCGCTGCTTTGTGTGTTTTACGAATTAAAGGGATACCGATTGTTGATTTTCACGAAACCCAACACGTTTATCCAGGTGTTTCTGTGAGTGTGAGTATGTGTGTGAGAGAGAGACGCGTGATTCGTTTCGCCACTCAGAAAAGCCACCGTGAAGATCTTGGTAGTCATATTGGATGACACAAGACTCGAAGGACACGTGGCCCGGAGAAGCACATCGCGAGGGAACTTTTACTCTCGGTTTTATTTCGCTTTTTACGAGACCGATGTCTCGGCTGATCAACGTCTCCAATTGTGCAACGAGTCTCATGTGAAATGTAAAGTACAGAGAAAAAAATAGCGATGAAACACTTACAGCGTTTATTCTCATTCGATTGGTAGCTTGGAAAAGCGAATGAAGAGAGAAAGCCAATGTAAAGTGGACAAATTTTTTTATTTGCATTTCTTTGAAGTACAATGTGTTTCCAAAAACATGAAGGTAAAATTTTAAGTTGAAATTCTGAAACTTCGAACCTCAAAAGTAGAGGTAGAATTCTACCTCTGCAGTTAGGGGTAGAATTCTACCTCCAGTTTCGAAGGTAGAAATCTGCCTCTACAGCAAAAGGTAGAATTCTACCTCTACAGTCAGAGGTAGAATTCTACCTCTACTTTCGAAGGTAGGATTCTACCTTTGAGAGCAGCTTAGAGTTCTACCTTTAAAAGTAGAGGGAGAATTCTACCTCCAAGAGCAGAGGTAGGATTCTACCTCTAAGAGCAGAGGCAGAATTCCACCTTGAAGAGTGGGGGTAGAATTCTACCTCTGAGAGCAGAGGTAGAATTCTACTTTCAAGAGTAGAGTCAGTTTAGGGTAGAATTCTACCTGTGCAGTCGAAGGTAGAATTCTACCTCTAATCTTAAACGTAGAATTCTGCCTCCGCCCTTGGAGGGAGAATTCTACCTTTACTTTCAAAGGTAGAATCCTACCTCTGCTCTTAGAGTTGGAATTCTACCTTTGCAATCAAAGGTAGAATTCTACCTTTGTAAGAGGAGCTAGAATTCTACCTTTAGAGGTAGAAGTAGAATTCGACCTTCCAGGACAGAGGTAGAATTCGACCTTTCAGGGCAGAGGTAGAATTCTACTTCCGCTTTGAAAGGTGAGATTCTACCTTTGAAGGTAAAGGTAGAATTGTACCTTCGCAAGTAGAGGTAGAATTCTACCTTACTTTCTACCTCTACTTTCAAAAGTACAATTGCTGCCTTCGAGAGTAGAGGTAGAATTCTATTTTTGAGAGTGAAGGTAGAATTCTACCTCCGACTGTAGAAGTAGAATTCTAAATTTAAGAGTAGAGGTAGAATTCTAATTTTTACCGTAAAGGTAGAATTCCACCCTTGGAAGTAAAAGTAAAATTCTACCTTCGAGAACGGAGAAAGAATTCTACCTTTAAGAGGATAGGTAGAATTCCACCTTCAGGAGCATAGGTGGAATTCTACCCTTGACTGTAGAGGTGAAATTCTACCTGAAACTGTAGAGGTAGAATTCTACCTTTGAGTGTGGAGGTAGAATTCTACTTTTCAAGGAAGAGGTAGAATTCTACTTTCGAAAGTGGAGGTAGAATTCTACCTTTAGAGGTTTATTGAGGTTTATTGAGGTAGAATTCTACCTTTAGAGGTAAAAGTAGAATTGTACCTTTGAAAGTAGAAGTAGAATTCTACCTTTGACTGCAGAGGTAGAATTCTACTTCCACAGTCGAAGGTAGAATTCTACCTCTGCTCTTCGAGGTAGAATTCTACCTCTGCTTTTAGAGGTTGAATTCTGTCTCTACTCTTTAAGGTAGAATTCTACCTCCGCTCTTTAAGGTAGAGGTCTACTTCTACTTTTCAAGGTAGAATTCTACCTCTGCTTTTAGGGGTAGAATTCTACCTCTACAGTCAAGGGTAGAATTATTTCTCCACTCTTGAAGGTAGAATACTACCTCTGCTCTAAGAGGTCGAATTCTTTCGACTTAAAAGTAGAATTCTACTTCCGCAGTCGAAGGTAAAATTCTACTTCTTCTTTCAAGGGTAGAATTCTACCCCCAAGAGCAGAGGTAGAATTCTACCTTCGAAAGTAGAGGAGAATTCTAACTTTGAAAGTAGAGGTAGAATGCTACCTCTAAAAGCAGAGGAAGAGTTCTACTTTTGAAAGTAAAGGCAGAATTCTACCTCTGCTCTTAGAGGTAGAATTCTACCTCTGCTCTTGAAGGTAGAATTCTACTTCTACAGTCAAAGGTAGAATTCTACCTCTGGAGTCGAAGTTTGTAATTCTACCTCTGCGCTTGAAGGTAGAATTCTACCTCCAATCTTAAAGGTAGAATTCTACTTCTACAGTCGAAGGTGGAATTCTACTTCTACTCTCAAGGGTAGAATTCTACCTCTACTTTCAAGGGTAGAATTCTACCTCTACGGTGAAAGGTAGAATTCTACCTTTACTCTTAAAGGTAGAATTTCAACTTCTACAGTTGAAGGTAGATCTCTACCTCTGCAGCTATAGGTAGAATTCTACTTCTACTCTTGAAGGTAGCATTCTACTCTTACTCTTCAAGGTAGAATTCTACCTTGACAAGTAGAGAAAGAATTCCACCTCTACTCTTCAGGGTAGAATTCTACCTCCGCTCTTGGAGGTAGAATTCTACGTCTACTTTCCAAGGTGGAATTCTACCTCCACTTTTCGAGGTAGAATTCTACCTCGACTTTCGAAGGTAGAATTCTACCTCTACTTTTAAAGGTAGAACTCTACCTCTACCTTTAAAGGTAAAATTCTACCTCTACTTTCAAAGGTAGAATTTGACCTCTACTTCCGAAGGTCAAGTTCAACCACTACTCTCAAAGGTAGAATTGTACCTCTCCTTTCGAAGGTACAATTCTACCTCTATTTTCAAAGGTGAAATTCTACCTCTACCTTCAGAGGTAGAATTCTACTTTTTAGAGCAGAATTCTACCTCTAACTGTAAAAGTGGAATTCTACCTTCGAGAACAGGGGTAGATTTCTACCTTTGAGAGTATAGGTAGAATTCCACCTTCAGGAGCATAGGTAGAATTCTACTCTTGACTGTGAAGGTGAAATTCTACCTGAAACTGTAGAGGTAGAATTCTACCTTTAAGTGTGGAAGTGGAATTCTACTTTTCAAAGAAAAGAAAGAATTCTACCTTCGAAGGTAGAAGTAGAATTCTACCTTTAAAGGTTAAAGTAGAATTGTACTTTTGAAAGTAGAAGCAGAATTCTACCTTTGACTGCAGAGGTAGAATTCTACTTCTACAGTCAAAGGTAGAATTCTGCCTTTAGGAGCAGAAGTAGAATTCTACCTCTACTCTTAGAAGCAGAATTCTACCTCTGCTCTTTGAGGTAGAATTCTACCTCTGCTCTTAGAAGTAGAATTCTACCTCTACTCTTTAAGGTAGAATTCTACCTCTGCTCTTTGAGGTAGAGGTCTACCTCTACTTTTCAACGTAGAATTCTACTCATGCTTTCAGGGGTAGAATTCTACCTCTACAGTCAAGGGTAGAATTATTTCTCTACTGTTGAAGGTAGAATTTTACCTTTGCTCTAGGAGGTAGAATTCTTTCTCTGTTCTTAAAAGTAGAATTCTACTTCTGCGGTCAAAGGTAGAATTCTACTTCTTCTTTCAGGAGTAAAACTCTACCCCCAAGAGCGGAGGTAGAATTCTACCTTTGGAAGTAGAGGAGAATTCTACCTCTTGAAGCAGAGGTGGAATTCTACCTTCGGAAGTAGAGGTAGAATTCTACCTCAAAAAGCAGAGGAAGAGTTCTACTTTTGAAAGTAGAGGTAGAATTCTACCTCTGCTCTTAGAGGTAGAATTCTACCTCTGCTCTTGAAGGTAGAATTCTACTTCCAGTCAAAGGTAGAATTCTACCGCTGCAGTCAGAGATAGAATTTTACCTCTGCGCTTGAAGGTAGAATTCTACCTCGAATCTTGGGGGTAGAATTCTACTTCCACAGTCAAAGGTGGAATTCAACTTCTACTTTCAAGGGTAGAATTCTACCTCTGCTTTTAGAGGTGGAATTCTACCACTAAGAGCAAAGGTAGAATTGTACCTTTGAAAGTAGAGGTAGAATTCTACCTTCGACTGTTGAAGTAGAGGTAGAATTCTACCCCTCAAAGCAGAGGTAGAATTCTACCCTTGAAAGAGGAAGTAGAATTCTACCTTTGAAAGGAGAAGTAGAATTCTACCTTCAAGATTGGAGGTAGAATTCTACCTTCAAGCGCAGAGGTAGAATTCTAACTTTGACTGCAGAGGTAGAATTCTACCTTTGACTGTGGAAGTAGAATTCTACCTTCAAGAGCAGAGGTAGAATTCTACCTCGAAGAGCAAAGGTAGAATTCTACCTCTACTTTCAAAAGTAGAACTCTTCCTCTGCTTTTAGAGGTAGAATTCTACCTCTACTTTCGAAGGCAGAATTCCACCACTGCTTCAAGAGGTAGAATTCTCCTCTACTTCCGAAGGTAGAATTCTACCTCTGTTTTGGGGGTGGAATTCTACCTCCGCTCTTGGAGGTAGAATTCTACCTCCACTTTTTGAGGTAGAATTCTACCTCTGCTCTCAAAGGTAGAATTCTACTTCTGCAATCAAACGTAGAATTCTACCTCTGCTTTCAGGGGCAGAATTCTACCTCTACTTGAACAGTCAAAGGTAGAATCCTACCTCTACTTTCAAAGGTACAATTCTACCTCCGCTCTTGGGGGTAGAATTCTACCCCTGAAAGAAGAAGTAGAATTCTACCTTTGACCGCAGAAGTAGAATTCTACCGTTAAGATCAGAGAAAGAATTCTACCTCTTAGAGCAGAGGTAGAATTCTACCTTCGAGAGTAGAGAAATAATTCTACCCCTGACTGTAGAGGTAGAATTGTACCTTCAAAAGTGAAGGTAGAATTCTACCTTCGAAAGTCGAGGTAGAATTCTACCTTTGACTGCAAAGGTAGAATTCTACCTTCAAGAGCAGAGGTAGAATCCTACCTTCAAAAGTAGAGGTAGAATTCTACCCTTGGCTGCAGAGGTAGAATTCTACTTCTGCTCTTAGAGGTAGAATTCTACTTTCACAGTCGAAGGAAGAGTTCCACCTCCGCAGTCAAAGGTAGAATACTACCTCTACTTTCAAAAGTACAATTCTACCTCTACCTTTGACGGTAGAACCCTAACTCTGACTCCGAAGGTAGAATTCTACCACTACTTTTGAAAATAGAATTCTTCCTCAGCAAAAAGAGGTAGAATTCTACCTTAACTCTCAAAGGTAGAATTCTACCTCTGCTCTCGAAGGTAGAATTCTACCTCTGCAGTCAAAGGTAGAATTCAACCTCTATTTTCAAAGGTAAAATTCTACCTCTACCTTCAATGGTAGAATTCTACTTTTTGGGGCAGAAGTAGAATTCTGCCTTCGAGAGTAGAGGTAGAATTCTACTTTTGAGAGTAGAGGTAGAATTTTGCCTCCGACGGTAGAAATGGAATTCTACTTTTAAGAGTAGAGGTAGAATTCTACTTCTTACCGTAAAGGTAGAATCCCACCCTTAAAAGTAAAAGTGGAATTCTACCTTCGAGAACAGAAGTAGAATTCTACCTTTAGGAGTATAGGTAGAATTCCACCTTCAGGAGCATAGGTAGAATTCTACCCTTGACTGTAGAGGTGAAATTCTGACTGAAACTGTAGAGGTAAAAGTCTACCTTTGAGTGTGGAGGGAGAATTCTACTTTTCAAGGAAGAGGTAGAATTCTACCTTTGACTACAGAGGTAGAATTCTACTTCCACAGTCAAAGGTAGAATTCTACCTTTAAGAGCAGAGGTAGAATTCTATCTCTGCTTTTAGAGGTAGAATTCTACCTCTACTCTTTAAGGCAGAATTTCACCTCTGCTCTTTAAGGTAGAAATCTACCTCTACTTTTCGAGGTAGAATACTACCTCTGCTTTTAGGGGTAGAATTCAACCCCTAAGGGAAGAGGTAGAATTCTACCTTCGAAAGTAGAGGAAAATTGTACCCCTCAAAGCATAGGTGGAATTCTACCTTCGAAAGTAGAGGTAGAATTCTACCTCTAAAAGCAGAGGAAGAGTTCTACTTTTAAAAGTGAAGGTAGAATTCTACCTCTGCTCTTGAAGGTAGAATTCTACTTCCACAGCCAAAGGTAGAATTCTACCTCTGCAGTCGGAGTTAGAAATCTACCTCTGCGCTTGAGAGTAGAATTCTACCTCCAATTTTAAAGGTAGAATTCTACTTCTACAGTCGGAGGTGGAATTCTACTTCTACTTTTGAAGGTAGAATTCTACCTTTACTTTCAAGGGTAGAATTCTACCTCTGCAGCCATAGGTAGAATTCTACTTCTACTCTCAAAGGTAGAATTCTACTTCTACTTTCAAAGGTAGAATTCTACCTCTACCTTCAAAGGTAGAATTCTACCTCTACGGTAAAAGGTAGAATTCTACCTTTACTCTTAGAGGTAGAATTCAACTTCTACAGTTGAAAGTAGAATTCTACTTCTGCAGCCATAGGTAGGATTCTACTTCTACTCTTGAAGGTAGAATTCTACTCCAACTCTTCAAGGTAGAATTCTACCTCTGCAGTCAAAGGTAGAATTCAACCTCGACTTTCGAAGGTAGAATTCTACCTCTACTTTTAAAGGTAGAATTCTACCTCTACTTTTAAAGGTAAAATTCTACCTCTTCTCTTGAAGGTAGGATTCTACCTCTACTTCTGAAGGTAAAGTTCGACCACTACTCTCAAAGGTAGAATTGTACCTCTCCTTTCGAAGGTACAATTCTACCTCTATTTTCAAAGGTAAAATTCTACCTCTACCTTCAAAGGTAGAATTCTAATTTTTGGAGCAGAAGTAGAATTCTGCCTTCGAGAGTAGAGGTAGAATTATACCTCTGACTGTAAAAGTGGAATTCTACCTTTAAGAGTAGAGGTAAAATTCTACTTTTTACCGTAAAGGTAGAACTCCACCTTCAGGAGCATAGGTTGAATTCTACTCTTGACTGTAGAGGTGAAATTCTACCTGAAACTGTAGAGGTAGAATTCTACCTTTGAGTGTGGTGGTGGAATTCTACTTTTCAAAGAAGAGGTAGAATTCTACCTTCGAAGGTAAAAGTAGAATTGTACTTTTGAAAGTAGAGGTAGAATTCTACCTTCGAAGGTAAAAGTAGAATTGTACTTTTGAAAGTAGAAGTATAATTCTACCTTTGACTGCAGAGGTAGAATTCTACTTCCACAGTCAAAGGTAGAATTCTACCCTTAAGAGCAGAGGTGGAATTCTACCTCTTCTTTTAGAAGTAGAATTCTACCGCTACTCTTTGAGGTAGAATTCTACCTCTGCTCTCTGGGGTAGAGGTCTACCTCTACTTTTCAGGGTAGAATTCTACTCCTGCTTTCAGAGGTAGAATTCTACCTCTACAGTCAAGGGTAGAATTATTTCTCTACTCTTAAAGGTAGAATTCTACCTCTGCTCTAAGAGGTAGAATTCTTTCTCTGTTCTTAAAAGTAGCATTCTACTTATGCAGTCAGAGGTAAAATTCTACTTCTCTTTTTAGGAGTAGAATTCTACCCCCAAGAGCGGAGGTAGAATTCTACCTTTGAAAGTAGAGGAGAATTCTACCTCTTGAAGGAGAGGTGGAATTCTACCTCCAAAAGCAGAGGAAGAGTTCTACTTTTAGAAGTAGAGGTAGAATTCAACCTCTGCTCTTAGAGGTAGAATTCTACCTCTGCTTTTGAAGGTAGAATTTTACTTTAACAGTCAAAGGTGGAATTCTACCTCTGCGGTCAAAGATAGAATTCAACCTCTGCGCTTGAAGGTAGAATTCTACCTCCAATCTTAGGGGTAGAATTCTACTTCTACAGTCAAAGGTGGAATTCTACTTCTACTTTCAAAGGTAGAATTCTACCTCTGCTTTTAGGGGTAGAATTCTACCTCTAAGAGCAAAGGTAGAATTGTACCTTCAAAAGTAGAGGTAGAATTCTACTTTCGACTGTTGAAGTAGAGGTAGAATTCTACCCCTCAAAGCAGAGGTAGAATTCTGCCCTTGAAAGTAGAGGTAGAATTCTACCTTTGAAAGTAGGAGTAGAATTCTACCATCAAGATTGGAGGTAGAATTCTACCTTCAAGCGCAGAGGTAGAATTCTAACTTTAACTGCAGAGGTAGAATTCTACCTTTAACTGTGGAAGTAGGATTCTACCTTTAAGAGCAGAGGTAGAATTCTATCTCTAAGAGCAGAGGAAGAATTCTACCTCTACTTTTAAAAGTAGAACTCTTCCTCTGCTTTTAGAGGTGGAATTCCACCTCTACTTTCGAAGGTAGAATTCCACCTCTGCTTCAAGAGGTCGAATTCTCCTCTACTTCCGAAGGTAGAATTCTACCTTTGCTTTGGAGGATAGAATTCTACCCTTGAAAGCAGAAGTGGAATTCTACCTTCGACTGCAGAAGTAGAATTCTACCTCTAAGAACACAGAAAGAATTCTACCTCTTAGAGCAGAGGTAGAATTCTACCTTCAAGAGTGGAGAAATAATTCCACCCTCAACTGTAGAGGTAGAATTATACCCCTAAAAGCAGAGGTAGAATTTTACCTCAGAGAGTAGAGGTAGAATTCTACCTCTTCCTTGGAAAGTAGAATTCTACCTCCACACTCAAAGGTAGAATTTTACGTCTAAAGTTTTAGGTAGAATTTCACCTCTACAGTCAAGGGTAGAATTCCACCTATGCTCCTGAAAGTGGAATTCTACCTATACTCTTGGAGGTCGAATTCTACCTCTGTTCTCGAAGGTAGAATTCCACTTTTACTTCCAAGGTTGGAATTCTACCTTTACGGTAAAAAGTAGAATTCTACCTCTACTCTTAAAGGTCGAATTCAACTTCTACAGTCGGAGGTAGAATTCTACCTCTACTCTCAAAAGTAGAATGCTACCTCCTCTCACTTAAGCAGGATTCTACTTCTGCTCTAAAAAGTAGAATTCTACCTTTAAAGGTAGCGGTAGAATTTTACCTTCGAAAATCGAGGTAGAATTCTACCTTTGACTGCAGAGGTAGAATTCTACCTTCAAGAGCAGAGGTAGAATTCTACCTTTAAGAGTAAAGGTAGAATTCTACCTCTTAGTGCAGGGGAAAAATTCTATTTTTAAAAGTAGAGGTAGAATTCTACCTTCAGAGTCAGAGGTAGAGTTCTACCGTCGAAGGTAGAGGTAGAATTGTACTTTCAAGAGTAGAGGTAGAATTCTACCTCTGACTGCGGAAGTAGAGCTCTACCTCCGACTGTGGAAGTAGAAATCTACCTTTGAGAGCAGAAGTAGAATTCTACCTCTCCAGCCAAGGGTAGAATTTTACCTCTACTTTTGAAGGTAGGATTCTACCTCTGCTCTTGGAGGTAGAATTCTACCTCTGCAGTTAAAGGTAGAATTCTAGCTCGACTTTCAATGGTAGAATTCTACCTCTACTCTTGAAGGTAGAATTCTACCTGTACAGTCAAGGGTAGAATTATTTCTCTGATCTCGAAGGTAGAATTGTACCTCTGCTCTTAGAGGTAGAATTTTTTCTCTGTTCTTAAAGGTAGAATTCTACTTCTGCAGTCGAAGGTAGAATTCTACTTCTTCTTTCAGGGGTAGAATTCTACCCCCAAGAGCGGACGTAGAATTCTATCTTTGAAAGTAGAGAAGTCTACCTCTTGAAGCAGAGGTGAAATTCTACCATCGGAAGTAGAGGTAGAATGCTACCTCTAAAAGCAGAGGAAGAGTTCTACTTTTAAAAGTAGAGGTAGAATTCTACCTCTGCTCTTAGAAGTAGAATTCTACCTCTGCTCTCGAAGGTAGAATTCTACTTCCACAGTCAAAGGTAGAATTCTACCTCTGCAGTCAAAGTTGGAATTCTACCTCTTTGCTTGAAGGTAGAAGTCTACCTCCAATCTTGAAGGTAGAATTTTACTTCTACAGTCAACGGTGGAATTCTACCTCTACTTTCAAAGGTAGAATTCTACCACTGCTTTTTGAGGTAGGATCCTACCTCGAAGAGCATAGATGGAATTCTACGTTGGAAAGTAGAGGTAGAATTCTACCTTCAAGAGCGGAGGTAGAATTCTACCCCTGAAGAGCAGAGGTAGAATTCTACCTCTACTCTTGAAGGTAGAATTCTACCTCTGCTTTTCGAGGTAGAATTCTACCTCTGCTCTTCAAGGTAGAATTCTGCTCTTAGAGGTAGAATTCTACCTCCACTTTCCAAAGTAGAATTCTACCTCTGCTCTTCGAGGTAGAATTCTACCTCCACTTTTCGAGGTATAATTCTACCCCTGCTCTCAAAGGTAGAATTCTACCTCTACTTTCAAGGGTAGAATTTTACCTCCACTTCAACAGTCAAAGGTAGAATTCTACCTCTACTTCCAAAGGTACAATTCTACCTCTGCTTTTTAGGGGAGGATTCTACCTCTGAGAGCAAATGTAGAATTGTACCTTCGGAAGTAAAGGTAGAATTCTACCTTTGACTGTTGAAGTAAAGGTAGAATTCTACCCTTGAAAGCAGAGGTAGATTTCTACCCTTGGAAGTAGAGGTAGAATTCTACCTTTGAGGACAGAGGTAGAATTCTACCTCGAAAAGTGGAGGTAGAATTCTACCTCTAGGAGCAGAAGTAGAATTCCACCTTTAAGAGTAGAGAAAAATCTCTACCCTCAACTGTTGAGGTAGAATTCTACTCTTTAGAGCAGAGGTAGAATGCTACCTCTGAAAGCAGAGGAAGAGTTCTACTTTTGAAATTAGAGGTAGAATTCTACCTCTGCTCTTAGAGGTAGAATTCTACCTCTGCGCTTGAAGGTAGAATTCTCCTCCCAATCTTAAAGGTAGAATTCTACTTCTACAGTCGAAGGTAAAATTCTACTTCTACTTTTAAAGGTAGAATTCTATCTCTGCTTTTAGGGGTAGAATTCTACCTCAAAGAGCAGAGGTAGAATTCTACTTTAAAGAGTAGAGGTAGAATGCTACCTCTAAAAGCAGAGGAAGAGTTCTACTCTTGACAGTAGAGGTAGAATTCTACCTCTGCTCTTGGGGTAGAATTCTACATCTGCTCTCGAAGGTAGAATTCTACATCTGCTCTCGAAGGCAGAATTCTACTTCCACAGTCAAAGGTAGAATTCTAGCTCTGCAGTCAAAGTTAGAATTCTACCTCTGCGCTTAAAAGTCGAATTCTACCCCCAGACTTGAAGGTAGAATTCTACTTCTACAGTCAAAGGTGAAATTCTACTTATACTTCCAAAGGTGGAATTCTACCTCTGCTTTTGGGGGTAGAATTCTACCTCCAAGAGCAAAGGTAGAATTTTACTTTGAAAAGTAGAGGTAGAATTCTACCTTTGACTGTTAAAGTAGAGGTGGATTTCTACCCCTAAAAGCCGAGGTAGAATTTTACCCTTGAGAGTAGAGGTAGAATTCTACCTTTAAGAGTGGAAGTAGAATTCTACCTTTAAGATTGAAGGTAGAATTCTACCTTTAAGCGCAGAGGTAGAATTTTCACTTCGACTGCAGAGGTAGAATTCTACCTTTGACGGTGGAAGTAGAATTCTACCTCCACTTTCAAAAGTAGAACTCTTTCTCTGCTTTTAGAGGTAGAATCCTACCTCTACTTGCGAAGGTAGAATTCCACCTCTGCTTCAAGAGGTAGAATTCTACCTCTGCTCTTCAAGGTAGAATTCTACCTCTGCTTTTAGATGTAGAATTCTACTGCTACCCTTTAAGGTAGAATTCTACCTCTAATTTTAAGGGTGGAGATCTACCTCTACTTTCCGAGGTAGAATTCTACCTCAGCTTCAAGAAGTAGAATTCTACCTTCACAGTTAAGGGTAGAATTATTTCTTTACTTTTGAAGGTAGAATTCTACCTCTGCTCTAAGAGGTAGAATACTTCCTCTGTTCTGAACGGTAAAATTCTACTTCTGCAGTCAAATGTAGAATTCTACTTCTTCTTTCAGGGGTAGAATTCTACCCCCAAGAGCAAAGGTAGAATTCTACCTTCGAAAGTAGAGGAGAATTCTACCTCTCGAAGCAGAGGTGGAATTCTACCTTCGAAAGTAGAGGTAGGATTCTACCTCTAAAAGCAGAGAAAGAGTTCTGCTTTTGAAAGTGGAGGTAGAATTCTACTTCCACCGTCGAAGGTAGAATTCTACCTCTGCAGTCGAAGTGAAAATTCTACCTCTGCGCTTAAAGGTAGAATTCTACCTTCAATCTTAAAGGTAGAATTCTACTTCCACTCTTAAAGGTAGAATTCTACCTCTACTTTCAAGGGTAGAATTTTACCTCCACTTTAACAGTCAAAGGTAGAATTCTACCTCTACTTCAAAAGGTACAATTCTACCTCTGCTTTTAGGGGTAGAATTCTACCTCTGAGAGCAAATGTAGAATTGTACCTTTGGAAGTAGACGTAGAATTCTACCTTTGACTGTTGAAGTAAAGGTAGAATTCTACCCTTGAAAGCAGAGGTAGATTTCTACCCTTGGAAGTAGAGGTGGAATTCTACCTTGTAGGACAGAGGTAGAATTCTACCTCGAAAAGTGGAGGTAGAATTCTACCTCTAGGAGCAGAAGTAGAATTCCACCTTTAAGAGTAGAGAAAAATCTCTACCCTCAACTGTTGAGGTAGAATTCTACTCCTTAGAGCAGAGGTAGAATTCTACCTTGAAGAGTAGAGGTAGACCTCTACCTCAAAGAGCAGAGATAGAATTCTACCTTCGAGAGTAGAGGTAGAATGCTACCTCTGAAAGCAGAGGAAAAGTTCTACTTTTGAAATTAGAGGTAGAATTCTACCTCTGCTTTTAGAGGTAGAATTCTACCTCTGCGCTTAAAGGTAGAATTCTACTCCCAATCTTGAAGGTAGTATTCTACTTCTACAGTCGAAGGTAAAATTCTACTTCTACTTTCAAAGGTAGAATTCTCCCTCTGCTTTTAGGGGTAGAATTCTACCTCCAAGAGCAAAGGTACAATTGGACCTTCGAAAGCAGAGGTAGAATTCTACCTTTGACTGTTGAAGTACAGGTAGAATTCTACCCTTAAAAGCAGAGGTAGAATTCTACCCTTGAAAGTGGAGGTAGAATTCTACCTTTGAAAGTAGAAGTAGAATTCTACCTTCAAGATTGAAGGTAGAATTCTACCTTTGACTGCAGAAGTAGAATTCTACCTTTAAGAACAGAGAAAGAATTCTACCTCTTAGAGCAGAGGTAGAATTCTACCTTCAAGAGTAGAGAAATAATTCTACCCTTAACTGTAGAGGTGGAATTCTACTCCTTGAAACAGAGATAGAATTCTACCTCGGAAAGTAGAGGTAGACCTCTACCTCAAAGATCAGAGGTGGAATTCTACCTTCAATAGTAGAGGTAAAATTCTACCTTTAAAAGCAGAGGTAGAATTCTACCTTCAAAATTAGAGGTAGAATTCTACCTCTGCTTTTCAGGTTAGAATTCTACCTCCGCTCTTGAAGGTGGAATTCTACCGCTACTTTCAAAGGTAGAATTCTACCTCTGCTCTTTGAGGTAGAGGTCTACCTCTACTCTTCAAGGTGGAATTCTATCTCTGCTTTAAGGAGTAGAATTCTACCTCAACCGTTGAGGGTAGAGATTTTTCTCTACTCTTAAAAGTAGAATTCTACTTCTGCTCCTAAAGGTAGAATTCTATTTCCACTTTTCGAGGTAGAATTCTACCTCTGCTCTCAAAGGTAGAATTCTACCTCTACTTTCAAGGGTAGAATTCTACCTCTGCTTTCAAGAGTAGAATTCTACTTTTACTTCAACAGTCAAAGGTAGAATTCTACCTCTACTTCCGAAGAGATTGTACCTTCGGAAGTAGAGGTAGAATTCTACCTTTGACTGTTGAAGTAAAGGTAGAATTCTACCCTTGAAAGCAGAGGTAGAATTCTACCCTTGAAAGTAGAGGTAGAATTTTACCTTTGAGAGCAGAGGTAGAATTCTACCTCGAAAAGTGGAGGTAGAATTCTACCTCTAGGAGCAGAAGTAGAATTCTCCCTCTGAGAGTAGAGAAAAATCTCTACCCTTAACTGTTGAGGTAGAATTCTACTCCCTAAAGCAGAGGTAGAATTCTACCTTGAAGAGTAGAGGTAGACCTCTACCTCAAAGAGCAGAGGTAGATTTCTACATTTGAAAGTAGCGGTAGAATTCTACCTTCAAGAGCGGACGTAGAATTCTACCCTGAAAAGCAGAGGTAGAATTCTACCTCTTCTTTTGGAGGTAGAATTCTACCTCTGCTTTTGAAGGTAGAATTTTACCTCTGCTCTTCAAGGTAGAATTCTACCTCTGCTCTTGGAGGTAGAATTTTACCTCTACTATTGAAGGTAGAATTCTACCTCTGATCTTTGAGGTAGAGGTCTACCTCTACTTTCCGAGGTAGAATTCTATCTCTGCTTCAAGGAGTAGAATTCTACATCTACAGTTAAGGGTAGAATTATTTCTCTACTCTTGAAGGTAGAATTCTACCTCTGCTCTAAGAGGTAGAATTCTTTCTCTGTTCTTAAAGGTAGAATTCTACTTCTGCAGTCAAAGGTAGAATTCTACCTTCAATCTTAAAGGTAGAATTCTACTTCTACTTTCAAAGGTAGAATTCTACCTCTACTTTCAAGGGTAGAATTCTACCTCTGCTTCTAGGGGTAGAATTCTACCACTACTTTAACGGTCAAAGGTAGAGTTCTACCTCTACTTTTAAAGGTACAATTGTACATTTGCTCTGAGAGGTAGAATTCTACCCCTAAAAGCAGAGGTAGAATTCTACCTTTGAAAGTAGAAGTAGAATTTTACCTTCGACTGCAGAGGTAGAATTCTACCTTTTAGATTGGGAGTAGAATTCTACCTTAAAGCGCAGAGGTAGAATTCTAAGTTTGACTGCAGCGGTAGAATTCAACCTCTGACTGTGGAAGTAGAATTCTACCTTCAAGCGCAGAGGTGTAATTCTACCTCTAAGAGCGGAGGTAGAATTCTACCTCTCCTTTCAAGGGTAGAATTCTGCCTCTGCTTTTAGGGGTAGAATTCCACATCTACTTTAACAGTCAAAGGTCGAATTCTACCTCTACTTTTGAAGGTACAATTGTACCTTTGCTCTTGGAGGTAGAATTCTACCCCTAAAAGCAGAGGTAGAATTCTACCTTTGAAAGTAGAAGTGGAATTTTACCTTCGACTGTAGAAGTAGAATTCTACCTTTAAGATTGGGAGTAGAATTCTACCTTCAAGCGCAGAGGTAGAATTCTACCTCTAAGAGCAGAGGTAGAATTCTACCTCTAATTTCAAAAGTAGAACTCTTCCTCTGCTTTCAGAGATAGCATTCTACCTCTACTCTTCAAGGTAGAATTCTATCTCTGCTCTTTGAGGTAGACTTCTACCTTCAAGCAAAGAGGTAGAATTCCAACTTTGACTGCAGAGGTAGAATTCTACCTTTGACTGTGGAAGTAGAATTCTACCTTCGAGAGCAGAGGTAGAATTCTACTTCTAAGAGCAGAGGTAGAATTCTACCTCTACTTTTAAAAGTAGAACTCTTCCTCTGCTTTTAGAGGTAGGATTCTACCTCTACTTCCGATGGTAGAATTTCACCTCTGCTTCAAGAGGTAGACTTCTCTACTTTCAAAGATAGAATTCTACGTCTGCTCTTGGGGGTAGAATTCTACCCCTGAAAGAAGAAGTAGAATTCTACCTTCGACTGGAGAAGTAGAATTCTACCTTTAAGAACAGAGAAAAAATTCTACCTCTAAGAGCAGAGGTACAATTCTACCTTTAAGATCAGAGAAATAATTCTACCCTTGACTGTACAGGTAGAATTCTACCTTCAAGAGTAGAGGTAGAATTCTACTATTGAAAGTCGAGCTAGAATTCTACCTTCAACTGCAGAGGTAGAATTCTACCTCCAAGAGCAGAGGTAGAATCCTACCTTCAAAAGTAGAGGTAAAATTCTACCCTAGGCTGGAGAGGTAGAATTCTACTTCTGCTCTTAAAGGTAGATTTCTACTTCCACAGTCGAAGGTAGAGTTCTACTTCCGCAGTCAGAGGTAGAATTCTACCTCTCCTCTCAAAAGTACAATTCTACCTCTACCTTCGACGGTAGAACTCTACCTCTGACTCTGAAGGTAGAATTCTACCTCTACTTTTGAAAATAGAATTCTTCCTCCGCACTAAGAGGTAGAATTCTAACTTTTCTCCTAAAGGTAGAATTCTACCTCTGCTCTTGAAGGTAGAATTCTACCTCTGCAGTCAAAGGTAGAATTCTACCTTCAAGAGCAGAGGTAGAATTCTACCTTTAGGAGAAAAGTTAGAATTCTACCTCTTAGTGCGGAGGAAGAATTCAATTTTCAAAAGTAGAGGTAGAATTCTACCTTCAGAGTCAGAGGTAGAGTTCTACCGTCGAAGGTAGAGGTAGAATTGTACTTTTGAGAGGAGAGGTAGAATTCTACCTCTGACTGCGGAAGTAGAACTCTACCTTCGACTGTGGAAGTAGAAATCTACCTTTAAGAGCAGAAGTAGAATTCTACCTCTCCAGCCTAGGGTAGAATTTTACCTCTACTTTTGAAGGTAGGATTCTACCTCTGCTCTTGGAGGTAGAATTCTACCTCTGCAGTTAAAGGTAGAATTCTAGCTCGACTTTCAATGGTAGAATTCTACCTCTACTCTTGAAGGTAGAATTCTACCTGTACAGTCAAGGGTAGAATTATTTCTCTGATCTTAAAGGTAGAATTGTACCTCTGCTCTTAGAGGTAGAATTTTTTCTCTGTTCTTAAAGGTAGAATTCTACTTCTCCAGTCGAAGGTAGAATTCTACTTCTTCTTTCAGGGGTAGAATTCTACCCCCAAGAGCAGACGTAGAATTCTATCTTTGAAAGTAGAGAAGTCTACCTCTTGAAGCAGAGGTGAAATTCTACCATCGGAAGTAGAGGTAGAATCCTACCTCTAAAAGCAGAGGAAGAGTTCTACTTTTAAAAGTAGAGGTAGAATTCTACCTCTGCTCTTAGAAGTAGAATTCTACCTCTGCTCTCGAAGGTAGAATTCTACTTCCACAGTCAAAGGTAGAATTCTACCTCTGCAGTCAAAGTTGGAATTCTACCTCTTTGCTTGAAGGTAGAAGTCTACCTCAAAGAGCAGAGATAGAATTCTACCTTGAAGAGTAGAGGTAGAATGCTATCTCTGAAAGCAGAGGAAGAGTTCTACTTTTGAAATTAGAGGTAGAATTCTACCTCTGCTCTTAGAGGTAGAATTCTACCTCTGCGCTTGAAGGTAGAATTCTACTCCCAATCTTAAAGGTAGAATTCTACTTCTACAGTCGAAGGTAAAATTCTACTTCTACTTTCAAAGGTAGAATTCTACCTCTGCTTTTAGGGGTAGAATTCTACCTCCAAGAGCAAAGGTACAATTGTACCTTCAAAAGTAGAGGTAGAATTCGACCTTTGACTGTTAAAGTAGATGTGGAATTCTACCCCTAAAAGCAGAGGCAGAATTCTACCCTTGAAAGGAGAGGTAGAATTCTACCTCCGCTCTTAGAGGTAGAATTACACCTCTGCGCTTGAAGGTAGAATTCTACTTCCACAGTCAGAGGTTGAATTCTACCGCTGCAGTCAAACTTAGAATTCTACCTCTGCGCTTTAAGGTAGAATTCTACTCCCAATCTAAAAGGTAGAATTCTACCTCTGCAGTCGAAGGTAAAATTCTACTTCTACTTTCAAAGGTAGAATTCTACCTCTGCTTTTAGGGGTAGAATTCTACCTCTCAGAGCAAATGTACAATTGTACCTTTAAAAGTAGAGGTAGAACTCTACCTTTGACCGTTAAAGTAGTGGTAGAATTCTACCCCTAGAAGCAGAGGTAGAATTCTACCCTTGAAAGTAGAGGTAGAATTCTACCTTCGAAAGTAGAAGTAGAATTCTACCTTTAAGATTGAAGGTAGAATTCTACCTTTGACTGCAGAAGTAGAATTCTACCTTTAAGAACAGAGAAAGAATTCTACCTCTTAGAGCAGAGGTAGAATTCTACCTTCAAGAGTAGAGAAATAATTCTACCCTTAACTGTAGAGGTAGAATTCTACTCCTTGAAGCAGAGATAGAATTCTACCTCGGAAAGTAGAGGTAGACCTCTACCTCAAAGATCAGAGGTAGAATTCTACCTTCAATAGTAGAGGTAAAATTCTACCTCCAAGAGCAGAGGTAGAATTCTACCTTGAAGAGCAGAGGTAAAATTCTACCTTCAAAAGCAGAGGTAGAATTCTACCTCCAAAAGAAGAGGTAGAATTCTACCTCTGCTTTTCAGGGTAGAATTCTACGTCCGCTCTTGAAGGTAGAATTCTACCGCTACTTTCAAATGTAGAAATCTACCTCTGCTCTTTGAGGTAGAGGTCTACCTCTACTCTTCAAGGTAGAATTCTACCTCTGCTTTAGGGAGTAGAATTCTACCTCAACAGTTAAGGGTAGAGATTTTTCTCTACTCTCAGAGGGAGAATTCTACTTCTGCTCCTAGAGGTAGAATTCTACCTCCACTTTTCGAGGTAGAATTCTACCTCTGCTCTCAAAGGTAAAATTCTACCTCTACTTTCAAGGGTAGAATTCTACCTCTGCTTTCAAGGGTAGAATTCTACCTTTACTTCAACAGTCAAAGGTAGAATTCTACCTCTACTTCCGAAGGTACAATCTCTTCGGAAGTAGAGGTAGAATTCTACCTTTGACTGTTGAAGTAAAAGTAGAATTCTACTCTTGAAAGCAGAGGTAGAATTCTACCCTTGAAAGTAGAGGTAGAATTCTACCTTTGAGAGCAGAGGTAGAATTCTACCTCAAAAAGTGGAAATAGAATTCTACCTTTAGGAGCAGAAGTAGAATTCTACTTTTAAGAGTAGAGAAAAATCTCTACCCTCAACGGTTGAGGTAGAATTCTACTCCTTAAAGCAGAGATAGAATTCCACCTTGAAGAGTAGAGGTAGACCTCTACCTCAAAGAGCAGAGGTAGAATTCTACCTTTGAAAGTAGCGGTAGAATTCCACCTTTAAGAGCGGAGGTAGAATTCTAACCTGAAAAGCAGAGGTAGAATTCTACCTCTAATTTTGAAGGTAGAATTCTACCTCTGCTTTTAAAGGTAGAATTTTACCTCTACTATTGAAGGTAGAATTCCACCTCTGATCTTTGAGGTAGAGGTCTACCTCTACTTTCCGAGGTAGAATTCTATCTCTGTTTCAAGGAGTAGAATTCCACCTCTACAGTTAAGGGTAGAATTATTTCTCTACTCTTGAAGGTAGAATTCTACCTCTGCTCTAAGAGGTAGAATTCTTTCTCTGTTCTTAAAGGTAGAATTCTACTTCTGCAGTCAAAGGTAGAATTCTACCTTCAATCTTGAAGGTAGAATTCTACTTCTACTTTCAAAGGTAGAATTCTACCTCCACTTTCAAGGGTAGAATTCTACCTCTGCTTTTAAGGGTAGAATTCTACCTGTACTTCAACAGTCAAAGGTAGAATTCTACCTCTGCTTTCGAAGGTCCAATTGTACCTTTGCTCTTGGAGGTAGAATTCTACCCCTAAAAGCAGAGGGAGAATTCTACCTTTGAAAGTAGAAGTAGAATTTTACCTTCGACTGTAGAAGTAGAATTCTACCTTCAAGATTGGGAGTAGAATTCTACCTTTAAGCGCAGAGGTAGAATTCTACCTCTAAAAGCAGAGGTAGAATTCTACCTCTAATTTCAAAAGTAGAACTTTTCCTCTGCTTTCAGAGGTAGCATTCTACCTCTACTCTCGAAGGTAGAATTCTATCTCTGCTCTTTGAGGTAGAGGTCTACCTCTACTCTTCAAGGTAGAATTCTACCTCTGCTCTAAGGAGTAGAATTCTACCTCAACAGTTGAGGGTAGAGATTTTTCTCTACTCTTAAAGGTGGAATTCTACTTCTGCTCCTAGAGGTAGAATTCTACCTCCACTTTTCGAGGTAGAATTCTACCTCTGTCCTACAAGGTAGAATTCCACCTCTACTTCCAAGGGTAGAAATCTACCTCTGCTTTCAAGGGTAGAATTCTACCTTTACTTCAACAGTCAAAGGTAGAATTCTACGTCTACTTCCAAAGGTACAATTCTACATTTGCTCTCAGAGGTAGAATTCTACCCCTAAAAGCAGAGGTAGAATTGTACCTTTGGAAGTAGAGGTAGAATTCTACCTTTGACTGTTGAAGTGGAGGTAAAATTCTACCCTTGAAAGTAGAGGTAGAATTCTACCTTTAAAAGTGGAAGTAGAATTCTACCTTTAAGATTGAAGGTAGAATTCTACCTTTAAGCGCAGAGGTAGAATTTTCACTTCGACTGCAGAGGTAGAATTCTACCTTCGACGGTGGAAGTAGAATTCTACCTCCACTTTCAAAAGCAGAACTCTTTCTCTGCTTTTAGAGGTAGAATCCTACCTCTACTTTCGAAGGTAGAATTCCACCTCTGCTTCGAGAGGTAGAATTCTCCTTTACTTTCGAAGGTAGAATTCTACCTTTGCTCTTGGGGGTAGAATTCTACCCCTGAAAGAAGAAGTAGAATTCTACATTTGACTGCAGAAGTAGAATTTTACCGTTCAGAACAGAGGAAGTATTCTACCTCTTAGAGCAGAGGTAGAATTCTACCTTCAAAAGTAAAGAAATAATTCTACCCTTAACTGTGAAGGTAGAATTCTACTTCTTGAAGCTGAGGTAGAATTCTACCTCGGAAAGTAGAGGTAGATCTCCACCCTTAAAATTAGAGGTAGAATTCTACCTTAAAGGGTAGCAGTAGAATTCTACATCTAAAAGCAGAGGTAGAATTCTACCTTGAAGAGCAGAGGTAGAATTCTACCTCTTGAAGCAGAGGTGGAATTCTACCTTCGCAAGTAGAGGTAGGATTCTACCTCTAAAAGCAGAGAAAGAGTTCTACTTTTGAAAGTGGAGGTAGAATTCTACTTCCACCGTCAAAGGTAGAATTCTACCTCTGCAGTCGAAGTGAAAATTCTACCTCTGCGCTTAAAGGTAGAATTCTACCTTCAATCTTAAAGGTAGAATTCTACTTCCACTCTTAAAGGTAGAATTCTACCTCTACTCTCAAGGGTAAAATTCTACCTCGGCTTTTAGGGGTAGAAATCCACCTCTACTTTAACAGTCAAAGGTAGAATTCTACCTCTACTTTTCAAAGTAAAATTCTACCTTTGCTCTTGGAGGTAGAATTCTACCCCCAAAAGCAGAGGTAGAATTCCACCTTTGGAAGTATAAGTAGAATTCCACCTTTGACTGTAGAAGTAGAATTCTACCTTCAAGTCTGGGGGTAGAATTCGACTTTTAAGCGCAGAGGTAGAATTCTAACTTTGACTGCAGAGCTAGAATTCTACCTTTGACTGTGGAAGTAGAATTCTGCCTTCGAGAGCAGATGTAGAATTCTACCTTCGAGAGCAGATGTAGAATTCTACCCCAAGAGCAGAGGTAGAATTCTACCTCTACTGTCAAGAGTAGAACTCTTCCTCTGCTTTTAGAGGTAGCATTCTACCTCTACTCTTTAAAGTAGAATTCTACCTCTGCTCTTTGAGGTAGAATTCTACCCCTAAAAGCAGAGATAGAATTCTACCTTTAAAAGTAGAAGTAGAATTTTACCTTCGACTGTAGAAGTAGAATTCTACCTTTAAGATTGGGAGGAGAATTCTACCTTCAAGCGCAGAGGTAGAATTCTACCTCTAAGAGCAGAGGTAGAATTCTACCTCTAATTTCAAAAGTAGAACTCTTCCTCTGCTTTCAGAGGTAGCATTCTACCTCTGCTCTAAAGAGTAGAATTCTACCTCAACAGTTGAGGGTAGAGATTTTTCTCTACTCTTAAAGGTGGAATTCTACTTCTGCTCCTAGAGGTAGAATTCTACCTCCACTTTTCGAGGTAGAATTCTACCTCTGTCCTCAAAGGTAGAATTCTACCTCTACTTCCAAGGGTAGAAATCTACCTCTGCTTTCAAGGGTAGAATTCTACCTTTACTTCAACAGTCAAAGGTAGAATTCTACCTTTACTTCCGAAGGTACAATTCTACATTTGCTCTCAGAGGTAGAATCCTCCCCTAAAAAGCAGAGGTAGAATTGTACCTTTGGAAGTAGAGGTAGAATTCTACCTTTGACTGTTGAAGTGGAGGTAAAATTCTACCCTTAAAAGTAGAGGTAGAATTCTACCTTTGAGAGCAGGGGTAGAATTATACCTCGAAAAGTGGAGGTAGAATTCTACCTCGAAGAGCAGAGGTAGAATTCTACTTTGGAAAGTGGAGGTAGAATTCTACCTCTAAGAGCAGAATTCTACCTTGAAGAGCAGAGGTAGAATTCTACCTCGAAAAGCAGAGGTAGAATTCTACCTTCAAGAGTAGAGGTAGAATTCTACCTCTGCTCTTCAGGGGTAGAATTCTACCTCCGCTCTTGAAGGTAGAATTCTACCTCTACTTTCCAACGTAGAATTCCATCTATGCTCTTCGAGGTAGGATCCTACCTCAAAAAGCAGTGGTAGAATTCTACCTTTGAAAGTAGAGGTAGAATTCCACCGTTAACTGTAGAAGTAAAATTCTACCTTCAAGATTGGAGGTAGACTTCTACCTTCAAGCAAAGAGGTAGAATTCCAACTTTGACTGCAGAGGTAGAATTCTACCTTTGACTGTGGAAGTAGAATTCTACCTTCGAGAGCAGAGGTAGAATTCTACTTCTAAGAGCAGAGGTAGAATTCTACCTCTACTTTTAAAAGTAGAACTCTTCCTCTGCTTTTAGAGGTAGCATTCTACCTCTACTTCCGATGGTAGAATTTCACCTCTGCTTCAAGAGGTAGACTTCTCTACTTTCAAAGATAGAATTCTACGTCCGCTCTTGGGGGTAGAATTCTACCCCTGAAAGAAGAAGTAGAATTCTACCTTCGACTGCAGAAGTAGAATTCTACCTTTAAGAACAGAGAAAAAATTCTACCTCTAAGAGCAGAGGTACAATTCTACCTTCGAGATCAGAGAAATAATTCTACCCTTGACTGTACAGGTAGAATTCTACCTTCAAGAGTAGAGGTAGAATTCTACCATTGAAAGTCGAGCTAGAATTCTACCTTTAACTGCAGAGGTAGAATTCTACCTCCAAGAGCAGAGGTAGAATCCTACCTTCAAAAGTAGAGGTAAAATTCTACCCTTGGCTGGAGAGGTAGAATTCTACTTCTGCTCTCAAAGGTAGATTTCTACTTCCACAGTCGGAGGTAGAGCTCTACTTCCGCAGTCAGAGGTAGAATTCTACCTCTACTCTTGAAAGTACAATTCTACCTCTACCTTCGACGGTAGAACTCTACCTCTGACTCTGAAGGTAGAATTCTACCTCTACTTTTAAAAATAGAATTTTTCCCCTGCACTAAGAGGTAGAATTCTACCTTTACTCTTAAAGGTAGAATTCTACCTCTGCTCTTGAAGGTAGAATTCTACCTCTGCAGTCAAAGGTAGAATTCTACCTCGATTTTCGAAGGTAAAATTCTACCGCTACCTTTAAAGGTAGAATTCTACTTTTTAGAGCAGAAGTAGAATCCTGCTTAAGTGAGAGGAGGTAGCATTCTACTTTTGAGAGTAGAGGTAGAATTCTACCTCCGACTGTAGAAGTTGAATTCGACCTTTAAGAGTAGAGGTAGAATTCTACTTTTTACCGTAAAGGTAGAATTCCAACCTTGGAAGTAAAAGTGGAATTCTACCTTCGAGAACAGAGGTAGAATTCGACCTCCAAGAGTATAGGTAGAATTCCACTTTCAGGAGCATAGGTGGAATTCTACCCTTGACTGTAGAGGTGAAATTCTACCTAAAACTTTAGACGTAAAATTCTACCTTTGAGTGTGGAGGTAGAATTCTACTTTCCAAGGAAGAGGTAGAATTCTACCTCTACTCTCTGAGGTAAAATTCTACCTCTGCTTTTAGGGGTATAATTCTACCTCTACAGTTGAGGGTGGAATTATTTCTCCACTCTTGAAGGTAGAATTCTACCTCTGCTCTAAGAGGTAGAATTCTTTCTGTGTTCTTAGAGGTAGAATTCTACTTCTGCAGTCGAAGGTAGAATTCTACCTCTGCTCTCAAAGGTAGAATTCTACCTCTACTTTCAAGGGTAGAATTCTACCTCTGCTTTCAAGGGTAGAATTCTACCTTTACTTCAACAGTCAAAGGTAGAATTCTACCTCTACTTCCGAAGGTACAATTCTACATTTGCTCGTAGAGGTCGAATTCTACCCCTTAAAGCCGAAGTAGAATTGTACCTTTGGAAGTAGAGGTAGAGATCTACCTCCGACTGTTGAAGTGAAGGTAAAATTCTGCCCTTGAAAGTAGAGGTAGAATTCTACCTTTAAGAGCAGGGGTAGAATTCTACCTCGAAAAGTGGAGGTAAAATTCCACCTTGAAAAGTAGAGGTAGACCTCTACCTCAGAGAGCAGAGGTAGAATTCTACCTTAAAGAGTAGAGGTAGAATGCTACCTCTCAAAGCAGAGGAAGAGTTCTACTCTTGAAAGTAGAGGTAGAATTCTACCTCTGCTCTTAGGGGTAGAATTCTACCTCTGCTCTTGAAGGTAGAATTCTACTTCCACAGTCAAAGGTAGAATTCTAGCTCTGCAGTCGAAGTCAGAATTCTACCTCTGCGCTTAAAAGTAGAATTCTACCTCCAGACTTGAAGGTAGAATTCTACTTCTACAGTCAAAGGTGGAATTCTACTTATACTTTCAAAGGTAGAATTCTACCTCTGCTTTTAGGGGTAGAATTCTACCTCCAAGAGCAAAGGTAGAATTGTACTTTTTAAAGTGGAGGTAGAATTCTACCTTTGATCGTTAAAGTAGAGGTGGATTTCTACCCCTAAACCAGAGGTAGAATTCTACCCTTGAAAGTAGAGGTAGAATTCTACCTTTAAAAGTGGAAGTGGAATTCTACCTTTAAGATTGGAGGTAGAATTCTACCTTCAAGCGCAGAGGTAGAATTCTAACTTTGACTGCAGAGGTAGAATTCTACCTTTGACTGTGGAAGTAGAATTCTACCTTCAAGAGTATAAAAATGATTCTCTCCTTAACTGTAGAGGTGGAATTCTACTCCTTGAAGCAGAGATAGGATTCTACCTCGGAAAGTAGAGGTAGACCTCTACCTCAAAGATCAGAGGTAGAATTCTACCTTCAATAGTAGAGGTAGAATTCTACCTCTTAAAGCAGAGGTAGAATTCTACCTTAAAGAGTAGAGGTAGAATGCTACCTCTAAAGGCAGAGGAAGAGTTCTACTTTTGAATGTAGAGGTAGAATTCTACCTCTGTTCTTAGAGGTAGAATTCCACTTGCACAGTCGGATGTAGAATTCTACCTCTGCAGCCAAACTTAGAATCCGACCTTTGTGCTTGAAGGTAGAATCCTACTCCCAATCTTAAAGGTAGAATTCTACCTCTGCAGTCGAAGGTAAAATTCTACTTCTACTTTCAAAGGTAGAATTCTACCTCTGCTTTTAGGGGTAGAATTCTACCTCTGAGAGCAAAGGTACAATTGTACCTTTAAAAGTAGAGGCAGAACTCTACCTTTGACTGTTAAAGTAGAGGTAGAATTCTACCCCTAAAAGCAGAGGTAGAATTCTACCCTTGAAAGTAGAGGTAGAATTCTACCTCCTAAAGTAGAAGTAGAATTCTACCTTCAAGATTGGAGGTAGAATTCTACCTTCAAGCGCAGAGGTAGAATTCTAACTTCGACTGCAGAGGTAGAATTCTACCTTTAACTGCAGAAGTAGAATTCTACCTTCAAGAGCAGAGGTAGAATTCTACCTCCAAGAGCAGAGGTAAAATTCTACCTCTACTTTCAAAAGTAGAACTCTCTCTCTGCTTTTAGAGGTGGAATTCTACCTCTACTTTCGAAGGTAGAATTCTACTTCTGCTCTTGGGGGTAGAATTCTACCCTTGAAAAAAGAAGTAGAATTCTACCTTTGACTGCAGAAGTAGAATTCTACCTTTGAGAACGGAGAAAGAATTCTACCTCCTAGAGCAGAGGTAGAATTCTACCTTCGAAAGTAGAGAAATAATTCTACCCTTAACTGTAGAGGGAGAATTCTACTCCTTGAAGCAGAGGTAGAATTCTACTCCGGAAAGTAGAGGTAGACCCCCACCTCAAAGATCAGAGGTAGAATTCTACCTTAAAGAGTAGAGGTGGAATTCTACCTCTGCTTTCAGAGGTAGAAAACACCTTGAAGAGCAGAGGTAAAATTCTACCTTTAAAAGCAGAGGTAGAATTCCACCTCTGCTCTTCAGGGGAGAATTCTCTCTCCGCTCTTGAAGGTAGAATTCTACCTCTACTTTCCAAGGTAGAATTCTACCTCTGAAAGTAGCGGTAGAATTCTACCATCAAGAGCGGAGGTAGAATTCTACCCTGAAGAGCAAAGGTAGAATTCTACCTCTACTTTTGAAGGTGAAATTCTACCTCTGATTTTGAGGTAGAATTTTACCTCTGCTCTTCAAGGTAGAATTCTACCTCCGCTTTGGGAGGTAGAATTCTACCTCTACTATTGAAGGTAGAATTCTATCTCTGATCTTCGAGGTAGAGGTCTACCTCTACTTTCCCTCTAATTCTATCTCTGCTTCAAGGAGTAGAATTCCACCTCTACAGTTAAGGAGAGAATCATTTTTCTACTCTTGAAGGTAGAATTCTACTGCCACAATCAAAGGTAGAATTCTACCTCTGCAGTCGAAGTTATAATTCTACTTCTGCGCTCGAAGGTAGAATTCTACCTCCAATCTTAATGGTAGAATTCTACTTCCACTTTGAAAGGTAGAATTCTACCTCTACTTTCAAGGGTAGAATTCTACCTCTGCTTTTAGGGGTAGAAATCCACCTCTACTTTAACAGTCAAAGGTAGAATTCTACCTCTACTTTTAAAAGTACAATTCTACCTTTGCTTTTAGAGGTAGAATTCTACCCCTGAAAGCAGAGGTAGAATTCCACCTTCGGAAGTATATGTAGAATTCCACCTTTGACTGTAGAAGTAGAATTCTACCTTTAAGTTTGGGGGTAGAATTCTACTTTCAAGCGCAGAGGTAGAATTCTTACTTTGACTGCAGAGCTAGAATTCTACCTTTGACTGTGGAAGTAGAATTCTACCTTCAAGAGCAGATGTAGAATTCTACCTCAAGAGCAGAGGTAGAATTCTACCTCTACTTTCAAGAATAGAACTCTTCCTCTGCTTTTGGAGGTAGCATTCTACCTCTACTCTTTAAAGTAGAATTCTACCTCTGCTCTTTGAGGTAGAGGTCCACCTCTACTCTTCAAGGTAGAATTCTACCTCCGCTTTGAGGAGTAGAATTCTACCTCTACAGTTGAGGGTAGAATTTTTCTCTACTCTCGAAGGTAGACTTCTACTTCTGATCTTAGAGGTAGAATTCTACCTCAGCTCTCCGGGCAGAATTCTACCTCCGCTCTTAGAGGTAGAATTCTACCTCCACTTTCCAAAGTAGAATTCTACCTCTGCTCTTCGAGGTAGAATTCTACCTCCACTTTTCGAGGTAGAATTCTACCCCTGCTCTCAAAGGTAGAATTCTACCTCTACTTTCAAGGGTAGAATTTTACCTCCACTTCAACAGTCAAAGGTAGAATTCTACCTCTACTTCCAAAGGTACAATTCTACCTCTGCTTTTAGGGGTAGAATTCTACCTCTGAGAGCAAATGTAGAATTGTACCTTCGGAAGTAGAGGTAGAATTCTACCTTTGACTGTTGGAGTAAAGGTAGAATTCTACCCTCAAAAGCAGAGGTAGATTTCTACCCTTGGAAGTAGAGGTAGAAATCTACCTTTAAGAGCAGAGGTAGAATTCTACCCCGAAAAGTGGAGGTAGAATTCTACCTCTAGGAGCAGAAGTAGAATTCTACCTTTAAGAGTAGAGAAAAATCTCTACCCTCAACTGTCGAGGTAGAATTTTACTCCTTAAAGCAGAGGTAGAATTCTACCCTAAAGAGTAGAGGTAGACCTCTACCTCAAAGAGCAGAGATAGAATTCTACCTTGAAGAGTAGAGGTAGAATGCTACCTCTCAAAGCAGAGGAAGAGTTTTACTTTTGAAAGTAGAGGTAGAATTCTACCTCTGCTCTTAGAGGTAGAATTCTACCTCTGCGCTTGAAGGTAGAATTCTACCTCTGCGCTTAAAGGTAGAATTCTACTTCTACCGTCGAAGGTAAAATTCTACTTCTACTTTCAAAGGTAGAATTCTACCTCTGCTTTTAGGGGTGAAATTCTACCTCTAAGAGCAAAGGTACAATTGTACCTTCAAAAGTAGAGGTAGAATTCTACCTTTGACTGTTCAAGTAGAGGTAGAATTCTACCCCTAAAGCAGAGGTAGAATTCTACCCTTGAAAGTAGAGGTAGAATTTTACCTTTGAAAGTAGAAGTAGAGTTCTACTTTCAAGATTGAAGGTAGAATTCTACCTTTGACTGCGGAAGTAGAATTCTACCTTCAAGAACAGAGAAAGAATTTTACCTCTTAGAGCAGAGGTAGAATTCTACCTTCAAGAGTAGAGAAATAATTCTACCCTTAACTGTAGAGGTAGAATTCTACTCCTTGAAGCAGAGATAGAATTCTACCTCGGAAAGTAGAGGTAGACCTCTACCTCAAAGATCAGAGGTAGAATTCTACCTTCAATAGTAGAGGTAAAATTCCACCTCTAAAAGCAGAGGTAGAATTCTACATTGAAGAGCAGAGGTAAAATTCTACCTCTAAAAGCAGAGGTAGAATTCTACCTGCAAAAGTAGAGGTAGAATTCTACCTCCGCTTTCCAGGGTAGAATTCCACCTCCACTCTTGAAGGTAGAATTCTACTGCTACTTTCAAAGGTAGAATTCTACCTCTGCTCTTTGAAGTAGAGGTCTACCTCTACTCTTTAAGGTAGAATTCTACTCCTGCTCCTAGAGGTAGAATTCTACCTCCACTTTTTGAGGTAGAATTCTACCTCTGCTCTCAAAGGTAGAATTCTACCTCTACTTTCAAGGGTAGAATTCTACCTCTGCTTTCAAGGGTAGAATTCTACCTCTACTTCAACAGTCAAAGGTAGAATTCTACCTCTACTCTCGAAGGTACAATTCTACATTTGCTCTTAGAGGTAGAATTCTACCCCTAAAAGCAGAGGTAGAATTGTACCTTCGGAAGTAGAGGTAGAATTCTACCTTTGACTGTTGAAGGGAAGGTAAAATTCTGCCCTTGGAAGTAGAGGTAGAATTCTACCTTTGAGAGCAGGGGTAGAATTCTACCTCGAAGAGCAGAGGTAGAATTCTACCTTGAAAAGTAGAGGTAGAATTCTACCTTGAAAAGTAGAGGTAGACCTCTACCTCGAAGAGCAGAGGTAGAATTCTACCTTAAAGAGTAGAGGTAGAATGCTACCTCTAAAAGCAGAGGAAGAGTTCTACTCTTGAAAGTAGAGGTAGAATTCTACCTCTGCTCTTAGGGGTAGAATTCTACCTCTGCTCCTGAAGGTAGAATTCTACTTCCACAGTCAAAGGTAGAATTCTAGCTCTGCAGTCGAAGTTAGAATTCTACCTCTGCGCTTAAAAGTAGAATTCTACCTCCAGACTTGAAGGTAGAATTCTACTTCTACAGTCAAAGGTGGAATTCTACTTATACTTTCAAAGGTAGAATTCTACCTCTGCTTTTAGGGGTAGAATTCTACCTCCAAGAGCAAAGGTAGAATTGTACTTTTCAAAGTAGAGGTAGAATTCTACCTTTGATCGTTAAAGTAGAGGTGGATTTCTACCCCTAAACCAGAGGTAGAATTCTACCCTTGAAAGTAGAGGTAGAATTCTACCTTTAAAAGTGGAAGTAGAATTCTACCTTTAAGATTGGAGGTAGAATTCTACCTTCAAGCGCAGAGGTAGAATTCTAACTTTGACTGCAGAGGTAGAATTCTACCTTTAACTGCAGAAGTAGAATTCTACCTTCAAGAGCAGAGGTAGAATTCTACCTCCAAGAGCAGAGGTAGAATTCTACCTCTACTTTCAAAAGTAGAACTCTCTCTGCTTTTAGAGGTGGAATTCTACCTCTACTTTCGAAGGTAGAATTCTACTTCTGCTCTTGGGGGTAGAATTCTACCCTTGAAAAAAGAAGTAGAATTCTACCTTTGACTGCAGAAGTAGAATTCTACCTTTAAGAACGGAGAAAGAATTCTACCTCCTAGAGCAGAGGTAGAATTCTACCTTCGAAAGTAGAGAAATAATTCTACCCTTAACTGTAGAGGGAGAATTCTACTCCTTGAAGCAGAGGTAGAATTCTACTCCGGAAAGTAGAGGTAGACCTCCACCTCAAAGATCAGAGGTAGAATTCTACCTTAAAGAGTAGAGGTGGAATTCTACCTCTGCTTTCAGAGGTAGAAAACACCTTGAAGAGCAGAGGTAAAATTCTACCTTTAAAAGCAGAGGTAGAATTCCACCTCTGCTCTTCAGGGTAGAATTCTCTCTCCGCTCTTGAAGGTAGAATTCTACCTCTACTTTCCAAGGTAGAATTCTACCTCTGAAAGTAGCGGTAGAATTCTACCATCAAGAGCAAAGGTAGAATTCTACCTCTACTTTTGAAGGTGAAATTCTACCTCTGATTTTGAGGTAGAATTTTACCTCTGCTCTTCAAGGTAGAATTCTACCTCCGCTTTGGGAGGTAGAATTCTACCTCTACTATTGAAGGTAGAATTCTATCTCTGATCTTCGAGGTAGAGGTCTACCTCTACTTTCCCTCTAATTCTATCTCTGCTTCAAGGAGTAGAATTCCACCTCTACAGTTAAGGAGAGAATCATTTTTCTACTCTTGAAGGTAGAATTCTACTGCCACAGTCAAAGGTAGAATTCTACCTCTGCAGTCGAAGTTATAATTCTACTTCTGCGCTTGAAGGTAGAATTCTACATCCAATCTTAATGGTAGAATTCTACTTCCACTTTGAAAGGTAGAATTCTACCTCTACTTTCAAGGGTAGAATTCTACCTCTGCTTTTAGGGGTAGAAATCCACCTCCACTTTAACAGTCAAAGGTAGAATTCTACCTCTACTTTTAAAAGTACAATTCTACCTTTGCTCTTAGAGGTAGAATTCTACCCCTGAAAGCAGAGGTAGAATTCCACCTTTGGAAGTATATGTAGAATTCCACCTTTGACTGTAGAAGTAGAATTCTACCTTTAAGTTTGGGGGTAGAATTCTACTTTCAAGCGCAGAGGTAGAATTCTTACTTTGACTGCAGCGCTAGAATTCTACCTTTGACTGTGGAAGTAGAATTCTACCTTCAAGAGCAGATGTAGAATTCTACCTCAAGAGCAGAGGTAGAATTCTACCTCTACTTTCAAGAGTAGAACTCTTCCTCTGCTTTTGGAGGTAGCATTCTACCTCTACTCTTTAAAGTAGAATTCTACCTCTGCTCTTTGAGGTAGAGGTCCACCTCTACTCTTCAAGGTAGAATTCTACCTCCGCTTTGAGGAGTAGAATTCTACCTCTACAGTTGAGGGTAGAATTTTTCTCTACTCTCGAAGGTAGACTTCTACTTCTGATCTTAGAGGTAGAATTCTACCTCAGCTCTCCGGGCAGAATTCTACCTCCGCTCTTAGAGGTAGAATTCTACCTCCACTTTCCAAAGTAGAATTCTACCTCTGCTCTTCGAGGTAGAATTCTACCTCCACTTTTCGAGGTGGAATTCTACCCCTGCTCTTAAAGGTAGAATTCTACCTCTACTTTCAAGGGTAGAATTTTACCTCCACCTCAACAGTCAAAGGTAGAATTCTACCTCTACTTCCAAAGGTACAATTTTACCTCTGCTTTTAGGGGTAGAATTCTACCTCTGAGAGCAAATGTAGAATTGTACCTTCGGAAGTAGAGGTAGAATTCTACCTTTGACTGTTGAAGTAAAGGTAGAATTCTACCCTCAAAAGCAGAGGTAGATTTCTACCCTTGGAAGTAGAGGTAGAATTCTACCTTTAAGAGCAGAGGTAGAATTCTACCTCGAAAAGTGGAGGTAGAATTCTACCTCTAGGAGCAGAAGTAGAATTCTACCTTTAAGAGTAGAGAAAAATCTCTACCCTCAACTGCCGAGGTAGAATTTTACTCCTTAAAGCAGAGGTAGAATTCTACCCTAAAGAGTAGAGGTAGACCTCTACCTCAAAGAGCAGAGATAGAATTCTACCTTGAAGAGTAGAGGTAGAATGCTACCTCTCAAAGCAGAGGAAGAGTTTTACTTTTGAAAGTAGAGGTAGAATTCTACCTCTGCTTTTAGAGGTAGAATTCTACCTCTGCGCTTGAAGGTAGAATTCTACCTCTGCGCTTAAAGGTAGAATTCTACTTCTACCGTCGAAGGTAAAATTCTACTTCTACTTTCAAAGGTAGAATTCTACCTCTGCTTTTAGGGGTAGAATTCCACCTCTAAGAGCAAAGGTACAATTGTACCTTCAAAAGTAGAGGTAGAATTCTACCTTTGACTGTTCAAGTAGAGGTAGAATTCTACCCCTAAAGCAGAGGTAGAATTCTACCCTTGAAAGTAGAGGTAGAATTCTACCTTTGAAAGTAGAAGTAGAGTTCTACTTTCAAGATTGAAGGTAGAATTCTACCTTTGACTGCGGAAGTAGAATTCTACCTTCAAGAACAGAGAAAGAATTTTACCTCTTAGAGCAGAGGTAGAATTCTACCTTCAAGAGTAGAGAAATAATTCTACCATTAACTGTAGAGGTAGAATTCTACTCCTTGAAGCAGAGATAGAATTCTACCTCGGAAAGTAGAGGTAGACCTCTACCTCAAAGATCAGAGGTAGAATTCTACCTTCAATAGTAGAGGTAAAATTCCACCTCTAAAAGCAGAGGTAGAATTCTACATTGAAGAGCAGAGGTAAAATTCTACTTCTAAAAGCAGAGGTAGAATTCTACCTTCAAAAGTAGAGGTAGAATTCTACCTCCGCTTTCCAGGGTAGAATTCTACCTCCACTCTTGAAGGTAGAATTCTACTGCTACTTTCAAAGGTAGAATTCTACCTCTGCTCTTTGAAGTAGAGGTCTACCTCTACTCTTTAAGGTAGAATTCTACTCCTGCTCCTAGAGGTAGAATTCTACCTCCACTTTTCGAGGTAGAATTCTACCTCTGCTCTCAAAGGTAGAATTCTACCTCTACTTTCAAAGGTAGAATTCTACCTCTGCTTTCAAGGGTAGAATTCTACCTTTACTTCAACAGTCAAAGGTAGAATTCTACCTCTACTCCCGAAGGTACAATTCTACATTTGCTCTTAGAGGTAGAATTCTACCCCTAAAAGCAGAGGTAGAATTCTACCCTTGAAAGTAGAGGTAGAATTCTACCTCCTAAAGTAGAAGTAGAATTCTACCTTCAAGATTGGAGGTAGAATTCTACCTTCAAGCGCAGAGGTAGAATTCTAACTTCGACTGCAGAGGTAGAATTCTACCTTTAACTGCAGAAGTAGAATTCTACCTTCAAGAGCAGAGGTAGAATTCTACCTCCAAGAGCAGAGGTAGAATTCTACCTCTACTTTCAAAAGTAGAACTCTCTCTCTGCTTTTAGAGGTGGAATTCTACCTCTACTTTCGAAGGTAGAATTTTACTTCTGCTCTTGGGGGTAGAATTCTACCCTTGAAAAAAGAAGTAGAATTCTACCTTTGACTGCAGAAGTAGAATTCTACCTTTGAGAACGGAGAAAGAATTCTACCTCCTAGAGCAGAGGTAGAATTCTACCTTCGAAAGTAGAGAAATAATTCTACCCTTAACTGTAGAGGGAGAATTCTACTCCTTGAAGCAGAGGTAGAATTCTACTCCGGAAAGTAGAGGTAGACCTCCACCTCAAAGATCAGAGGTAGAATTCTACCTTAAAGAGTAGAGGTGGAATTCTACCACTGCTTTCAGAGGTAGAAAACACCTTGAA
This sequence comes from Alloplasta piceator, assembly GCA_946863875.1. Taxonomy (NCBI): domain Eukaryota; kingdom Metazoa; phylum Arthropoda; class Insecta; order Hymenoptera; family Ichneumonidae; genus Alloplasta; species Alloplasta piceator. The sequence goes on along the minus strand of OX333081.1, from coordinate 6,169,798 downwards.
GAGCAGAGGTAAAATTCTACCTTTAAAAGCAGAGGTAGAATTCCACCTCTGCTCTTCAGGGTAGAATTCTCTCTCCGCTCTTGAAGGTAGAATTCTACCTCTACTTTCCAAGGTAGAATTCTACCTCTGAAAGTAGCGGTAGAATTCTACCATCAAGAGCGGAGGTAGAATTCTACCCTGAAGAGCAAAGGTAGAATTCTACCTCTACTTTTGAAGGTGAAATTCTACCTCTGATTTTGAGGTAGAATTTTACCTCTGCTCTTCAAGGTAGAATTCTACCTCCGCTTTGGGAGGTAGAATTCTACCTCTACTATTGGAGGTAGAATTCTATCTCTGATCTTCGAGGTAGAGGTCTACCTCTACTTTCCCTCTAATTCTATCTCTGCTTCAAGGAGTAGAATTCCACCTCTACAGTTAAGGAGAGAATCATTTTTCTACTCTTGAAGGTAGAATTCTACTGCCACAGTCAAAGGTAGAATTCTACCTCTGCAGTCGAAGTTATAATTCTACTTCTGCGCTTGAAGGTAGAATTCTACCTCCAATCTTAATGGTAGAATTCTACTTCCACTTTGAAAGGTAGAATTCTACCTCTACTTTCACGGGTAGAATTCTACCTCTGCTTTTAGGGGTAGAAATCCACCTCTACTTTAACAGTCAAAGGTAGAATTCTACCTCTACTTTTAAAAGTACAATTCTACCTTTGCTCTTAGAGGTAGAATTCTACCCCTGAAAGCAGAGGTAGAATTCCACCTTTGGAAGTATATGTAGAATTCCACCTTTGACTGTAGAAGTAGAATTCTACCTTTAAGTTTGGGGGTAGAATTCTACTTTCAAGCGCAGAGGTAGAATTCTTACTTTGACTGCAGAGCTAGAATTCTACCTTTGACTGTGGAAGTAGAATTCTACCTTCAAGAGCAGATGTAGAATTCTACCTCAAGAGCAGAGGTAGAATTCTACCTCTACTTTCAAGAGTAGAACTCTTCCTCTGCTTTTGGAGGTAGCATTCTACCTCTACTCTTTAAAGTAGAATTCTACCTCTGCTCTTTGAGGTAGAGGTCCACCTCTACTCTTCAAGGTAGAATTCTACCTCCGCTTTGAGGAGTAGAATTCTACCTCTACAGTTGAGGGTAGAATTTTTCTCTACTCTCGAAGGTAGACTTCTACTTCTGATCTTAGAGGTAGAATTCTACCTCAGCTCTCCGGGCAGAATTCTACCTCCGCTCTTAGAGGTAGAATTCTACCTCCACTTTCCAAAGTAGAATTCTACCTCTGCTCTTCGAGGTAGAATTCTACCTCCACTTTTCGAGGTAGAATTCTACCCCTGCTCTCAAAGGTAGAATTCTACCTCTACTTTCAAGGGTAGAATTTTACCTCCACCTCAACAGTCAAAGGTAGAATTCTACCTCTACTTCCAAAGGTACAATTCTACCTCTGCTTTTAGGGGTAGAATTCTACCTCTGAGAGCAAATGTAGAATTGTACCTTCGGAAGTAGAGGTAGAATTCTACCTTTGACTGTTAAAGTAAAGGTAGAATTCTACCCTCAAAAGCAGAGGTAGATTTCTACCCTTGGAAGTAGAGGTAGAATTCTACCTTTAAGAGCAGAGGTAGAATGCTACCTCGAAAAGTGGAGGTAGAATTCTACCTCTAGGAGCAGAAGTAGAATTCTACCTTTAAGAGTAGAGAAAAATCTCTACCCTCAACTGTCGAGGTAGAATTTTACTCCTTAAAGCAGAGGTAGAATTCTACCCTAAAGAGTAGAGGTGGACCTCTACCTCAAAGAGCAGAGATAGAATTCTACCTTGAAGAGTAGAGGTAGAATGCTACCTCTCAAAGCAAAGGAAGAGTTTTACTTTTGAAAGTAGAGGTAGAATTCTACCTCTGCTCTTAGAGGTAGAATTCTACCTCTGCGCTTAAAGGTAGAATTCTACCTCTGCGCTTAAAGGTAGAATTCTACTTCTACCGTCGAAGGTAAAATTCTACTTCTACTTTCAAAGGTAGAATTCTACCTCTGCTTTTAGGGGTAGAATTCCACCTCTAAGAGCAAAGGTACAATTGTACCTTCAAAAGTAGAGGTAGAATTCTACCTTTGACTGTTCAAGTAGAGGTAGAATTCTACCCCCAAAGCAGAGGTAGAATTCTACCCTTGAAAGTAGAGGTAGAATTCTACCTTTGAAAGTAGAAGTAGAGTTCTACTTTCAAGATTGAAGGTAGAATTCTACCTTTGACTGCGGAAGTAGAATTCTACCTTCAAGAACAGAGAAAGAATTTTACCTCTTAGAGCAGAGGTAGAATTCTACCTTCAAGAGTAGAGAAATAATTCTACCATTAACTGTAGAGGTAGAATTCTACTCCTTGAAGCAGAGATAGAATTCAACCTCGGAAAGTAGAGGTAGACCTCTACCTCAAAGATCAGAGGTAGAATTCTACCTTCAATAGTAGAGGTAAAATTCCACCTCTAAAAGCAGAGGTAGAATTCTACATTGAAGAGCAGAGGTAAAATTCTACCTCTAAAAGCAGAGGTAGAATTCTACCTTCAAAAGTAGAGGTAGAATTCTACCTCCGCTTTCCAGGGTAGAATTCTACCTCCACTCTTGAAGGTAGAATTCTACTGCTACTTTCAAAGGTAGAATTCTACCTCTGCTCTTTGAAGTAGAGGTCTACCTCTACTCTTTAAGGTAGAATTCTACTCCTGCTCCTAGAGGTAGAATTCTACCTCCACTTTTCGAGGCAGAATTCTACCTCTTCTCTCAAAGGTAGAATTCTACCTCTACTTTCAAGGGTAGAATTCTACCTCTGCTTTCAAGGGTAGAATTCTACCTTTACTTCAACAGTCAAAGGTAGAATTCTACCTCTACTCCCGAAGGTACAATTCTACATTTGCTCTTAGAGGTAGAATTCTACCCCTAAAAGCAGAGGTAGAATTGTACCTTCGGAAGTAGAGGTAGAATTCTACCTTTGACTGTTGAAGGGAAGGTAAAATTCTGCCCTTGGAAGTAGAGGTAGAATTCTACCTTTGAGAGCAGGGGTAGAATTCTACCTCGAAGAGCAGAGGTAGAATTCTACCTTGAAAAGTAGAGGTAGAATTCTACCTTGAAAAGTAGAGGTAGACCTCTACCTCGAAGAGCAGAGGTAGAATTCTACCTTAAAGAGTAGAGGTAGAATGCTACCTCTAAAAGCAGAGGAAGAGTTCTACTCTTGAAAGTAGAGGTAGAATTCTACCTCTGCTCTTAGGGGTAGAATTCTACCTCTGCTCTTGAAGGTAGAATTCTACTTCCACAGTCAAAGGTAGAATTCTAGCTCTGCAGTCGAAGTTAGAATTCTACCTCTGCGCTTAAAAGTAGAATTCTACCTCCAGACTTGAAGGTAGAATTCTACTTCTACAGTCAAAGGTGGAATTCTACTTATACTTTCAAAGGTAGAATTCTACCTCTGCTTTTAGGGGTAGAATTCTACCTCCAAGAGCAAAGGTAGAATTGTACTTTTCAAAGTAGAGGTAGAATTCTACCTTTGATCGTTAAAGTAGAGGTGGATTTCTACCCCTAAACCAGAGGTAGAATTCTACCCTTGAAAGTAGAGGTAGAATTCTACCTTTAAAAGTGGAAGTAGAATTCTACCTTTAAGATTGGAGGTAGAATTCTACCTTCAAGCGCAGAGGTAGAATTCTAACTTTGACTGCAGAGGTAGAATTCTACCTTTGACTGTGGAAGTAGAATTCTACCTTCAAGAGTTTAAAAATGATTCTCTCCTTAACTGTAGAGGTGGAATTCTACTCCTTGAAGCAGAGATAGGATTCTACCTCGGAAAGTAGAGGTAGACCTCTACCTCAAAGATCAGAGGTAGAATTCTACCTTCAATAGTAGAGGTAGAATTCTACCTCTCAAAGCAGAGGTAGAATTCTACCTTCAATAGTAGAGGTAGAATTCTACCTCTCAAAGCAGAGGTAGAATTCTACCTTGAAGAGCAGAGGTAAACCTCTACCTCAAAGAGCAGAGGTAGAATTCTACCTTGAAGAGTAGAGGTAGAATGCTACCTCTAAAGGCAGAGGAAGAGTTCTACTTTTGAATGTAGAGGTAGAATTCTACCTCTGTTCTTAGAGGTAGAATTCCACTTGCACAGTCGGATGTAGAATTCTACCTCTGCAGCCAAACTTAGAATCCGACCTTTGTGCTTGAAGGTAGAATCCTACTCCCAATCTTAAAGGTAGAATTCTACCTCTGCAGTCGAAGGTAAAATTCTACTTCTACTTTCAAAGGTAGAATTCTACCTCTGCTTTTAGGGGTAGAATTCTACCTCTGAGAGCAAAGGTACAATTGTACCTTCAAAAGTAGAGGCAGAACTCTACCTTTGACTGTTAAAGTAGAGGTAGAATTCTACCCCTAAAAGCAGAGGTAGAATTCTACCCTTGAAAGTAGAGGTAGAATTCTACCTCCTAAAGTAGAAGTAGAATTCTACCTTCAAGATTGGAGGTAGAATTCTACCTTCAAGCGCAGAGGTAGAATTCTAACTTCGACTGCAGAGGTAGAATTCTACCTTTAACTGCAGAAGTAGAATTCTACCTTCAAGAGCAGAGGTAGAATTCTACCTCCAAGAGCAGAGGTAGAATTCTACCTCTACTTTCAAAAGTAGAACTCGCTCTGCTTTTAGAGGTGGAATTCTACCTCTACTTTCGAAGGTAGAATTCTACTTCTGCTCTTGGGGGTAGAATTCTACCCTTGAAAAAAGAAGTAGAATTCTACCTTTGACTGCAGAAGTGGAATTCTACCTTTGAGAACGGAGAAAGAATTCTACCTCCTAGAGCAGAGGTAGAATTCTACCTTCGAAAGTAGAGAAATAATTCTACCCTTAACTGTAGAGGGAGAATTCTACTCCTTGAAGCAGAGGTAGAATTCTACTCCGGAAAGTAGAGGTAGACCTCCACCTCAAAGATCAGAGGTAGAATTCTACCTTAAAGAGTAGAGGTGGAATTCTACCTCTGCTTTCAGAGGTAGAAAACACCTTGAAGAGCAGAGGTAAAATTCTACCTTTGAAAGCAGAGGTGGAATTCCACCTCTGCTCTTCAGGGTAGAATTCTCTCTCCGCTCTTGAAGGTAGAATTCTACCTCTACCTTCCAAGGTAGAATTCTACCTCTGAAAGTAGCGGTAGAATTCTACCATCAAGAGCGGAGGTAGAATTCTACCCTGAAGAGCAAAGGTAGAATTCTACCTCTACTTTTGAAGGTGAAATTCTACCTCTGATTTTGAGGTAGAATTTTACCTCTGCTCTTCAAGGTAGAATTCTACCTCCGCTTTGGGAGGTAGAATTCTACCTCTACTATTGAAGGTAGAATTCTATCTCTGATCTTCGAGGTAGAGGTCTACCTCTACTTTCCCTCTAATTCTATCTCTGCTTCAAGGAGTAGAATTCCACCTCTACAGTTAAGGAGAGAATCATTTTTCTACTCTTGAAGGTAGAATTCTACTGCCACAGTCAAAGGTAGAATTCTACCTCTGCAGTCGAAGTTATAATTCTACTTCTGCGCTTGAAGGTAGAGTTCTACCTCCAATCTTAATGGTAGAATTCTACTTCCACTTTGAAAGGTAGAATTCTACCTCTACTTTCAAGGGTAGAATTCTACCTCTGCTTTTAGGGGTAGAAATCTACCTCTACTTTAACAGTCAAAGGTAGAATTCTACCTCTACTTTTAAAAGTACAATTCTACCTTTGCTCTTAGAGGTAGAATTCTACCCCTGAAAGCAGAGGTAGAATTCCACCTTCGGAAGTATATGTAGAATTCCACCTTTGACTGTAGAAGTAGAATTCTACCTTTAAGTTTGGGGGTAGAATTCTACTTTCAAGCGCAGAGGTAGAATTCTTACTTTGACTGCAAAGCTAGAATTCTACCTTTGACTGTGGAAGTAGAATTCTACCTTCAAGAGCAGATGTAGAATTCTACCTCAAGAGCAGAGGTAGAATTCTACCTCTACTTTCAAGAGTAGAACTCTTCCTCTGCTTTTGGAGGTAGCATTCTACCTCTACTCTTTAAAGTAGAATTCTACCTCTGCTCTTCGAGGTGGAGGTCCACCTCTACTCTTCAAGGTAGAATTCTACCTCCGCTTTGAGGAGTAGAATTCTACCTCTACAGTTGAGGGTAGAATTTTTCTCTACTCTCGAAGGTAGACTTCTACTTCTGATCTTAGAGGTAGAATTCTACCTCAGCTCTCCGGGCAGAATTCTACCTCCGCTCTTAGAGGTAGAATTCTACCTCCACTTTCCAAAGTAGAATTCTACCTCTGCTCTTCGAGGTAGAATTCTACCTCCACTTTTCGAGGTAGAATTCTACCCCTGCTCTCAAAGGTAGAATTCTACCTCTACTTTCAAGGGTAGAATTTTACCTCCACCTCAACAGTCAAAGGTAGAATTCTACCTCTACTTCCAAAGGTACAATTTTACCTCTGCTTTTAGGGGTAGAATTCTACCTCTGAGAGCAAATGTAGAATTGTACCTTCGGAAGTAGAGGTAGAATTCTACCTTTGACTGTTGAAGTAAAGGTAGAATTCTACCCTCAAAAGCAGAGGTAGATTTCTACCCTTGGAAGTAGAGGTAGAATTCTACCTTTAAGAGCAGAGGTAGAATTCTACCTCGAAAAGTGGAGGTAGAATTCTACCTCTAGGAGCAGAAGTAGAATTCTACCTTTAAGAGTAGAGAAAAATCTCTACCCTCAACTGTCGAGGTAGAATTTTACTCCTTAAAGCAGAGGTAGAATTCTACCCTAAAGAGTAGAGGTAGACCTCTACCTCAAAGAGCAGAGATAGAATTCTACCTTGAAGAGTAGAGGTAGAATGCTACCTCTCAAAGCAGAGGAAGAGTTTTACTTTTGAAAGTAGAGGTAGAATTCTACCTCTGCTCTTAGAGGTAGAATTCTACCTCTGCGCTTGAAGGTAGAATTCTACCTCTGCGCTTAAAGGTAGAATTCTACTTCTACCGTCGAAGGTAAAATTCTACTTCTACTTTCAAAGGTAGAATTCTACCTCTGCTTTTAGGGGTAGAATTCCACCTCTAAGAGCAAAGGTACAATTGTACCTTCAAAAGTAGAGGTAGAATTCTACCTTTGACTGTTCAAGTAGAGGTAGAATTCTACCCCTAAAGCAGAGGTGGAATTCTACCCTTGAAAGTAGAGGTAGAATTCTACCTTTGAAAGTAGAAGTAGAGTTCTACTTTCAAGATTGAAGGTAGAATTCTACCTTTGACTGCGGAAGTAGAATTCTACCTTCAAGAACAGAGAAAGAATTTTACCTCTTAGAGCAGAGGTAGAATTCTACCTTCAAGAGTAGAGAAATAATTCTACCATTAACTGTAGAGGTAGAATTCTACTCCTTGAAGCAGAGATAGAATTCTACCTCGGAAAGTAGAGGTAGACCTCTACCTCAAAGATCAGAGGTAGAATTCTACCTTCAATAGTAGAGGTAAAATTCCACCTCTAAAAGCAGAGGTAGAATTCTACATTGAAGAGCAGAGGTAAAATTCTACCTCTAAAAGCAGAGGTAGAATTCTACCTTCAAAAGTAGAGGTAGAATTCTACCTCCGCTTTCCAGGGTAGAATTCTACCTCCACTCTTGAAGGTAGAATTCTACTGCTACTTTCAAAGGTAGAATTCTACCTCTGCTCTTTGAAGTAGAGGTCTACCTCTACTCTTTAAGGTAGAATTCTACTCCTGCTCCTAGAGGTAGAATTCTACCTCCACTTTTCGAGGTAGAATTCTACCTCTGCTCTCAAAGGTAGAATTCTACCTCTACTTTCAAGGGTAGAATTCTACCTCTGCTTTCAAGGGTAGAATTCTACCTTTACTTCAACAGTCAAAGGTAGAATTCTACCTCTACTCCCGAAGGTACAATTCTACATTTGCTCTTAGAGGTAGAATTCTACCCCTAAAAGCAGAGGTAGAATTCTACCCTTGAAAGTAGAGGTAGAATTCTACCTCCTAAAGTAGAAGTAGAATTCTACCTTTAAGATTGGAGGTAGAATTCTACCTTCAAGCGCAGAGGTAGAATTCTAACTTCGACTGCAGAGGTAGAATTCTACCTTCAACTGCAGGAGTAGAATTCTACCTTCTAGAGCAGAGGTAGAGATCTACCTCCAAGAGCAGAGGTAGAATTCTACCTCTACTTTCAAAAGTAGAACTCTCTCTCTGCTTTTAGAGGTGGAATTCTACCTCTACTTTCGAAGGTAGAATTCTACTTCTGCTCTTGGGGGTAGAATTCTACCCTTGAAAAAAGAAGTAGAATTCTACCTTTGACTGCAGAAGTAGAATTCTACCTTTGAGAACGGAGAAAGAATTCTACCTCCTAGAGCAGAGGTAGAATTCTACCTTCGAAAGTAGAGAAATAATTCTACCCTTAACTGTAGAGGGAGAATTCTACTCCTTGAAGCAGAGGTAGAATTCTACTCCGGAAAGTAGAGGTAGACCTCCACCTCAAAGATCAGAGGTAGAATTCTACCTTAAAGAGTAGAGGTGGAATTCTACCTCTGCTTTCAGAGGTAGAAAACACCTTGAAGAGCAGAGGTAAAATTCTACCTTTAAAAGCAGAGGTAGAATTCCACCTCTGCTCTTCAGGGTAGAATTCTCTCTCCGCTCTTGAAGGTAGAATTCTACCTCTACTTTCCAAGGTAGAATTCTACCTCTGAAAGTAGCGGTAGAATTCTACCATCAAGAGCGGAGGTAGAATTCTACCCTGAAGAGCAAAGGTAGAATTCTACCTCTACTTTTGAAGGTGAAATTCTACCTCTGATTTTGAGGTAGAATTTTACCTCTGCTCTTCAAGGTAGAATTCTACCTCCGCTTTGGGAGGTAGAATTCTACCTCTACTATTGAAGGTAGAATTCTATCTCTGATCTTCGAGGTAGAGGTCTACCTCTACTTTCCCTCTAATTCTATCTCTGCTTCAAGGAGTAGAATTCCACCTCTACAGTTAAGGAGAGAATCATTTTTCTACTCTTGAAGGTAGAATTCTACTGCCACAGTCAAAGGTAGAATTCTACCTCTGCAGTCGAAGTTATAATTCTACTTCTGCGCTTGAAGGTAGAATTCTACCTCCAATCTTAATGGTAGAATTCTACTTCCACTTTGAAAGGTAGAATTCTACCTCTACTTTCACGGGTAGAATTCTACCTCTGCTTTTAGGGGTAGAAATCCACCTCTACTTTAACAGTCAAAGGTAGAATTCTACCTCTACTTTTAAAAGTACAATTCTACCTTTGCTCTTAGAGGTAGAATTCTACCCCTGAAAGCAGAGGTAGAATTCCACCTCTGGAAGTATATGTAGAATTCCACCTTTGACTGTAGAAGTAGAATTCTACCTTTAAGTTTGAGGGTAGAATTCTACTTTCAAGCGCAGAGGTAGAATTCTTACTTTGACTGCAGAGCTAGAATTCTACCTTTGACTGTGGAAGTAGAATTCTACCTTCAAGAGCAGATGTAGAATTCTACCTCAAGAGCAGAGGTAGAATTCTACCTCTACTTTCAAGAGTAGAACTCTTCCTCTGCTTTTGGAGGTAGCATTCTACCTCTACTCTTTAAAGTAGAATTCTACCTCTGCTCTTTGAGGTAGAGGTCCACCTCTACTCTTCAAGGTAGAATTCTACCTCCGCTTTGAGGAGTAGAATTCTACCTCTACAGTTGAGGGTAGAATTTTTCTCTACTCTCGAAGGTAGACTTCTACTTCTGATCTTAGAGGTAGAATTCTACCTCAGCTCTCCGGGCAGAATTCTACCTCCGCTCTTAGAGGTAGAATTCTACCTCCACTTTCCAAAGTAGAATTCTACCTCTGCTCTTCGAGGTAGAATTCTACCTCCACTTTTCGAGGTAGAATTCTACCCCTGCTCTCAAAGGTAGAATTCTACCTCTACTTTCAAGGGTAGAATTTTACCTCCACCTCAACAGTCAAAGGTAGAATTCTACCTCTACTTCCAAAGGTACAATTCTACCTCTGCTTTTAGGGGTAGAATTCTACCTCTGAGAGCAAATGTAGAATTGTACCTTCGGAAGTAGAGGTAGAATTCTACCTTTGACTGTTAAAGTAAAGGTAGAATTCTACCCTTAAAAGCAGAGGTAGATTTCTACCCTTGGAAGTAGAGGTAGAATTCTACCTTTAAGAGCAGAGGTAGAATTCTACCTCGAAAAGTGGAGGTAGAATTCTACCTCTAGGAGCAGAAGTAGAATTCTACCTTTAAGAGTAGAGAAAAATCTCTACCCTCAACTGTCGAGGTAGAATTTTACTCCTCAAAGCAGAGGTAGAATTCTACCCTAAAGAGTAGAGGTAGACCTCTACCTCAAAGAGCAGAGATAGAATTCTACCTTGAAGAGTAGAGGTAGAATGCTACCTCTCAAAGCAAAGGAAGAGTTTTACTTTTGAAAGTAGAGGTAGAATTCTACCTCTGCTCTTAGAGGTAGAATTCTACCTCTGCGCTTGAAGGTAGAATTCTACCTCTGCGCTTAAAGGTAGAATTCTACTTCTACCGTCGAAGGTAAAATTCTACTTCTACTTTCAAAGGTAGAATTCTACCTCTGCTTTTAGGGGTAGAATTCCACCTCTAAGAGCAAAGGTACAATTGTACCTTCAAAAGTAGAGGTAGAATTCTACCTTTGACTGTTCAAGTAGAGGTAGAATTCTACCCCTAAAGCAGAGGTAGAATTCTACCCTTGAAAGTAGAGGTAGAATTCTACCTTTGAAAGTAGAAGTAGAGTTCTACTTTCAAGATTGAAGGTAGAATTCTACCTTCGACTGCGGAAGTAGAATTCTACCTTCAAGAACAGAGAAAGAATTTTACCTCTTAGAGCAGAGGTAGAATTCTACCTTCAAGAGTAGAGAAATAATTCTACCATTAACTGTAGAGGTAGAATTCTACTCCTTGAAGCAGAGATAGAATTCAACCTCGGAAAGTAGAGGTAGACCTCTACCTCAAAGATCAGAGGTAGAATTCTACCTTCAATAGTAGAGGTAAAATTCCACCTCTAAAAGCAGAGGTAGAATTCTACATTGAAGAGCAGAGGTAAAATTCTACCTCTAAAAGCAGAGGTAGAATTCTACTTTCAAAAGTAGAGGTAGAATTCTACCTCCGCTTTCCAGGGTAGAATTCTACCTCCACTCTTGAAGGTAGAATTCTACTGCTACTTTCAAAGGTAGAATTCTACCTCTGCTCTTTGAAGTAGAGGTCTACCTCTACTCTTTAAGGTAGAATTCTACTCCTGCTCCTAGAGGTAGAATTCTACCTCCACTTTTCGAGGCAGAATTCTACCTCTGCTCTCAAAGGTAGAATTCTACCTCTACTTTCGAGGGTAGAATTCTACCTCTGCTTTCAAGGGTAGAATTCTACCTTTACTTCAACAGTCAAAGGTAGAATTCTACCTCTACTCCCGAAGGTACAATTCTACATTTGCTCTTAGAGGTAGAATTCTACCCCTAAAAGCAGAGGTAGAATTGTACCTTCGGAAGTAGAGGTAGAATTCTACCTTTGACTGTTGAAGGGAAGGTAAAATTCTGCCCTTGGAAGTAGAGGTAGAATTCTACCTTTGAGAGCAGGGGTAGAATTCTACCTCGAAGAGCAGAGGTAGAATTCTACCTTGAAAAGTAGAGGTAGAATTCTACCTTGAAAAGTAGAGGTAGACCTCTACCTCGAAGAGCAGAGGTAGAATTCTACCTTAAAGAGTAGAGGTAGAATGCTACCTCTAAAAGCAGAGGAAGAGTTCTACTCTTGAAAGTAGAGGTAGAATTCTACCTCTGCTCTTAGGGGTAGAATTCTCCTGCCACATTCAAAGGTAGAATTCTAGCTCTGCATTTAAAGTTAGAATTCTAGCTCTGCATTTAAAGTTAGAATTCTACCTCTGCGCTTAAAAGTAGAATTCTACCCCTAATCTTGAAGGTAGAATTCTACTTCCACAGTCGAAGGTGGAATTCTACTTTTACTTTCAAAGGTAGAATTTTACCTCTGCTTTTAAGGGTAGAATTCTATCTCTGAGAGCAAAGGTAGAATTGTACTTTCAAAAGTAGAGGTAGAATTCTACCTCTAAAAGCAGAGGTAGAATTCTACTCTTGAAAGTAGAGGTAGAATTCTACCTTTAAAAGTGGAAGTAGAATTCTACCTTTAAGATTGAAGGTAGAATTCTACCTTCAAGCGCAGAGGTAGAATTCTAACTTCAACTGCAGAGGTAGAATTCTACCTTTGACTGTGGAAGTAGAATTCTACCTTCAAGAGCAGAGGTAGAATTCTACCTCTAAGAGCGGAGGTAGAATTCTACCTCAACTTTCAAAGTAGAAGAGAAGAGATAGAATTCCACCTCTTCTCTTGAAAGTAGAATTCTACCTCTGCTCTTTAAGGTAGAATTACACCTCTGCTTTGAGAGGTAGAATTCTACCTCTACTCTCCAAGGTAGAATTCTACCTCTGCTCTTTGAGGTAGAGGTCTACCTCTACTTTTCAAGGTAGAATTCTACCTCTGCTTTTAGGGGTAGAATTCTACCTCTACAGTCAAGGGTAGAATTATTTCTCTACTCTTGAAGGTAGAATTCTACCTCTGCTCCAAGAGGTAGAATTCTTTTTCTGTGCTCAAAGGTAGAATTCCACTTCTGCAGTCGAAGGTGGAATTCTACTTCTTCTTTCGAAGGTAGAATTCTACTTTCAAGAGCAGAGGTAGATTGCTACTTTCGAATGTAGAAGTAGAATTTTACCCCTTGAACTAGAGGTGGAATTCTACCTTTGAAAGCAGAGGTAGAATTCTATCTCTAAAAGCAGAGGAAGAGTTCTACCTCTGCTCTTGAAGGTAGAATTCTACTTCCACAGTCGAGAGTAGAATTCCACCTCTGCAGTCAAAGGTAGAATTCTTTCTCTGCGCTTAAAGGTAGAATTCTACCTCCAATCTTAAAGGTAGAATTCTACTTCTACAGTCAAAGGTGGAATTCCACCTCTGCAGTCATAGGTAGAATTCTACCTCCACTCTCAAAAGTAGAATTCCACCCCTACTCTTCAAGGTAGAATTCTACCTCTTGCTTTCAGGGTAGAATTCTTCTCGTGCAGTCAAAGGTAGAATTCTACCTCTCAGAGCAAAGGTAGAACTGTACCTTTGAAAGTAGAGGTAGAATTCTACCTTTGACTGTTGAAGTAGAGGTAGAATGTTACCTCTAAAAGCAGAGGTAGAATTCTACGTTTGATTGTAGAAGTAGAATTCTACCTTTGAGAGCAGAGGTAGAATTCTATCTTGAAAAGTGGAGGTAGAATTCTACCTCGAAGAGCAGAGGTATAATTCTACTTCGGAAAGTAGATGTAGAATTCTACCTCCAAGAGCGGAGGTAGAATTCTACCCTGAAGAGTAGAGGTAGAATTCTACCTCTACTTGTCGACGTAGAATTCTACCTTGAAAAGCCGAGGCAGAATTCTACCTTTAAGAGTAGAGGTAGAATTCTACCTCTGCTCTTCAGGGTAGAATTCCACCTCCGCTCTTGAGGGTAGAATTCTACCTCTACTTTCCGAGGTAGAATTCTACCTTTGCTCTCCGAGGTAGAATTCTACCTCCACTTTTTGTGGTAGAATTCTACCTCGGCTCTTAAATGTAGAATTCTACTTCTACAATCAAACGTAGAATTCTACATCTGCTTTTCGAGGTAGAATTCTACCTCTACTTCAACAGTCAAAGGTAGAATTCTACCTATACTTCTAAAGGTACAATTCTACCTTTGCTTTTAGAGGTAGAATTCTACCTTTGACTGCAGATGTAGAATTCTACCTTTAGTACAAGAGGTAGAATTCTACCTTAAGAGGTAGAGGTAGGATTGTACTTTTGAAAGTAGAAGTAGAATTCTACCTTTGACTGCAGAGGTAGAATTTTACCTTTGACTGTTGAAGTATAATTCTACCATTAAGTGCAGAGGTAGAATTGTACCTCCACTCTCTAAGGTAGAATTCTACCTCTGCTCTTCAACGTAGAATTCCACCTCTGCTTTTAGAGGTAGAATTCTACCTCTTCTCTTCAAGTTAGAATTCTACCTCTGCTCTTTAAGGTAGAGGTCTACCTCTACTTTTCAAGGTAGAATACTACCTCTGCTTTTAGGGGTAGAGTTCTACCTCTACAGTCAAGGGTAGAATTATTTCTCCACACTCAAAGGTAGCATACTACCTCTGCTCTAAGAGGTCGAATTCTTCCTCTGTTCTTGAAGGTAGAATTCTACTTCTGCAGTCGAAGGTAGAATTCTACTTCTTCCTTCAAGGGTAGAATTCTACCTCTAAGAGCGGAGGTAGAATTCTGCCCGGAGAGCTGAGATAGAATTCTACCTCTAAGATCAGAAGTAGAATTCTACCTCCAAGAGTAGAGAAAAAATTCTACCTTCAACTGTAGAGGTAGAATTCTACTCCTCAAAGCAGAGGTAGAATCCTACCTTGAAAAGTAGAGATAGACCTCTACCTCAAAGAGCAGAGGTAGAATTCTACCTTAAGAAGTAGTGGTAGAATGCTACATCTAAAAGCAGAGGAAGAGTTTCACTCTTGAAAGTAGAGGTAGAATTCTACCTCTGCTCTTAGGGGTAGAATTCAACCTCTGCTCTTGAAGGTAGAATTCTACTTCCACATTCAAAGGTAGAATTCTAGCTCTGCAGTCAAAGTTAGAATTCTACCTCTGCGCTTAAAAGTAGAATTCTACCCCTAATCTTAGAGGGAGAATTCTACTTCCACAGTCGAAGGTGGAATCTACTTCTACTTTCAAAGGTAGAATTCTACCTCTGCTTTTAAGGGTAGAATTCCACCTCCGAGAGCAAAGGTAGAATTGTACTTTCAAAAGTAGAGGTAGAATCCTTCCTTTGACTGTTAAAGTAGAGGTGGAATTCTACCCCTAGAAGCAGAGGTAGAATTCTACCTTGAAGAGCAGAGGTAAAATTCTACCTCTAAAAGCAGAGGTAGAATTCTACCTTCAAAAGTAGAGGTAGAATTCTACCTCTGCTTTTCAGGGTAGAATTCTACCTCCACTCTTAAAGGTAGAATTCTACTGCTACTTTCAAAGGTAGAATTCTACCTCTGCTCTTTGAGGTAGAGGTCTACCTCCACTCTTTAAGGTAGAATTCTACTTCTGCTCCTAGAGGTAGAATTCTACCTCCACTTTTCGAGGTAGAATTCTACCTCTGCTCTCAAAGGTAGAATTCTACCTCTACTTTCAAGGGTAGAATTCTACCTCTGCTTTCAAGGGTAGGATTCTACCTTTACTTCAACAGTCAAAGGTAGAATTCTACCTCTACTTCCGAAGGTACAATTCTACATTTGCTCTTAGAGGTAGAATTCTACCCCTAAAAGCAGAGGTAGAATTGTACCTTCGGAAGTAGAGGTAGAATTCTACCTTCGACTGTTGAAGTGAAGGTAAAATTCTGCCTTTGAAAGTAGAGGTAGAATTCTACCTCGAAGAGCAGAGGTAGAATTCTACCTTAAAAAGTAGAGGTAGACCTCTACCTCAAAGAGCAGAGGTAGAATTCTACCTTAAAGAGTAGAGGTAGAATGCTACCTCTAAAAGCAGAGGAAGAGTTCTACTCTTGAAAGTAGAGGTAGAATTCTACCTCTGCTCTTAGGGGTAGAATTCTACCTCTGCTCTTAGGGGTAGAATTCTACTGCCACATTTAAAGGTAGAATTCTAGGTCCGCAGTCAAAGTTAGAATTCTACCTCTGCGCTTAAAAGTAGAGTTCTACCCCTAATCTTAAAGGTAGAATTCTACTTCCGCAGTTGAAGGTGGAATTCTACTTCTACTTTCAAAGGTAGAATTCTACCTCTGCTTTTAAGGGTAGAATTCTACCTCTGAGAGCAAAGGTAGAATTGTACTTTCAAAAGTAGAGGTAGAATTCTACCTTTGACTGTTAAAGTAGAGGTAGAATTCTACCCCCAAAAGCAGAGGTAGAATTCTACTCTTGAAAGTAGAGGTAGAATTCTACCTTTAAAAGTGGAAGTAGAATTCTACCTTTAAGATTAAAGGTAGAATCTACCTTCAAGCGCTGAGGTAGAATTCTAACTTTAACTGCAGAGGTAGAATTCTACCTTCGACTGTGGAAGTAGAATTCTACCTTCAAGAGCAGAGGTAGAATTCTACCTCTAAGAGCAGAGGTACCTCAACTTTCAAAGTAGAAGAGAAGAGATAGAATTCCACCTCTGCTCTTTAAGGTAGAATTACACCTCTGCTTTGAGAGGTAGAATTACACCTCTGCTTTGAGAGGTAGAATTCTACCTCTACTCTCCAAGGTAGAATTCTACCTCTGCTCTTTGAGGTAGAGGTCTACCTCCACTTTTCAAGGTAGAATTTTACCTCTGCTTTTAGGGGTAGAATTCTACCTCTACAGTCAAGGGTAGAATTATTTCTCTACTCTTGACGGTAGAATACTACCTCTGCTCTAAGAAGTCAAATTCTTCCTCTGTTCTTGAAGGTAGAATTCTACTTCTGCAGTCGAAGGTAGAATTCTACTTCTTCCTTCAAGGGTAGAATTCTACCTCTAAGAGCGGAGGTAGAATTCTGCCCGGAGAGCTGAGGTAGAATTCTACCTCAAAGATCAGAAGTAGAATTCTACCTTCAAGAGTAGAGAAAAAATTCTACCCTCAACTGTAGAGGTAGAATTCTACTCCTCAAAGCAGAGGTAGAATCCTACCTTGAAAAGTAGAGGTTGACCTCTACCCCAAAGAGCAGAGGTAGAATTCTACCTTAAGAAGTAGTGGTAGAATGCTACATCTAAAAGCAGGGGAAGAGTTCCACTCTTGAAAGTAGAGGTAGAATTCTACCTCTGCTCTCAGGGGTAGAATTCAACCTCTGCTCTTGAAGGTAGAATTCTACTTCCACATTTAAAGGTAGAATTCTAGCTCTGCAGTCAAAGTTAGAATTCTACCTCTGCGCTTAAAAGTAGAATTTTACCCCTAATCTTAAAGGTAGAATTCTACTTCCACAGTCGAAGGTGGAATTCTACTTCTACTTTCAAAGGTAGAATTCTACCTCTGCTTTTAAGGGTAGAATTCTACCTCTGCTCTAAGAGGTAGAATTCTTCCTCTGTGCTCAAAGGTAGAATTCTACTTCTGCAGTCGAAGGTGGAATTCCACTTTTTCTTTTAAAGGTAGAATTCTACTTTCAAGAGCAGACGTAGATTCCTACCTTCGAAAGTAGAGGTAGAATTCTACCCCTTGAACTAGAGGTCGAATTCTACCTTCGAAAGCAGAGGTAGAATTCCATCTCGAAAAGCAGAGGAAGAGTTCTACTTCTGCTCTTGAAGGTAGAATTCTACTTCCACAGTCAAGAGTAGAATTCCACCTCTGCAGTCAAAGGTAGAATTCTACCTCTTCGCTTAAAGATAGAATTCTACCTCCAATCTTAACGGTAGAATTCTACTTCTACAGTCAAAGGTGGAATTCCACCTCTGCAGCCATAGGTAGAATTCTACCTCTACTCTCAAAAGTAGAATTCTACCCCTACTCTTCAAGGTAGAATTCTACCTCTACCTTTCAGGGTAGAATTCTTCTTCTGCAGTCAAAGGTAGAATTCTATCTCTAAGAGCAAAGGTAGAACTGTACCTTCGAAAGTAGAGGTAGAATTCTACCTTCGACTGTTGAAGTAGAGGTAGAATTTTACCCCTAAAAGCAGAGGTAGAATTCTACGTTTGATTGTAGAAGTAGAATTCTACCTTTGAGAGCAGAGGTAGAATTCTATCTTGAAAAGTGGAGGTAGAATTCTACCTCGAAGAGCAGAGGTATAATTCTACTTCGGAAAGTAGATGTAGAATTCTACCTCCAAGAGCGGAGGTAGAATTCTACCCTGAAGAGTAGAGGTAGAATTCTACCTTTACTTGTCGACGTAGAATTCTACCCTGAAAAGCAGAGGCAGAATTCTACCTTTAAGAGTAGAGGTAGAATTCTACCTCTGCTCTTCAGGGTAGAATTCCACCTCCGCTCCTGAGGGTAGAATTCTACCTCCACTTTTTGAGGTAGAATTCTACCTCTGCTCTTAAAGGTAGAATTCCACTTCTACAATCAAACGTAGACCTCTACATCTGCTTTTAGAGGTAGAATTCTACCTCTACTTTAACAGTCAAAGGTAGAATTCTACCTATGCTTCTAAAGGTACAATTCTACCTTTGCTTTTAGAGGTAGAATTCTACCTCCGACTGCAGAGGTAGAATTCTACCTTTGGTACAAGGGGTAGAATTCTACCTTAAGAGGTAGAGGTAGGATTGTACTTTTGAAAGTAGAAGTAGAATTCTACTTTCGACTGCAGAGGTAGAATTTTACCTTTGACTGTTAAAGTAAAATTCTACCATTAAGAGCAGAGGTAGAATTCTCCCTCTACTCTTCAAGTTAGAATTCTACCTCTGCTCTTTAAGGTAGAGGTCTACCTCTACTTTCCAAGGTAGAATACTACCTATGCTTTTAGGGGTAGAGTTCCACCTCTACAGTCAAGGGTAGAATTATTTCTCCACACTCAAAGGTAGAATACTACCTCTGCTCTAAGAGGTCGATTTCTTCTTCTGTTCTTGAAGGTAGAATTCTACTTCCGCAGTCGAATGTAGAATTCTACTTCTTCCTTCAAGAGTAGAATTCTACCTCCAAGAGCAGAGGTAGAATTCTACTTTCGAAAGGAGAGGTAGAATTCCACCTCTAAATGCAGAGGAAGAGTTCTTCTTTCAAACGTAGAGGTAGAATTCTACCTCTGCTCTTAGAGGTAGAATTCTACCTCTGCTCTTCAGGTTAGAATTCTACCTCCGCTCTTGAAGGTAGAATTCTACCTCTACTTTCCAAGGTAGAATTCTACCTCTGGTCTTTGAGGTAGAATTCTACCTACACTTTTTGAGGTAGAATTCTACCTCTGCTGTCAAAGGTAGAATTCTACTTCTACAATCAAACGTAGAATTCTACCTCTGCTTTCAGAGGTAGAATTCTACCTCTACTTTAACAGTCAAAGGTAGAATTCTACCTCTACTTTTAAAGGTACAATTCTACCTTTGCTCTTAGAGGTAGAATTCCACCTTTGACTGCAGAGGTAGAATTCTACCTTTTGAAGAAGAGAAAGAATTCTACCTTTGGAAGAAGAGGTGAAATTCAGAGGTAGAATTCTACTCTCAAAAAAAGAGGTAGAATTCTACCTTCAGAGGTAGAGGTAGGATTGTACTTTTGAAAGTAGAAGTAGAATTCTACCTTTGACTGCAGAGGTAGAATTTTACCTTTGACTGTTAAAGTAAAATTCGACCATTAAGAGCAGAGGTAGAATTCTACCTCTACTCTTTAAGGTAGAATTCTACCTCTGCTCTTTAACGTAGAATTCCACCTCTGCTTTTAGAGATAGAGTTCTACCTCTACTCTTCAAGGTAGAATTCTACCTCTGCTCTTCAAGGTAGAGGTCTACTTCTACTTTTCAAGGTAGAATACTACCTCTGCTTTTAGGGGTAGAGTTCTACCTCTACAGTCAAGGGTAGAATTATTTCTCCTTACTTAAAGGTAGAATACTACCTCTGCTCTAAGAGGTCGAATTCTTCCTCTGGTCTTGAAGGTAGAATTCTACTTCTGCAGTCGAAGGTAGAATTCCACTTCTTCTTTTAAGGGTAGAATTCTACCTCCAAGAGCAGAGGTAGAATTCTACCTTCGAAAATAGAGGTAGAATTCTACCCCTCGAACTAGAGGCGGAATTCTACCTTCGAAAGTAGAGGTAGAATTAAACCTCTAAAAGCAGAGGAAGAGTTCTACTTTCAAAAGTGGAGGTTGAATTCTACCTCTGCTCTTAGAGGTAGAATTCTACCTCTGCAGTCAAAGGTAGAATTCTACCTCTAAGAGCAAAGGTAGAACTGTACCTTTGAACGTAGAGGTAGAATTCTACCTTTGACTGTTGAAGTAGAGGTAGAATTTTACCCCTAAAAGCAGAGGTAGAATTCTACGTTTGATTGTAGAAGCAGAATTCTACCTCCGAGAGCCGAGGTAGAATTCTACCTTGAAAAGTGGAGGTAGAATTCTACCCCGAAGAGCAGAAGTAGAATTCTACTTCGGAAAGTAGAGGTAGAATTCTACCTCCAAGAGCGGAGGTAGAATTTTACCCTGAAGAGTAGAGGTAGAATTCTACCTCTACTTGTCGATGTAGAATTCTACCTTGAAAAGTAGGGGTAGAATTCTACCTTTAAAAGTAGAGGTAGAATTCTACCTTTAAAAGTAGAGGTAGAATCCTACCTATGGCTGCAGATGTGAAATTCTACCTTTAACTGAAGAAGTTGAATTCTACTTTCAAGAGTAGAGGTAGAATTCTACTTGTCACCGTAGAGGTAGAATTCTACCCTTGAAAGTAGAGGTAGAATTCTACTCTTGACTGTGGAAGTAGAATTCTACCTTCAAGAACAGAGGAAGAATTCGACCTCTTAGAGCAGAGGTTGTATTCTACCTTTAAGTGTGGAGAAATAATTCCACCCTTGACTGTAGAGGTAGAACTCTACCCCTAAAAGCAGAGGTAGTATTCTACCTTGAAAAGTAGAGGTAGAATTCTACCTCCAAAAGCAGAGGTGGAATTCTACGTTAAAGAGCAGAGGTAGAATTCTACCTTAGAGAGTAGAGGTAGAATTCTACCTCTGCTCTTAATGGTGGAATTTTACTTTAACCGTCAAAGGTAAAATGCTACCTCTGCAGTCAAAGGTAGAATTCTACTTCTACTTTCAAAAGTACAATCCTACCTCTACCTCTAAAGGTAGAATTCTACCCCTTTTTTTGAAGGTAGAATTCTACCTCTGAATTTCACCTCTTCTTCCAAAGGTAGAATTCTACCTCTTCTTCCAAAGGTAGAATTCTACCTCTGCAGTCAAACGACCACGTTCTAAAGGGCGTATCGGGTTCCAAAAAAATCGCAAAATTTTTTCAGAAAAAGCGGAATGAAGCTGAATATGTCCCCTTTAAAACGCCTCTTGGCGACCCAAAAGATCTCCATTTTTAGAAGAGCAGTGAAATTTTTTGTGCGGCGTGGAATCGGGGCGAGTGTTTCCAAACTTTTGGCTGGAATTGTACATAAAATATGACGAACAACAGATACATTGATAGTTATTTTGGTAATTGAAAATTAGATTCAATTTTCTTCATCCTCAATAAGACTCGAATTCCCTAATACCATTCAATTTTTCCATAACTCATTCATTTTTTTAAATATCATAATTTCAGCAACTCCCGCCCATTGGCCGCAGAACTCCAAGGACCCACGACAAATGATATCGATAAAAAAAATCAGAAAAATAAAAGATGTTCACTAATAGCGAACGAGAGTTGTCTCGGGGAAAGGTGAATGTAACACAGATACGGGACAAATAAAAAGTAAAAAAAGAAAGGAAAGAAAGCGCGCACACACACACATTGAAACAAACAACGAGGCACAGAGTAAAAGAACTCGGTGGTCGGTGAGGAACACGCGGTGGAACATCGTTCGTAGGATAGTCCTTTCGCGTTCCCACAGTCCTGAGGGCGGATTCCTCAGAGAATCCGCAACGCGTGGACTCTGCGGATCGCGCGACGACTACCGATCCCCGAAGCGGGGGGGGGGGGGGGTCCATAGGGCTTTTGAGGCTGAAGGGGGGGATCATGATACACACGACAGGGAAGATAGTGGGCGTCGGGAACGCCGGTACAGTGATTGGCAATTGCTTTTTTCCATTCCGTTAAAATCGTCGCCGGAGAAGCCAGAAATAGGGAACCAAAAGGATTTCGTTTTTTCGGCTCGTGCGGCCAATCGCTGTGTCCTTTTGGCATAGGAAAAAAAAATGCTGCCACTAAAATGGTGAATGCAAGAAGTCCCCCAACCTCATCCCCTTTCACCCTCCGATGAGAAAAAAGGACTCTGTCGAGAGAGACGAAAAGGACGAAGGGGTGAGAGCCAAAGAGAGCAAGGAAGAGGAGGTGGAGGAAGGAGCAGAATCTTATAACATGCCAAAACACCGATAATTCGACGGTGTGGTCCAGCCTGTCCGACGATATTCGTTCCCACGCACGCTTTTAACATCCCAGCCTTAATACGCTATTTTTCTTTTTTCCTCTCTCTTTTTGTCCTCCTTCTTTGTCTTATTCGAAGCCTCGAAGCGAGAAGACACAGAAGCGATCGGCTTTTATATGCTCGTTGCTCGCAATCTCGTCTATGGAGGACGATGAAGGATTCTTGTCATTCCTGAGGAAGCATTTGCGCTCCCTCGAAAGAACCCTCCGGAGACTTCTCTCCATTCGTCTCTCTCCGTCTCTCCGACGCTGGAGAAAGGTTTCGCTGGAGAGTTCACGGATTACCGAGTTCTTCAATCTTGAAGAGGGTAAACGAGACGAAGAAAAATGAACAAAACCATAAATTAGTTGATTTACGCGGGATGATATTCCTGATTTTTTTTTTCTTTCGTCCTTCGTCCTGAGGAATTATTTCGCGTCTCCTCGGCGTCGCGACGACCATTACACGGTTGGAGCGATGGGAAAGAATGAAAGCTGCAGAAATGACAGGAAGAGATGCTGAAGAAGCTGAGAAAAAGATGATGAAGAAAGGATGCGCTCACATGCGAAGACAGCGATGAGAGAGAAAATTCGTTCCTCGTCGGTTCGTAGCAAAACACACGCGTGTCTGTGCAACAAAGATTCCTCGCCTCGAATTGCTTCGAGCTTTGAGAATGGTAGCGAAATTCTCTTCATCTCTCGCGTGTCTCTCTCGTCTGAGAAGCCTGAGAAAAGACTCCGATGAAATTTCCGCCCTCCCCGACCCCGAGATTCATACCGTCTCTCCTCAGCACAAGGACAACGTTTTGATCCGCTAACGGTAATTGTGAGGACTTTGAAAAATTCGCTCGAATTTTTAATGGGCTACGAAGTTGAAGCTGAAGAGATTTTTTCGCGACGATATTAGGTACGACGTCGAACCGTTTTTTCCTTCCTTGAAGAGGAAGCTTTGCTAATTGTGAAGAAGGATGGAGAAACATTAATGCGTAAATTTGCATAATTTGTAATTTTTTGATTTTTTGAAATGTAATAGGAAGCCCAATTTGAATTTTGATGAATGTTTTTTTTTTTACCTCTAAGTTAAGTAAAGTTGAGCAGTCATGTAAAAAAAATTTGTTTATAAAAATTCAAAAATTCATATTTTTGGAAAAAAGAAGACTCCTTTCTTAACATTTCAGGATCTTTTAAGATCAGTACAAGATATTACATTTTAAAAAATGGAACCAAAAATTTAATGTTGCTCGTGGATTTTTACGATTTGTAAAAATTCAAAATTCTCTAAAATCTCAATTAAAAAAAAAATTTTGGGATATTTTTTTCTCTTAGCTCCAAGTATACTCTTCAAGGCGAACCCAGAACAATTTTTTCGTAACTATGATAGTTTTCAATAAACTTGAAAAAATGGTGAAGTTTTGGTTTTTGCATAACATTCGAAAAAATTTTTTTTTATTATTTTCCTTTGGTAAAACTTCGTTTTGAGTTAAAAGAAGACTTCTGTAAAAATTTCATCGAAATTGAAAGGGGTCGATTCCAACTATAGGTCGATTTGACATGGAATTACCCAAATGTAATTGTAAGCCGAATTCGATGAAACTTTTGACAGAACTATGATGTGGAAGCGACGAGTAAATTTTGCATTGCACGATTTCGTTCTTTTCTCCAACGATAAAAATGATCTGGAATGATCCGTTGCTGGATATCCGCTTTTTTCTGTGTCGGAAGAAAGAGGGAGGGAGAGAGAGAGGCGTAGGATCTGATAGAGATGATGATAAACATTAAAGGGTTACAGGGATTTTGCTCCGACCACGAGAGCGATAATAATCAGTCAGGTTTCACAACTGGAGGAGTCACGATAATCGCACATACGCGCGTGGCATACGTTGATACGCTTAAGGGGTAACGCCAGTCCAGCGGCCCGAAAAAAGGCCCAAATTCGACAATTTATTTTAGGAGTATGAAAAAAGGAATAATAATAATAATAATAATAATAAATGTAATTATTTGTCGCGAACCTCCCTTGAGATATTACTATTCGATTGCTTCGGGGGTAGTTTTGTGCAGCGCGTCATCAAGGTGTTACGTGAGGGTGGAAATATCAAAGAGACCGTGTTAAAAGTTCCCCATTGACCTTTCGTCCTTATTCGTTTTTGGACCAGGCGCGCGCCTGAGTCCTCTCCATCTCCGTCTCCTTCTTCCTTCATTTCTCCCTCCCTCTCTCTCCATCTTCCTTTTCGTCCTGTGCGTGAGTGTGTGTGTGCGTGTGTGTGTGTGTGTGTGTGTGTGTGTGTGTGTGTGTGATATACTAAAACAAATTCTTGGCTACGGTACAGTAAGGCTCCCAGCATCCTGCGAGAGACAAGAATCTTGGGCGGCCGTCTACTTCTCACGGCGGTCCCTTTGATCTCCTTCTCGCTCATCGTGTACACCTCCACACATACGCACACCCACACACACGGGCACACATCTCCTGTGTATCCTGCAGCCGTGCGCCACTATTCCAGAAGGACTATCGCAAGTGGGAACTCGCCCTTCTCCACCCTTAAGACACCAACGCCGACGAAGAAGAAGATGAGGAAGACGAAGAGGAAGACGAAGAGGAAGATGAAGAGGAATATGAGGAAAGAAAAGATTAGAATGAAGAAGACGTGAGGGAAAGTGCAGGAGAAGTAAATAATGGAAGCTGGAGCAGAAGGAGATGGAGAAGAAGATAAAAAGGGAGTAGACATAGCAGATGAAGAAGGAGTGGACGAAAATGAAGAAGAAGGATAAGTACGAGAAGGTTAAGAGATGGAGAAAATAGAAAAAAAGGAAGAGGTAGAAGGGATAAAGGAGCAGAAGAAGATGAAGAAGGAGGAGATAAAAGAGAAGTAGACACAGTAGATGAAGGGGGCGGACGAAAATAAAGAGGAACGACATTAGGATGAAAAAGAACTTAGAAAAGCTGAAGAAGAAGAAGTACAAGAAGGTGAAGGTAGAGAAAATGAAATGGAGGTAGCGGAAGAAGATGAAGGAGCAGAAGAAGCAACTGAAGAGGCAGAAGAAGATTAAAAAACGGAGTAGACATGGTAGATAAGGATGCAGAGAAGAAGATAAAGAAAGAAAAGAAGATGGAGAAACGGAGATGGATAAAGTAGGCTGAACAAACAAAGAAGAGTCAGAAAGGACACGAAGTGTATGATGAAAAAGATAAATAAGATGAAGACAGAAAAGGAGACAAAGAAGACGAGATGGAGGAGGCATGGATGAAGGAAGTCAGGAGGAGTAAGATGATGAAGGAGATGATGAAGAAGAAGGTGAGGAAGATGAAGACCCTTCTCTTCCGTCCCTTTTCCCGTGCTTCTTACACGCTATCTCACTTTACCCGAAGAACCCAGAGACACTCTCATCCTCTCTACGATCCTCTTCATGAATTTCCTTTTTTCTTCGCTCTTTCTCTCCCTCCCATTCTTTCGTCGTGGATTCATTCTGTTTTACTATTATTACACATACCTTCACGCTCCTCAGTCTTTCCCCTTTTTTTCTCCTTCTTCATTCCCGTATGCAAGATACAAACGAAAATCTTAAGGTCTCTTCGAGCCTCAAGAATTTGGGATCGTTATCAGTCGAATTGAAGAAGTACACTGACCAAAAAGAAAGAGAAAAAAAGACCACAAAAAATTTACCATATCAGAGGCTTTTGGGACTTGTCCGATGATCCATATTCTTCTTTGATCGATACTTCGCGAGCCTCAAATGCGAATTTGACTTTTTCTCCTCAATTTCCGGTTTTTCTTCCAATTAATACTTTTCCTACCCCATAAATCATTCGCGGCGTTAGAACCGGAATAATAATAATTGAAAACGATTTTTCCGGCAGATTGTTCGAAAGATCGAGGGATCGAGAAAATCTTCGAGAGGAATTTTGCCAATCGCGTTAATTCCCTCTTTTCTCACGGGAGCTTTTGATAATCGGTATTCCCCGATCGTGCACACTGTCTATTCGCCGTGCAATGAACGATTGGATCGCCTCGATCGATGATAAATACACATAACCTTCCTCCTCTTCATCTTCCCTTCTCTCCTTCCCTCGAAGAAGGATCAAGGAGCAATTCCTTAGCTGCCACTGATGATCGGAAATCTTTAAATAACGCATTCGAGTGTACAAAAAAGTTGGTAAAAAAATCATTGGGGGGAAGGAGAGAAAAACGCATACACGGACACACAGGGAAATCAAGAGGATCGGTAGGTGGTCCAAGAAGTGGCCGGTGCGTTGAATTGCTGGTGGGAGTCGACGCGCGCTGTTGGGAACTTTCGCGATGAGGCTTAAAAAACCCGGGGGTGTCGGGACCATTAGCGAAGAGGTAAAGAAGAAACGAGGCAAATGCCTGAGAAGATCTCTGTCCGTACGATATATGGGGCATCCAGAGTCAGCTCCACCATCGCTTCAATCCAAATCCTTGTACATTTGCGTCGGGATTTTTTTGCTGTGATTCTAAAAAAATATTTCTGTGATTCTAGAAAAAATCCAAAAAGAATTGCACTTCCAAATTCGATTTTTGAATTTTCCTGTTTTTTTTTCTTCGTGCAAAACAGCGGTCGAGAAAGAGTCGGGCTCGTACAATTGGGACCAATTCCGTACGAAAACTCCAAAAAATCTATTTTTATTCAAAATATTTTTCAAATAATATGATATGAAAAATATAATTTTTTGTTAATAACTAACTCTAATAATATCAAAATGTTAGCTTTAGGAACCTAAACGATCGAGGGAGCGGTCATTTGTAGTAAAACTATAGTTTTATAACCACTGGACCAAAAATTAGAGACTCTTATAATTTTTTGGATTTTACATTTTTCAGATTTTAGATTTTTTAATTTTTTAGATTTAGATAAATATTATTTTCAGAATCCTTAAAAATAGCTCTTCCAAATGATCATTCATACGCTATGAATTGAATTTTTTTTTAACTGAAACAATTTTTTCTCAGCCAATTTTCTTATAAACTATAACTCAAATCTGCTAACCCTAATAAAATCTAAATTTCACATTAAGAAACGTAGAAGATCAGATAAGGGTACATTCTAGCAAATTTTAACTTTATCCTTAAAATCCCTGGGCCAAACGTTTCAAACAAAATATTTTTAGAATCCTAGATTTCTAGAATCCTAGATTTAGAATTGGATATTTTTTCTCAGCAAACAAAGAGCAGTTCTTCTCAGTTAAAAAAGGGTAGTTTTTCGGTAACCTCAATATGTACTGACTCTAAGAAAATCAAATTTTAGCTTCAGAAATATTTTGAGAATCCTTAAAATCCTTACCTTACACGTTATATTAATTTAAAAAAAAAAATTTCTGGACCAGACCGGACTGACCCCTCATTTTAATCTAAAATAATTTCTCATTTTAATCTAAAATAAGTAAAAATAAAATAAGACTCCCCAATAGGGAGTCTCTTCTAAATTTAGAGCCGAATGGCAAATCTAATTAATATAATTAATTAAGGTACCTTAAATAATTTTAAATCCTAAAAATCTTGATAAAGGACTGAGACGCTTTTCAGTTTCACTATAATCGTAGGAAAATAATTAACCACGGGAAAATGCCGTAGATAATATATGTATCTAAATGTTATAAACAATTTTTGGAAACGAAAGGACTGCAAGTTGTATTATTTTTAGGCAAAATAAAGCGAGGGATCTTTTTATCGACGTTCTTTTTATTCTCAGCAGCCATTAGGCAGGACGCAATCTGATCTATATACTTATATATCCATATATATTAGGGTGCTGCTTATTTAGGGCCCTGACGAATCTAGACGAATTGCAATTTTTCTAGATTAACTCGTATGATAATGTTAATTTTTTTTATTAAATAGTAGCATCAATGAATACTAAAATCGGGCAGTTACAGATTTTTTCAAAAATTATTCCACTTGGAATAAAATATATCCTGAGAATATGGCCGAAACACGTGTATTTCAGATGGGGAAATCTACCCTCTTTTCGGAAGGGGTTCTAGATAAAAATCTGAAAAAATAAGGGTATCATTTTTGAATTATTTGGAGTCAATTTTGGGGGCGTCTGATTAAAAATTCGTCCGAGCTCTAATGACCACCCTAATATGTACATTATACGTACTCGGGACTCGGTCTATATAGATATATGAGGAGTGAATGCGGTCAGAATCCTTTTATCCTTGGGTGCCAAGAATTCCTCGTGGATTCCTCGGGTGGAGGTCCAGCGTTATCATCGCGTGCAGGCTCTGAAAGAGAACAATGTTTAAACGGGGCTGGAAATGATGATAAAGTAGCAGGATCGAGGGAAGGGTGGAGGGAAAGACGTGAACTCTGCACGGTACGATTTATAATATATATACGGATATATATTTATATATTTATATATTTATTTGTGGATGTGTATATGGCTCGGGATCGATGAGCCCTCCCACGATATACCATTGCTCTCTTTGAACAAGTTATGAAGTCGTCCGGAGTTGTCCAGTTCGAGAAACCAGTAATATATATATATATATATATATATATATATATATATAAATGTATATATGGGGCATTCCAGCTCGTCCAGGTGCTGTTTACTACGGAGGGATAATCTTGATCATTATTTTTACATCTTTTTACATCCTTTTTACAAAAAATCCCATATCTTTTCTTTCCCTGATTTTGAATTTTTTTTTAAATCTTCACTTAAGGGGGATGATTTTTTAAGGTCCCCAAATCTACTTTTTTTCGTGGAATTTTTGTTTTCCAGAAATTTTAATCTTTTCTTTGAGAAATTATATTGATAATGTTAGTGTAAATTAAATATTAAATTATAAATTACATTATTATAAATTTTATTTTATTATTGTATTATAAATCTTATTGTTGGCTTGTAAAAACCTTCTCAAAGAATGGTGTGCAAGTAAACCCCAAATTATTATTATAAATCTTATTGGCAATTCGATTTTATAAAAAATGCCTCATGTGAGTTTGCTAGAATTAAAAAAAAAAATTCAAAACAATTTCAAAAAATGTAAACAATTAAAATAGAAAAAAAAACTCGTAATCGCTGTAATGTTTTTAATTTTTGAACAATCGAACTCAAATATTTTGCACAATTATACTGGGTGACAAAAATAATTAACATCAAATTGTGAATGAATTGCTCGAGATATCCAGTTCCAAAAAAAAATTTTAATTGAAAAACAAATTTGAAACGCTCCAACTTTCCCAATTCTCGCTACTATGGAACTTCGATTTTCGCACAAATGTACGTCCTGAAAATTAGAAATTTGCATCTCGTTTTCTGATTCCTGAAAAAAATGTCCAAATTCGTTTGCGCAACTCCAAATCATTTTGTATCGAGTCTGGAATGGAAAAAATGCCGTGTATCAATTTTTTTGAATTGAAACAAAATTCTTCATCAGAAAAATAATTTTTAAAAAATTATTCAGTAAAAAAAATGAAATTGTGTCCAATAGAGAGTCTCTTCTAAATTTAGGGCGCAAAACTAGTTGATGCAAAAAATTAATGTGATTAATTAATTAAAAAAATGATTGATAATAATAAAAATAATTAATGTAATTAATTAATTTAAAAAATAATGAATAAAATATTGACACGGAATGCCCCGTGCATTGGTTTGTATTTTTTTTTTATTGATTGCAAAACACGAGAGACTTCTTTATAATCTCTCCACCCTCGTATACCATATTTCTCGTTCACCCCGAGAGCGATGTACATAATGGAAAAATATTGTTCGATATGGGTACGACATCGTAAAGACCATGTAGATCGAAAGATCCGGAGGAGTTTTATTTTTTTCTTCTTTTTTTCATCTCTCTTTCCTCGGTGATATCGCAACATATTCGTGGGTTCCTCGGAGGGATCGTTTTTCCCTAAGGAAAGAGGTAAAAGATTTTTCAGTTCAAAAATGATTTCAAAAAAAGTACAAAAAAAAATCACTCAGAGAATAAATCGATTTTTCGTTTATTTATATATTTATAATTATTTATAGGCATTTTTTATCGCTCTCGCGCGTATATATATGATATATACTTTACACGTATAAATTATGATCATTGGTTAAAAAAAAAAATCTATATATGCACAAAATATTGAACATTCATTCGTTTATCACCGTAATTGCAATGGGAGAAAAAAATAGACTCGAAGTTTCTGCACTGGTACAAAAATTTATTTTTCTTTCTTCACGGAATTCGTATTTTTTTTTCAAATTGAAGAAGACAAAACGAACCGGAACATCGATTGAGAGCATATTCATGTGCGTGTAAGTCTGTGTAAAAAAATAATTTAATGTAAACGCCCTCTCTTGTCTCCATTCATCTCGTTACTTCTCTCATCTCGATATAATTACTCTTTTATTTTTTCATTTACTTCGAATTTGTTTTCCCCTCCCATTACCAAATTATCGTACGGAAATTTCTTTCGTTCTCACCGTAAATTCAATTTCTAAAAAATTATATTTACACGATGGCACGGGAAATCGTCGTCGCTCGTCCAAAATCTCGATTTGGCTTTATCTTGTTTTTTTTCTTCAATTTTTTCTCTCCAAACTCAATTATCAATCCTTTTTTTCGACAGCGAGTCTCGACGTTTTCCCAATCAAGTGCCAATTAAATTATCTATGTACATGTCCGAGGATGCGTCGCTCGTTTTTTCTAGATTGATTCAAAATAAATAAAGAAAAAGAAAATAATTATAATAATACAGAAAAGCGTGATAACGAATAGGAAAAAACAGTGTGTGTGTGAGAGAGAGAGAAAATTTCTTAATTACCTCTTTATCGCATTCGCATTTTTTTTTATAATAAAAAAAAATAATAATAACCGGGATTACTTCCGCAGGCTGCTTGGGCTATATACAAAATGACAAATCGACGGAGAATGACGATGAAGTAAAAAAAAAAAAAAAAGAAAAGAAAAAAACCGTCGTTTTTTCGTCTCGGTCCGGAGCGCGTTAATTTTTTTTCTTTTTTTTTCAATCCTCAACCTCACTCGATTCCACCGTCTTCGTCTTGCCTTCCGCGCACTAAAAACGCCATCTCTCACGTTCTCTCAGTCTTTAATTATCAAGGCGTCCGTACCCAACGTAATAAATAGATGAAACGTCTATACACATATATCTATATATATATATCTATATATATAATCGTTCCGGCTTAATACTGTAGCTCGCGTGTATGTGTGTGTCGTGTCTGTGAATTGAAACGAACCTGAGAGCCTTTTTTCAATTCTCTCCACCACCTTCGCGCCTTCTTCACCCCTTCTTCGTCATCCCTCCGTGACTCTGCTCGTCCTTCGCCAGGAAGGACGTTGAGTCACGGATTTTTCACATTTCGCTCGAGCTTCGACGATTTCCCGTGACAATTGTCGAAGGATCTCGATGAAAAAAAAAAAATAATAATTGAAAAAATTCTAAATTTCATTTCCTTCCGTTTCGTTGCATCGCGCTGATTTCAATAATTGTTTCAACAGTCGATAGCAATTACTCCGTTAATTGAAAGCAATTATCCCATTTCATTTCGTTGTAATTATAACAATTTCAACGGTTTCAAGTATTTTCGTTATTTTGTAGTTTCAATTATTTTCCATTTTTCAATTATTTTCAATTATTCAATTATTTTCAATTTTTCAATTTTTCAATTATTTTCAATTTTCAATTACTTTTTTTTCCTATCTCACAGACACGTGTGAATGGTCTTTTTCGTCGTACAAACCTGACACTTGACCTCGCAACACCAGTGAAACGTGCACGCGCACCTCTCGACAACGATAATCTCCTGCGTCTTGTAACCTCTACCGCAGCACATTAAATCGCAACCGTCGACACCGATGCTCGTGTCGTTGCACTGTCTTCCGTGTGTACCGAGTATACCGAGTTTTGGATTTTTCTCGCAAAATGGCGGCGATGGCTCGAGATAAACGAGATCCTTGAGACCCGGTGGCTTGTGCTCGGGATTATAAGGCTTCAGTTGGAAGCTGTAACGATGACGACGCGACAGACCCTCGCGTCTTGGACCGTGAACGGAATTGCTGCTCGCCGAATTGCTCGATATCGCATTTGAATTGCCGCGCACGCGATCGGAATTGCTGACCATTACTCGGGACGCGCCGTCGAAACGATCTTTCAGATTATCACCGACAGCGCGAAAATTTGGTAACCTCATCCAGCATGTTTTCACCGTGCAGGAACCCGACATACCGTGACACTTGCATTCCTGACGCATCTCCGATGATACGTGCTGTAAAATGAAGAAAAAAAATTATAAGAATTTAAGAATAATTGAAAAAAAAAAATTTCAATGGAATTTAACTTTGAAGAGAAATGGATTCTTAAGAGCGGTGAGTTTTTGAGATTTTTAGACGATTTTGATACACTGAGAAAACAATGTACCAGGATGTACTATTAACAAATGTAAAGTTGACTACAGAGAAATCAATTGTTTTTTAATACTTAATAAATTAAATTAATATTTTTTAACAGTTAATAAATTAAATTGATACTTTTTAAGAGTTAATACATTATTTTTACACAAATAAAATATTTCTCAACGACAAACAAATTTTGTAACGGTTAAGCCATATTTAAGAGAAAGTAGCAACTAAATATATTTCTTTACTACAAATAAACTGTTTGATGATGATGATGATGATGATGATGACGATGGGAAATAACATTTTGATAAGAGTTTTGTGATGATTTATTTTTCAATTTTTATTAGAATCGTCCAAATTTAATAATAAAATGACGGTGGAAATTTACTTTGATATACAATTTAAGGATGTTGAGTCCCTATGAAATCTTATAATGTTAATTGTTCAATAAATAACTTCTTAATCGTCGTGAAATTTTTACACGACCTCCTGAATACTTCATGTAAAAACATATTAAATTTTCAGAATTCTATCATCATTACTTCAACCTCCTTAAGGGTTATATCAGTTTCCATAAGACTACATTTAATTCAATTTAATTTGTTAATGTTAATTGTTCGATGACGAGCTTGCTAATGGTCGTTAAATTTTTACACGACCTCTTAAATAATTCATCCAAAAACATACCAAATTTTCAGAATTTTCTCATCATTTGCGATTTGGGACTCAACATCCTTAATTGTAAGTAGAAATTAAATTATAGAAATATAATTAATTATATAGGCCAAAAAAATAGAGCCATTGTCACAATTTTTTTAACAAAAATATTATAATTACAAAAAATTGTGAAGATGTGTATTGTGAAAATGGTGTAATTATACATTTTTTTTAAATTTACTTATTTAAATTATTGATTATTACTTCATTTTTTAATTTATCAAAAAAACATTTGTTTCCAACTCACCGCTCTTCCAGCCTCGTTGTTGTGTAGATTCATTTTTTCCCGCAAATTTCTACCCCTCTCGCCCGTGTCGACGAATTCGCGGGAGAATTTGAAACCATAACCGATATTGTCGGAACAACCGCCCCATTCCCAATCTCTCACGACCGAGGCCGATCTCGATTGATGCGTGTAATCGCAGGAGCAGGATTGTATGCTTCCTTCGCTGCAGGCCCTCGCTATGCTGTGGGTCACCGCTGCACTCGTGATAGCATAGATGAAAGCCGTCTCTCGACATCCTATTTCAATGAAAAAAAAAACAGAAAAAAAATTCCACGTTAATTCAAGTCAGGAATGTAAAAAACAATTTATAATATATTTTTTTGCCCCCTAAAATAACGCTTTCTCTCTCGAGATGTCCGAGCAACTGACCAGGACGACTTTTTTTTATACTCGACACGCACACAAGGACAATTAACAATCCTTTTAATTATACTCGGAATGAAAATTAAATTAGAAATTAAAAAAATATCTTCAAAATAAAATTATAACTCTTGACGAGAAGTGGCGAGGTTCTTGTAAAAAAATGTTATCTCGTTTTGTTTTTTGTTTTTTAATTTTTTGTTAACAGCAGCCTTTGTCCTGCCGACGCTATTGTCAGCTCTTTGAGATTCTTCGATATTGTTTTTTCATCATTCGTTTCCACACTGACGTAATTACGTTAATTAATTTTCTCTCATATCTTCCTCGGGATCGTCATTAAATTTTTCTGAGAACCTTTGATTTTTGAGTTCAATTGAACAAAAAAAATAGATTAATTGATCAACTGTGGAGAAATGGATTTTGAAATTAATTTTTCATAAAATAAAATACATTCGATTGTTTCGTTGATTTTTCAAAGAGAAACCAAAATTTAGAATTTATTGCCTCTGTTTAAAAAATCTGGAAATTGAACCGGATTTTGAAAAATTGAAAAATAATTTTTTCAAGCAAATTTTTTGTCTCTCTGTTGCGTGGGAGGTATGAGAAAATCCGTGGCAAAACAAGCAGGATACGAGAAGAACTACATCTCAATTCTCGGGTCTAGAGAGGACTACCTGACTCAGTCTCTCTCTCTCTCTCTCTCTCTCTCTCTCTCTCTCTCTCTCTCTCTCTCTCTCTCTCTCTCTCTCTTTCTCTCTCTCTCTCTGGCTTTATCTCTCTCTCTCTCTCTCTCTCTCTCTCTCTCTCTCTCTCTCTCTCTCTCTCTCTCTCTCTCTCTCTCTCTCTCTCTCTCTCTCTCTCTCTCTCTCTCTCTCTCTCTCTCTCTCTCTCTCTCTCTCTTTCTCTCTCTCTCTCTGGCTTTATCTCTCTCTCTCTCTCTCTCTCTCTCTCGCTCTCTCTCTCTCTCTCTCTCTCTCTCTCTCTCTCTCTCTCTCTCTCTCTCTCTCTCTCTCTCTCTCTCTCTCTCTCTCTCTCTCTCTCTCTTTCTCTATTTCTTGTGCAGGTGGAGTTGAGTCTCGCGCCAGGTCTGACCTTAACCCGCACCTCGCGCTGACCCGAGAACGGGCGTGCGCCCGTCGTTGCTTGCCAAAGAAAGGCCGATTGGGAAGGGGAAAAGAAGGATTTAAGGGGACCCCGGGCCTTATCTGCATAAGGGGCAGGTGCCTGACGGCACCTTCGTTCTTTGGGACTACCTCTGGCGGTAAAGATATCAGCAAATCTGAGAACCCACGCAAAATCATATATATATATATATATATACATATGGGGCATTCCATACGGAACCGACCAATCCGTAGCCCCGACCATTTTTGATTTTGCTGTAAATTTTCTATTTTTTTGTACGTACGAAAGCAGTCTTTTAGATTTTTTTTAAGATTTTTGTCTCAACCCTTCTAGCCACAATAAATTTTTCAAAATTTCACTTCATTTTTTTTCTAAATGCTTATAACTTTTTAAAAAACGAAGGTATCAAAATAAGACAGAAGATATTTTTTTTTCTTGAGTTCTAATTTTATTTAAAAAATTTTAAAAAATATCGAAATTAATGGTCATATGTTTCTGTCAGTTTTTTATACTCAAACTTTTTTTTTCAACTTGGAACATTTTGATTTTTTTAAAAAAATTCACCACTTTTTGAGCGACATTTTTACAAGTACTAAAAAATTCGCAGCTCGTGATATTCATAACTTTTTTTTAAATCTATTTTTGAAGTCATACGGTACACGTTATTTTTTTAGTGTTACGTGTAACTTCAAAAATAGACAAAGAATGTAAATTATGAATATCACAAGCTGCAAATTTTTCAGTACTTGTGAAAATGTCTCTTACGAAATAGTGATTTTTTGCGAAAAAATCAAAATGGTCCACGGTGAAAAAAAAAAATTTTGAGTTTAAAAGTTCAAAAAACATATGAAAATGTATATCGATATTTTGATTGTATTTTTTTGATAAAACCAAATCTCAAGACGGAAAAAAACGATCTTCTGTTTTATTTTGATATCTCCGTTTTTTTTTAAAGTTATGCGCATTTGAAAAAAATGGTGTAAAATTTTGAAAAATTTATTGTCCTTAGTTGGATTGAGACAAAAATCTAAAAAAAAATTCTGAGAGACTGCTTTCAGTATGTACGAAAAAATCGAAAATATTCAACAAAATAAAAAATGGTGACTGACACGGATTGGTCGGCTTGGTATGGAATACCTCATATATAAATCCTCAATCTCGCGGTAGCAATCTTGTAAAATTGAAGCTATTAATAATTAATTCTCCAATTGCTCAATTAATAATCAACGAGCAATAAAATCAATGAATTTATATGAATAAAAATTACTATTAAAATATAATATTTAATTAATGACAATATTTAAAATATTGTACTAATTTCGTGTTAAAATTTTTTCAAAATTGAAGCTATTTATATTCAATTTTTCAATTACTCAATTTTAATAATTACTCGTCTCTACAATCAATTAAAAGATAGAAATCACAATAATTATTAAGTATAATCTTTGTCCTCAAATAATTATTGCTCAATGTAAAGGCCACCGAAAACGGTGCTCAATAAATTACCGTTCTTTTAAAAAGAAATTATACATCCGGTGGCTTTTTGTTTATTCGTCATTTCGGCGATAAAGTGGAGTCTTTTTCAAAGTAATTTCTTCATTAAATTTCAATGATTCATACGAAAAGGAGAGATTGATTTACCGACTCAATATTCGAGATATAAGTTCAAGTGAAAGGGAAACTTTTTGGTCTGGGCCTCTAGGGAATTTTGTACCTCATCCTCGTCAAATGCTATTCGTTTAAAAACCCGTTTTGTACCTGCCCCGTAAAACTGTATACTGATACGCATTTTACCATACATGTATTTATACTAGGATGGTCCTTATTGAGGGCTCGGACCAATTTTTTATCAGACACCCTCCGAATCGACTCCAAATAATTCAGAAACAATACCCTATTTTTTTTCAGATTTTTATCTAGACCCTAACCTCTCCCGAAAAGAGGGTAGATTTCCCCATGTGAAATACACGTTTTTTGCCCATATTCTCAGGATATAAGTTATTCTGAGTGTAACAATTTAAAAAAAAATCTGTAACTGCAAGATTAAAAAAAAAAATTATTACACTTGGAATAAAATATATCCTGAGAATGTGGTCGAAACACGTGTATTTT
The DNA here is from genome assembly GCA_946863875.1 of Alloplasta piceator. Classification (NCBI taxonomy): domain Eukaryota; kingdom Metazoa; phylum Arthropoda; class Insecta; order Hymenoptera; family Ichneumonidae; genus Alloplasta; species Alloplasta piceator. The sequence goes on along the minus strand of OX333081.1, from coordinate 6,132,864 downwards.
GAATGGGGAAATCTCCCTCTTTTCGGGAAAAGTCAGAGTCTAGATAAAAACCTGAAAAAATTAGAGTATTATTGTTTTTGAATTATTTGGCATCGATTTGGGGGGCGTCTGATAAAGAATTCGTACGAGCTCTAAAAAAGGACCACCCTAATCTACATATACAACAGATTTGTGTGCCTTATTTTCTCATTCTAAAACTATATATCTGATACTCGCGTGCGAAAGGGTCACTCGTCACACTTTTTCTCTCCCTAACTTACCACGAAAGAAGCTCAAAAGAAGAGTCCCTCGATTAATTGCGAATTAGGATCAAATTCAGGCGAATTGATTGTTCGTGTGACACGAGTGAGATATTTATAGCGTTTATGTAGCGATTGAAGAAGAGCGTTTATATAATTATTAATTGATTCGATTGAGAAATCTTTATCAAGATTTTAGCTAATTTGTTATTATTATAAATTCCTGATCCTGATAAGTTAAATTTCTAAATGTATCTACTAAACTCAAAATCTCAAAAAATCAATTTTGACACATATTTTCATAGCCCAGGGTCTTAACTATAATTTGCAACAAGGATTTTGTAAAAATCTTCAAAGTCATCTTCAGTAGAATTTCTGTCGTAGGACCACAAGATTTTTAAATACGTTTTATTATATATCAATAACAAATAATTAAAGTTATTTTTCGCCAAAAATGAAACTTCGTTTCTACAGATCAGCTTTGTCGTAAATTTCAAAATTTCACAAATATCTTTGGTCACATAAAAGTTCCATTATTAAGGTAAAAATGAAATAAATGAAAAATATTGAAAATCGATCAGTTTTCTCCGCTCCAAAGTTTGAAAAAAAATCCAAATCTTTTTTAGCACGACATTTCGTTGAAGCTTCTCACTCAACGAAATAATAACTTCCGCTAGAATTCTCAATCGAACGCAAAGGATCATTCTCAATTTGCATAACAATTTGTCTTACGTAAGGAGAAAAAAAACCCCGACGTTTCAAGAAAAAAGAAAAAAAAAAGAAAATCCATATACACAATTTATATATTAATGGCGCCATTTTTCTCATCTTTCACGTGCCCGTGAATATCCATTATGTCGATTCACGTTGATGTGTCCCACGGACGTGACAGACTAATTTCGGTCTGTTAACAAATATCCCCACGGTACGAAATGTCCAGTAGGATCATCCTCGAAGAGTTGGCGTGAACTTTTTTTTCTCTCTCGGTTCGAAAAATATCACGGAACATTTATGAATATCGTTGAATAAACGAGGCTCGATATATCTCACTATTGTAAAAAAAAAAGAAAGAAGAGGAAGAGGACGAAGGAGAGAAGATGAAAAAGTGTTCGTAAAGATTTGGTCCCTTTCTGTCTCGAAATTTATATATATATACATATATATGTCTGGTTTGTAATTGAAACATTTCGTGAACGTGACAGAAATTTAATACGACGCGTACTCGTTCGTCTGTGAAGAAAAAGACGTTTCTGTACACACCAAAACATCCACATAAATATATTTATATATATATGTGTAACTTTGAGAAGAAATTCCTGGTCTCTTCAAATAGTGCGTTTCACATAAGTAACCGAAACGAAGTTGTGCACGAGAAATCGGGAATCGATGGAAACAAGACGTCAAAGGACATTTTTCCCTCTTCCACGATTCTCTCTCTCTCTCTCTCTCTCTTCTTTACTCGAGGCTAGAAAAGAGAGAGAGAGAGAGAGAGAGAGAGAGAGAGAGAAAGGGATCCTGCAGAAGCCAAAAAGCATCGGTCGAGGAAGAGATGATCGTCCGTATCGAATTTCCACAAGCCCCCGAGATTCGTAGATATCTTGATTCGTCACGAGAATCTTTTGGGACCTGGAACTGGGAGCCTCTCTTCACGGTCGGCGCTCCCAAGCTATGAGCGAGTGCGCGCTTAGCGCTCATCATTCCATCTTGAGAGTTCTCGCGTGAACGTTCTCTCTTTCACCGTCACATTTTCTCACTCTATTATGGCTCTGGTATACATTTTCTTCCGCTGAAGAAAATAAAGGCCGCCCACGAGGAAGGTATTTCAAATTTTTTTCTCTCTCTCTCGCTCTCTCCCTCTATTCCTCTCTCTCTCTCTCTCACTCCCTAGTCCCTCTGTTTCTCTCTCTCTCTCTCCCTCTCTGTCTCGTTCTTTTCATCAGTGACTTTTCAACGTGTCTTTCTAATCCCTCACGCCCCAAAGTAGAGAAAACGAGAGAGGTCAACGGAAGCAAAAGTGCGATAGAGCCCACCATTGAGCTTCTCTTCGGGATGAAGAGACCAGCAAAGATTTACACCGTTACACCGAGTTATACGAAGCAACTATTTGTCGACTATTTATTCTTTGGAGCTACTTTTCAGCAAGACGAACCTCGAAATTGAGCGAAGAACTTAAAAATCTTTCTTAAGGATTCTTCGCTATTTTTAAAACTTTTTTTTTTTTTAGAAAGTGACTCGCAATTTTTGGCTTGTTTATATGAAAGAGACTTTTTGTATAGCGAGAAATGACGAGGCAACAATGTGCGAATACTGATGCTTTTTTTCTTTCTTTAATTTTTACTCGAAGGTTCGAAAATTAATTTTCGAAAGTTTTTTTCAAATTTGTAATTTTGTGATATCTAAACGTCTTAAACGATATTTTTTGAGGACAATATCATTTATCTTTGTCTTGGAGGATATTTTGATGAATATATTGAACTTAACGACTGAAAAATTAGAGAAGTTAGCGCGAAAAGCAATTTTTCGAAAATTTGATTATTTTATCTAATTTGAACAACTCGAATGATTTAATTTGATTTAAATAATAATGATCTTCGTACCGGAAGTGCCTGCGTGAAATAAAGGAGCTCAATAGCTACATAATTGAAAAAATTCAACAAATAATGCTCGTGGAAGTATTTTTCAAAAATTTCAAATTTGGTCATTTAGTACGTTTATGCAAAAAAAAAAAAACTCGATATTTGTACAAGTACAAAAAATAAAGCATTCAAACATTCTTTGTGATGTTCTCGAGCATTGACTTTTTGTTTTGATATTTTTTAAAATGAAAATACTTCTCCTATCTGACTTCTCATTCCTCAAAAATGGATCATTAAAACTTGAGAAATCATTTTTTAATGAAAATTCAAGAAAATTCTAATTTTTTGAAAAAACTATTGGCAGATTTGTGCAAGGGGGAAAAATAAATCGATGTATGGTCCGAAATTTTTTTTTTCTTTTGCATTTCGGCAAAAATTCAATCGGTTCTCTAAAATGGCTGTTATTTTTTTCATAGATAGAATTGCGGCTTGGGCACAAGCTCTCTTCGTAATCGTTCAAGCTTCAAAACCTCTCTAAGTTCATTCGATTCCGATCATTTTTTGATTTTTGATTTGAACGAAACGCCATCCTCTAACTTTAGGGATACCCTTTAAATACGAAAAAGAAATTTTGGAATCGGTCAAACCAAAGTAAAGTCAGGCGCACTTGAAATTTCGCTATTTTGAGATTTTTGAAAATAGGGCCAAAATTGAGCAAAAGAGTTTTTATAATCAATGACCCTCCAACGAGTACATTTTTTTCACACAATTTCTTCTGGACTTTGACGTCATTCTTGTCTCGTATCATCGATGAAATAACGAGATAAAGGCCACGAGAGTCTTCATTTCTCGCACTTTTACGATAATCAAACAAATGAAATGTACAAATTTGTGGTTTAAGAAAAAAGAAAAAGGAAGAAAAAGATCGAAGAAGGAAATAGAATTTCGAGATAAGAGATCGGAGCAGCGAAGAAATCGTTATCAGTCTTCAGAGTACAAGTATAATAAATGTGGGAAAGTGTCTTTGAGACGGTGAAACTTGACACTCGATAATCCCACCTGTTTGTCTTCGACCCACCTTCGTTTCTCTTTTCCCCTCGAATCTATTCTCTTCTCATCTTTCTCTTTCTCTCTCTCACTCTCGTTTTAGCACGGATAAGAGTCATGTGTGCGCATTGTTGGTTCTTATCGGACTCTTTGAACAAGTCTCGAGGAAAGAAGGTGCAACGTGTTCAATCGTCACAGATAAATACAAATGAGGAGAAAAAATCTCTTCAATGATTTTTGAGCGAAATTGAATTTTTTTAAAAATTGTAATTCTAAATTTTTACAAAATTTGTGTATTTAAAAAAGTTATATTTAAGGAATAATTTGTAATTTTTTATAGATCATAGAAAATAAAAATATATATTATACGTATATTGATATGTAATATGAAATATTTTAAAAAATGTCTCGTTACTTCTGGGCTTAAAAAAAATGTTTCAGGCACGAGAAGAAAGTTATTATTTCGAGAGAAAAAAAAATATCAACGCTTTTTATCCATCGAGGTAAAATTATAAATAATAGATATGTATTTAATTTTTTAATTTTTTAAATATTTGTATCATTCGTAATGCAATCGCGCCAGTCGTCAATCATAAGTCGGAGAGTTGAGCAATAAGATGGACGCTGACGGTGCAAAGAGGTGGCCACGTCAGGCAAGTAAAGGATGACGTTCGATACGTCGAATCTCATGTACCAGTTCGGGCGAAACGAACATTCCATATGGGCAGAGAGGAATTATATATGGTGCACGCAATCAGACAGAGAAAAAGATCGACGTCGTGTAACTTGTATCGCATGAATGAAAAAAAAAATTATTTTGAGTTTTGAGTAAAATGATTAATTTAATTGACTCAAGTAAATGCTAATAGAAAAAAAATTATTTCTTCTACTAATATTGTAATATTCTGATTTTTTGTTATTTTAATATTTTAGTATTGAAATATTCCAATATTTCAATATACTAATATTGTAATGTTTTAATTTTAAAAAATTTCAATTTTCAACACAGTAAATGTTATCTAAATTGTAATGTAAAATTATTCAGTTGAACTTGAGTTGACTCGAATCAATACCAATAAAAATAATAATTTTCCCAATTAATAATATAGTATTCGAATTTTTTTACTGTTTGAAGATTTTATTATTTTTATATTGTAATATTTTATTATTTTAATATTGTAATATTTTAATATTTTAGTACTTTAATATTTCAATATATTAATATTCTAATGTTTTCGTTCAACAAATTTACAATTTTCAACACAGTAAATGTTATCTAAATTGTGGCGTTAAATTATTAAGTTGAACTCGAATTGACTCAAATCAATATCAATAAAAATAATCATTTTCCCAATTAATGATATAGTATTCTAATTTTTTTAGTGTCTGAATATTTTATTATTTTAATATTATAATATTGTAATGTTTTAATACTTTAATATTTCAATAAATGAATATCCTAATGTTTCAATTAATTGTTTTAAATTTTAAACACAGTAAATGTTATTTAGATTGTGGCGTAAAATTTTTAAGTTGAACTTAATTTGACTCAAATCAATACCAATAAAAAAAATAATTTTCCCAATTAGTAATAAAGTATTCAAATTTTTTTAGTGTTTGAATATTTTATTATTTTAATATTTCAATATTTTTATATTTCAATACCCTAATATTCCAATATCTCAATTTAAAAAGTTTGAAATACAGTATTACTGTCTGAAATAAGTTTTCAAAAATTCTTTAAAATTTACGGTTTTTTTCGACATTTAAAAATTCTTGTTCGTGACTGTCAATTTTCGTTTCTATTTGCACATGGGCCAATGACTATCAAAAGCCATAGTTTTTGCGACCAGGTTACAGCGAGAAAGAGAGAGAGAGAGAGAGAGAATGGATGTGCACCGTGGAACCAAACAAGATGTAAAAATCACAGGAAACCCACTTTGCTCTCGTCTCACGTATTTGCAAGAAATCGTGGCGTGCCGTCCGACACATGTAGCCCATCATAGTCAGCGATTTATGGCGGCGTAACGCCACGACAAAAAGTCGTCTTCTTCCATATACGATATTTTAGCCTTATGCCAACTGCCTATACGAGACGACAGGTATTGATTGAATTTATCCTATAAACGGACGATTATATACGTTCCTTAAGAGCTCGCATGAAAATATTCGTAACACGCTGGTACAAATACACGTGGATATTTTTTTTTATAAACATTTAATAAACAAAATGGCGTAAGTGGCAATATAAAACGCAAAATCATGCGAATTTTTTTCTAAAAAAAAATGTCGAGCTGTACATTTATATAAATTTACCACTATCCAAGATTCTCTCTCTCTCTCTCTCTCTCTTTCTCTCTCTGTAGAGCGTTACAGAACGGCCCACTTTAATGGAGACGTGATTAGAAATGGCAACGAGTTTATTTTCCCGTACGAGAACATCAGGATCTCGACGACAATGTTGAAAATTTATAAATTTTTATTTATTTATTTTTATTTATTTATTTATAAGCAATATATGCAATATTCCCTAAACGGCTTTGGGAATCTCTCTCTCCTCGTTTTTTTTACCTTCACGTTAAAAATACGTAATAATCCATCACTATTAGCAATTTTTTCTTGCTCCACGTCAATTAAGATTGAAAGAAAATTTTGAAAATTTCTTGCACAAAATTCACGATAAATCTTTGAAATCAAAATTTTGGTTTCCAAGAGAAACAAAAATTTTTTTTCGAGACGGAAATCAAAAACGAGATCACGGAATCTCCTTCGCCTCTTGTCTAGGCCAAAAGGAGGAAAGAAGGATCAGGAATTTCCGAGACAGAGGAGCTCTCTCGTCTCTGATAATAAAAATCCACTTGGCACGAAAATCACGCTTGACCCTCGACCTCCCTCGCGCGACCGGTTTATCGGGCTCGGTGTTTCTCTCGTCACGATTTTTATTTTTCATTTTGTGCAACGAGATGGGAAGTGATGCTTCGCCGAGTTGGAAAAAAAAAATGTAAAAAAAAAAAAAAGGTAAAAAAAAGGTAACCCTTTTTTTCCATTTTTTTAGCATTCTTTTTCAACCCGCCCAAAAAAAAGAAAATTTCACGAGAGGAAAAAGTGTGCTGTGGGTGTTCAACGTCGGCGAAATGATTACAAGCCGCGAATTCACTCACCGTGAGCAATAATATCGCGGGTAAAACCTCGCCAAAACTTAATGGCAATCTTTTTTATTTTTTCCTTCCGCAAAACGCGATGTTGTAAAAAAAATTCAACATCATTACACATTTGTGTTTATACGAGATTCGAGATATGTCGATGAATAATAATGAAAGAAAAAAAATGGGGAAAAAAATCTCGCGTGCTACGATCGAGAAAAACGAGTTTTATGATGTCACTTAAAATCGAAAAATCACGAAGGGTGCAATTTTAATGTTGGGACAGAGCGAATTACGCCCCTCTGTTGTCTCGGCAATCAAATGGCATCAGCATCATCAAAAATGTAAGGACATGATAATTATTTTGCGATCATTCATTTTTTTGCTGCTGATCGATTGTTGATACCGCGATAATTAATAATTCGTCGTGCCTACTTTTATATTTATAATTCATTTTATTGCACATTCCCAGACGAAGTTTTGGTTTTTTATTTCGACGACGGTTGAAAAATTATGATTGCATAGAATGTAATTGAAAAATTGGATAAATCAGTGCGTTGAAAAGAATTAGTAATGGTAATTGTATAATTATTTATTTAATTCCGATATAATTAATTATTGTGTAATATTATTGTATAATTATATAGTTTCAATAATTTAATTAATTAGGCTTTTTTTTAATATTCATACTTGTGATAATAATAATTTCTTCATTTTTTAATTTTTTCAATGTTTTTCGGCCATTTTTCAGAGGGCTCATTTTACCCCCGATGGCCATTTTTCCCTGCCTTCCCCTATATATGTTTTTAATTCGGAAACGACCGTTTAGAAGTGCGAATAACCGGTGAATCGTTTGCCAACAATGAAAGCCGAGGAAAAAAAAGTTCACGAAGGGGCCCTCGTTAAGTGGCATCGAGATTCAACCCTCTTTCGAATCACCCTCTTTTCATATCTCTCAACTCGTATCTCGACACGCCGATAAGTATCACGAGGAGGGCACAATTGAGTTGCGATTTCAGATTAAATCAGTCGAGACGAAAAAAAAAATGGTGTATTCGTCGAAAACGGCTTTAAATGTAGTCTTATTTTTAAAAATTTTTTAAAAAACTATTTGGGTTATATTTAAGCTTTTCAATCGCTCGAAACGTCTCTTCGCTCTAAAAAAAAATCATCAATCAGAAATTACATATTTATGCATAGAAAAATAATCATTTATTTTTTTTAATTCTTTCTTGAAATTCTCGATTAAAAATTTGTTTTAATTTATTCATTTTTTAACGAGAATAAAAATAGAGATATGAAATAAAAAGTATTTTGTTCTATGCATATATTTGTAATTTGTGATTCATGCATTTCTTTAGAAGAATTAATAGACTGATTTTTTGACTAATTGAATTAAAGACTGATTTTTCATTTCAAACAATTAAGCAATAACATATCTTTTTAATTGGACTAAGATTTAATTGGACTAATACGTATTTTTATTTTTTTACTTTACATTAAAAAAAGTATTGATCGATTTCGATTTTCCCAAAACAATCGGAATGAAAATAAAACTTCAAATTAATTTTATCTATGAATATAAATTCACAAATAAAGACAGTTGTATTTATTGATCTGACCGTGAAAGTACGATTTTAAAAAAAAACATGAAAAGCGAAGAGTATAAAATGAATTTTCAATCAGCTCCAAAAGCGGAAAAATAATGTTGCAATTTAATTTATCCGAAACTAATATTGATTCCCTAAAAAATAAAAAATAGAGGATCAAAATTGTCCCAAATAAAAAACAGAGATAAAACGTCAAATTTATACCACTCATTAAAAAGACTCCAAATTGAGACACAAAAATGATTCTTGAAAAATCCAATTATATTTAAGTTATCCAAAAATTTTGATAAAAAATAATAAAACAAAAACCGTTGTAAATTTTTTGTACAACCTTACAATGACAAAACTGACAAAAAACGTATTATCATCTCGGATCAGATTTATCGGATGATCGGACCGGTTTTAAGAGCAACGAAAGGGGTTGGAGAAAATGAATTTTTCATCCCCTTCGGTGAATTTTGATTGTAGCCTTTTTATTTTTTACGCTTTACTAAGTGGCCATATGGGATATTGCGACACATAATGGTTGAACGTTTTTGATGTTGCAACGAAGAGAGAAAGAGAGAGAGAGAGAGAGAGCCCAGGGGCGATTCTCAACGTGCGACACATTATCGAAGAAGAGAGAGGAAGAGAGAGAGAGAGAGCTCGAAAAAGCTCTCGGCTTACAATCGCTCCGGGGAGATCTAAAGGAGCCGCAGGGGGGACACTGCCTGAGAGAAATATATACATATATATATCTAAGGGGGGAGGGGTCCATTATCAGGTTGCAAAACATACATCTGGTCGGTAGTCAGACGAGGCACGCGCCTCCAGGCTTTACCCCCACCACTTCCCCTTCACGATGATCTATATATAAAGTTTTTTTTTCAATTTCATTTTCAACGCACCCTCCTTCGACCCTCACTGTGTATTCCCTGCTGCTCATTCTCTTTACCAAATTTTTATCTAATTTCCTTGATTTTTCTTATCACCAAAATAAAAACTCACCATCAGAATTTAAAGTGAATTTAATGATGCATTTCATGCGACCTTTTTTAATTTTTATTATTCAATGTCGTCAAATTTTTTATTGAAAAATAATAATATATCGAAGGCCCTGATTCTAAAATAATTTGAAAAATGTATTTTCCATTTTCTCTCATTTTCTGTAAATGTAATTCTTATTTTCTAAAAACCCGATTCTTTCAATTTTTCAATTTTAATTCTTTCAATTTCAATTATCAATTTTCATTCATATTAATTCATTAAAATTCACAGATTTGAATATTTTTCGAAATTTATATACATAACAATTATGTTATGTACTAAATAAAAAAACTTTAAACAAATTATTGAAGTCTCCGAGTTAAGAATCCTTTTTCTAAAAATTAATTCTTAATTTCTCTTTATCGTGTTGAATGAAAAATTGATAATAAAAATTAATAATTAATAATTTTTAATCATCCCTCTTTTGTTTTGTATCGAATATCCTTGAATTTTTAATTTCGAAAAATATTAAAATCTATAAATTTTAATGAATTAATATGATTGAAAATTGATTTTAATTAAAAAAAGAGAGAGCTTTTTCTGGCATCGATCAATTGATTTTCTTGGTCACGTCTTGAGGTCTCTCTGGAATGCACGTAATCAATCCAGGGACCAATGTCATTGCTAATGTAAACATAATTTTGTCCCGCTCCTTAATTGAGATGACCGAAGAGACCGGTTTTTTTTTAAGTACCCGATATTTGTGTTATAATAAATCCAGAGCGCAGACGCCATTGAAAAGTGTCTACGATTAATCCTGCATGAGTGAGATATAATATTCGAGTCAATATTTAATCGTGAACGATGCTAAGAAATTTCGTATTTATACATATATGGGATATTCCGTGTCAATTAAAACAACGTTTTTTAAACCAACCCTTTTAAATTAGGTTGATTATTTTCTCTCTGATTCTTCAGAGACTAACAAATGATTCCAAATTTTTCTAATTTTTTTTTGTCAGTCATTATCATGAAAAAAATTATTAATAAAAAACGCCCTATTTCAAGAATTGTGTTGAAATTTCAGATTTTCAAGGGTTTGTATTCGAATGAAAATTCAAAAGGGCTAAATTAAGAAAACAGGGCCGATATTATTTTCAACATTTTTAAAACTTCGAAATTTTTTCCAATTTCAAAATTTAGGTAATTTTTTTGAGAAAATAACGGACAGAAAAAATTCTCAAAATATTGGAGTGCTCGTCAGTGCTCGTAAAAATTATTTTTAAAAATCGTGGTGCAAATTTGTGATGGTAAGGGTTTTTAAGGGATGTGTTAACAATATTATTAACATCATAAATAATTATTATGAATATTATTAAATAAAAATAATGTTCTCAAGACGATGACTTTTGTCATCGTTTCACGCGAGTTTACACTTTTGGCAAACCAGTACCGAGAAACGAGGATCTGTATCTCGTCATGGATTTTTTTTTTCATGCACTCAGAAGTATCTAGAATAATTATGGACTTTACGATGTTTGGACAATCGTCTCAAACGTCAGGATTACATATCTCGATGTTGAGAGAAGGGTGCGCGTTGTATATTGACAGTACGAAGTGTCGAAAGACACGAGAGAGACACGGAAGAGTGACGAGTGTGCCGGATTTATTTCGTGCTGCGAGATACATTGGGTCGATTTTTTTTTCTACGTTAAACCGAGATTTGAAAAAACGAGATTAATTTCGCCACAGAAAAATTGATTAATTTAAATCCTTAATTTTGGTCAATGCAGAAAATTTTCATTCGATTTCGAAAAAGCGTTCAGATTTTTTTTTTGAAATTTTATATTACATAAATTATATTATAAAAAATTTGATTACAAAAAATTTTAATTTCTGCAAATTTTAAAACATTATGTTTTTTACGTTAATATAGTGGTCATTGTTGCTATTGAATTTGGCAAAAATCGGATTAAAATTTATAAAATATTGAATTGTAAATTTCGAAATTTTATAATTATTTATTAATTTTGAAATTGGAGAATTTTTCAGTTAAGGGTTGTCCAAGCTATAATTAAGAAAGAAAAAAACAGTAAAAAATAAAAATATCCTGCTCACCTCGATCAACGATTTTGCCGAACAAATTTTTCCCTCGAAGAAAATTCTTCGTCGAGCAATTCCATCGTCGATTACGAAATTGATGCTGACACTCGAGTATCGCCTGATTTGCACCCCTCGCGACAGCCATCAAGACACCAGGATTTTCACGCGCAAGACGTCTCTGTTTTCGCCTCAATGTCGCGTAAACCGTAGGATCCATGTGAATCGCTGCCGGCGACATCGGTAATAAATTATTTGGCTCGCCTGCTTTGGCAATACCCCTGAAAAAAATAAAACCAAAAAACTATTGAAAAATTTACTAAAAAACCATTTTTCCTCCCCTGGGAAGGAAGCTTTGTCTTTTCGGGATTTTTATTGGAGATTTTCAAAGTTGTCCCGAAAAATTGATAATTGATAATCAATTTTGCGACATGGAGCCAAAATTAATTCATATAAGCTGGAAGTACGAAGTCTCCGGTTTTTTAATTTTATAAAATTTAAAATTCTCCGAACCAATGGAAACTATTATAATTATTATATTATTTATTATATATATTATATTGTTATAATAATAATAATAGAATAAACATTTTCAATGTATTTTTTTTTTCTGAATATAAAAATTTCAAAAAATAAAAACATTTTTTAATTAAATTGCACGAAAAACATAATTGATACACAGGTGAGTAAAAGAAAATTTTATCGAAGAAATAAGCAGAAACCGTTGAACCAGTTTGATCCTTAATTCGGTGCAACCGTTCCGAATTGCGACGACGAATTTTTCGCGAATCTTCTCACGTGCCAAAAAAGAATCGATCGATCTCTCGCTCTCAACGTGTGCAATTTCGCTATGTGTACCGTTGAATAAATAATTAATTAATTATCGAAGAGACGTGCGAATTTTGGTGGTACCGTTGCAACAGTAACGTGCATTTCCGTGTTAAGAAAGTTGGAATGCATTTTTTTCCAATTTTTTTCACCCTCTGAATTTTTCTACAGGAGCAAATATTTAAATTTTAATAGCAGGGGGAAATTTGTAATTAATCCTTAATTAATTCTGCTTAGTTCTTAATTAATAAATTCTTAATTAATTAATTCTTAATTAAATCTTCTTAATTAATTAATTTGAATAATTGAGTACGAAAGTAAATTGTTATTTTTATTTCAAAAGATATATTTTTTTGAAAAATTAATTTCTCAAGTGTTGGCAAACAGTTCGAGTTTTTTTCTCTTCCGGTTGGAAAACACCTTGAGAAAAATTATACTTCTATCCTCGATATTATACACGACGTATCAGGATTTTTGGAGCTCCTTTTTCTCTACTGTTGAAAAGGGGAAGAAAAAAAAACACTTTTCTCAACTTCCTGACCACTTTGTCGGGACCGGTGATCGCGCCACTTTAAGGCCCAAAACATTGCACCCGGTCGATCTGGGACTCTTCATGAAGAGAAGAAAAAAAAAAGGAAAACACCCCTAAATACACACACGAATTCCCACTGAGATATACTCGAAGAATTTTTCAAGAGTCACTCGAGACTTTGAGTGGACCTCGAGAGTAGTTAAAATTCCGGCTTTTTTTCACCTCTTCGACTCTCCGGATCTCGATCCCAGTTGTTACCATAGATCTCGATTGAGGCAGTTATTATTGAGAGGCAAACTTTCATGTTATTGTTGTCAATTAACCGATCATACTACCCAGGTATTTTTTTTTTTTAATTTATTGGCCTAAATGATGGATAAACTATTCAAAAATGATATTCGAAAACTATTTTGGGGGGATAATCTTATAAACAATTTTTATAGCACATTTTCAATTTTTTACCAGAAAACGAAAATAAAAATCAGAACTGATGCTAATGTGTGAACTAAAAAATAAAATTGATACTACCAATTTGTGAATTAAAAAAAAAACTTTGGTGCTTTCAAAGGAAAATTAAACTATATGGGGGATTTTTTTTTTTCTTTTGAAACATGTGTTCAAGTTCATTAAAAATTAAAAAAATACCGTCTCTTCAAAAATTTTCAATTGCTTTTTGTGGTTTTTTCGTTCGTTTGGAAAAATTGAAAAAATCCCACAATGAATTGTGGGACAAAATACAAAAATCACCGAAGGAAACATTTAACAATAGCAAACGCAAATTATCATAGATTTTGCGAATTGTAATTCAGTAAATGGCAAGAATATTTCATCCCATCTTCTTTCCGGTTTTTGACCCGGCTTTTTCATTCATTTTTTTCTCGCTATTCCATTCATTCGATCCCGTACGAGCGAAAGAAGAAAAAGAAGTCAAGCTCAGAAATGAGCAAACCGAGATTTCTCGCGGAGAATTTCGAATTTCTCGCTTCTATGTCGTAAACAGAAGACGAAAGATCGGATCTTGTCTTCGTGGTCGTTGAAAATCATATCCTCGTTCTGTGGCTTTTATTTAATAGAGCACACAGGAAAGTGCGTTTGTGTGCGCGTGTGTTAACCAAAGTGTCGTGTGTCTATATACAGCAATATAATAAACATCGCGACGCTCTAGAGCTCTTTGCGACGAAGGAGGGAAAGAGGGGAAAAAGTTATAACTCTATATACTAAAAGATCACACATGTATGGGGCATTCCACGTCAAATCACGCGCTCATCGGCCTGACCCCCTCGGATTTTGATGTCCAATGAATTGTGGGTCTCGTTTGGCCCAAAATATGACCTCAAATTTTTAGAAATTTTTATTTCACTTTTTAGGCGTTGCCCGAGCTAAAAAATCATTTAATTGAGGAAGAAGATAAAGAGGGGCCTTTTTTAAATTAATGTAATTTTTTTCACAGAAACTAGGGCTCAAAACCGATATTTTCGTCATAGTTCGATAATGAGCCAAAAATAATGACTTTTTTTTTTAATTTTCAATTTTTTAAATGAAATAAAATTTTTAAAAAATTTCAGGTCACATTTTGGGCCAAACGAAACCTACAATTCATTAAACATCAAAATCCGAGGGGGTCAGGCCGATGACCGCATGATTTAACGAGGAATGCCCCATATAAATAAGTAAGCGCTTGGTTTGCGAGAGATCCGAGCGAGTCAGCACGCTCAAGTCGTTCTCACGTGCGTCTCGGGCACGGAGAATCTCGCGTGAGATGACGTGCGCCATAAGGAAAATACCGAGACGATCGAAGGAGGCATCAGAAAGAAGAAATAAAACGTGATCTTTGATTGAGAGATCGAAAAAATCAATTTTTTGGTTGTTAACTCTTTTCGGACCTTATCTTTGAGGATTAACCTTAGTTAGGGAAGGAAGAAAGTAAACGTGATGGATCCCGTTGTCTTAAATAGCAGGAGATTGAAAAAATATCAATTTGCGTGAATTATGGAGCAGTGCACCAGGAATTGGCTATGTTAACCTTTTTCGGACCTTATCTTTGAGGGTTAACCTTAGTTAGCGAAGGAAGAAAGTAAACGTGATGGATCCCGTTGTCTTAAATAGCAGGAGATTGAAAAAATATCAATTGTTCGTGAATTATGGAGCCATGCACCAGGAATTGGCTTTGTTAACCCTTTTCCAACTTTATGCTTGAGGGTTAACCTTAATTAGCGAAGGAAGAAAGCAATCGTGATGGATTCCGTTGTCTTCAATTGCAGGAGATTGAAACAATATCAATTTTTCGTCAATTATAAAGCAATGCACTTGGAATTGGCTATGTCAACCCTTTATATGTTGAACCTTATATATGAGGGTTAACATCGATTAAAGAGTTATAGAGAGCAGAAAAAAATGTTTGACCTCTTATCATCTTTCTTTATCAAGTAGTACACGATAATCCGCTCGGTTGACTCTTTTCGGGGCGGAGATTTCAGGGTTAACCTTGGTTAGAGAACGAAGAAAATAAATGTGGCGTTGACCGATTTCGAGACGAACATTTGAGGGTTAACATTGGTTAGAGAAAGACTAAGGTGACAAATCCTGTCATCTTTGGTTGCGAGCCATCGAAAAGATCAGTTTTCTCATCATTCATTAAATAACGCGCAACAAATCTGCTACGTTCTGCTGCCCTCTTCGATTTAAGAGTTTGAGGGTTAACTATACAGTCGCTACTAACTCCTTTCGGCTAATAACAAAAAGAGAGCTAACATTTCTCGATGAAAACCAGCTGTGTTAAAGATGAAGAACTAAAAGTTGCGTTTCGGTCGATCAAAACATGACACCGATTGTCCGTAGAATAAAATATCAATACTGTCGACTAACCCTTTTGCTTCAGAGTGGTTAGCCAAATCTACCCTATCCGGAACCTCATTGATTTCCCGGTATCGATGAAATTCGATATAGCTGCGGAATTTTCATTGGGAAGGGTTAATAAATAAGCGTTGGGTTAACCTGTCTTCAACGAGTCGCAGCGTTCGCAGGAAAAGCTTACGAAATGGAGGTCTTTGTAATTTACGTGACGCGCATACAAGTGTATTATATTTATCGGAAATTAGTCTCGCTGATCATGTTTTCGCGGTGGTAAGCGACGAAGAACCGAACGCGGCGCACGCGGGTTAACGAGACACAAGTTTAATTTATCGCAATTCTGTAACCACTATTATTTATTTATACATATATATATTGCGGGTGTAACAAGTTTCGAGTTAGGTCGTGTTCGTGCGGTTATAAATGTGTGTAAATTCGTGTGTGCGAGCCATATAACGTTGCCGGTTGGTTTAGCGATTTGCCGATCGTGTCTTTCTCGATCTCTCTCTCTCTCTCTCTCTCTCTTTCGTGCGCGGAATCGCCGACGAAGACGAAGACGGGGACGAGAGAGAACGGCGCGGGTGAAAAAGACGTCGGACTTTATCGGGCGTCGGGTTGACTTTCGCGCTGATTCATGATACGAGATCTTCTCTCCCGCGACTCTTCTCTCTCTCTCTCTCATTCTCTCTCGTTTGGCTCTCATCCTTTTGGACATGCACAACGCGAGTTCACGACGGATATTAAGAGCGATCTTTCATGTTTCTTGTGCGTCTTTTATTTATTTGCTTTCCCTTTTTCATCCGACTTCTGGTGCACTTTTATGACCGTCGCGATTGAAGACCAAAGATCGTGCGATTATGCATTTTATTGTTATTATTATTCGTGTTATTGATAAATTAATAATTTAATTTATCGAGATGATATTTCAATAAATGGACCGAAAATATTGTTAGTGCAAAAATTATCGTAATATTAAATAAATCTTCAATAATCATTAAAAATATTGAATGTTCTTGTGATAGTTTTTTAAATAAATTTTGAACATTTTTATAAATATTATAATCATTGTAGATATATAATGTATATAAATAATTTAAATAATGTAATTTGTACCTCATTATTTTACAGACAACATTATTGTTATTTCAACCGTTATTTCATTTATTAATTTTTATAAACAATTTTCTCTAATGATGAAATAAAGTTAATTAATTTTAATGAATAAACCAAAATCTTTATCAACGATAGAATGATTTTAAGCTCGAATAAATCATGAATAAATCTCGATATAAACACCATTACGACAAAATTATTGCATTTTGTGCTGAGAATATTTTTTTTAATTTTTTAAACTCAAAATAAATTACGAAGATTCGTTCTGACTAAATTTCAAGGAACATCATTATGAATAAAAATAGTTTTCAGGACACAAAAGAGGATCAACAAAAAATCCATCGTTATTTATCAATTAAAATTATCGTATTATAAAGCATAAAATGTGTTTTTCAAAAAACAAACAAATAGTGACTAATTAATGAATTATTTAATCATGGTTTCCGGGTGCAAAATATTACTTAGAGCACAATTATGCCACTAAAATCCTACAGAATTAAATTTCAGACAAAACAGTCGTCATCCATCTGAAAAATATTTTTTCAACCCTTTATCAAAGCCTTTCCAGCCCTTACTGATAAACTTTGGATGCAAAATGATCCTATTTCTTGAAATAATTTTTCGGAGCAGCGGTAAAATTCCTAAAATAAAAATAAATAAATCAAACAAATTGTAAATCTAAAAAATATTTGTTCAACCCTTTATCGAGACCTTTCCAACCCTTACTAATAAACTTTGGATGCAAAATGATCCTATTCCTTGAAATAATTTTTCGGAGCAGCGTTAAAATTCCGAAAATAAAAATAAATAAATCAAACAAATTATAAATCTAAAAAATATGTTTTCCACCCTTTATCGAGACCCTTCCAACCCTTACTAATAAACTTTGGAAGCAAAATGATCCTATTTCTTGAAATAATTTTTCGGAGCAGCGTTAAAATTCCGAAAATAAAAATAAATAAATCAAAAAAATTATAAATCTAAAAAATATTTTTTCAACCCTTCATCGAGACCCTTCCAACCCTTACTAATAAACTTTGGATGCAAAATGATCCTATTTCGTGACATTATTTTTCGGGGCAGCGTTAAAATTCCTAAAATAAATATAAATAAATCAAACAAATTACAAATCTAAAAAATATTTTCTCAACCCTTTATCGAGACCCTTCCAACCCTTACTAATAAACTTTGGATGCAAAATGATCCTATTTCTTGAAATAATTTTTCGGAGCAGCGTTAAAATTCCCAAAATAGAAATAAATAAATCAAACAAATTGTAAATCTAAAAAATATTTTTTCAACCCTTTATCGAGACCCTTCCAACCCTTACTAATAAACTTTGGATGCAAAATGATCCTATTTCTTGAAATAATTTTTCGGAGCAGCGTTAAAATTCCTAAAATAAATATAAATAAATCAAACAAATTACAAATCTAAAAAATATTTTCTCAACCCTTTATCGAGACCCTTCCAACCCTTACTAATAAACTTTGGATGCAAAATGATCCTATTTCTTTAAATAATTTTTCGGAGCAGCGTTAAAATTCCTAAAATAGAAATAAATAAATCAAACAAATTGTAAATGTAAAAAATATGTTTTCAACCCTTTGTCGAGACCCTTCCAACCCTTACTAATAAACTTTGGATGCAAAATGATCCTATTCCTTGAAATAATTTTTCGGAGCAGCGTTAAAATTCCTAAAATAAAAATAAATAAATCAAACAAATTGTAAATGTAAAAAATATGTTTTCAACCCTTTGTCGAGACCCTTCCAACGCTTACTAATAAACTTTGGATGCAAAATGATCCTATTTCTCGAAATAATTTTTCGGAGCAGCGTTAAAATTCCTAAAATAAAAATAAATGAATCAAATTATAAATCTAAAAAATATTTCTAAAAAAAAACTCACCACCACATCGATCCTCGTCCCCGATTTTTATTCCGGGTTATGTCAGCGAGCACAGCCGGCAACGCCACTGCCAGAGCACCGAGCATCATCCACAGTCTCATGATCAAAAGGACCAAAAAAATATTACCGAAAAAAAAAAACGTAAAAATCTGTCGATACTCGAAGAGTTCCTCGACAAAGAGCCGTTGTTGGTCTCTCGAAAACAGTGAAAACTTCCCCCACGATGAACGGTACATGCGAGAACCTTTTCATTCACTGTCGCGGACACTTTGCACCGATGGATTAAAAAAAAAAAAAACTCACCCCCATCCCAAACCGGTGGGAAAAGAGCCAAACTATGCTAAAGCGTGATTGCCAAAGGTCAGAGCACCATTGTCGCGTGTTTTTCTCCGTTTTCCTCGCGTCGAGTCCACTTTCAAAGGATCTCGAGGAGTCCGTCGATCGATCGAAGTGAATAAGGAAAATGTTCGATCGAATTCGAATTTTCCGGCGAAAATTTCACTCTTTTCTTCGTGGCACACGTGGACGTATCACTGATTGGACGAAGGAGCGAAAAGCTCGTCGACGAAGCTCGAAAAAAGAGGATTTTCTCATTTAACGGTGGTTTTTCATTGACGGAAAAAATTGGCAAAACTTTTTCCTCGACGTTTTTCCGGTCTATTTTTTCCTCGTTGGAAAACGCGGGGGGATTTCTCGGTCGGGGACTACCCTCGGGCTTCCGATACGTCGGTGAGACTGACGTCGGTTGCCGGCGCTCACAGGCCTCCGCTCCTGACTTCTATCTCACTTTCTTTCCTTTTTCTCTCTCTCTTTTTTTTGTGTTCGTTCGTTCCCTTCTTCCTCTTTCTCCACGCGCTCCTCGTCCTCTCGCTCGCACTCTCTTTTCCCTTTTTCCCTCTTTTTTTCCCTCCTGCCTCTGGTCAAGGAGAGGCACCCTCGAAACTCACCCCCACCCTCGGACGCGCACTCAACCCTGCCCCCACCCTAATCAACGGCTACGAGAAGCACCCCCGCGGACAATTATGTCCAAGAAAGTCCTCGGAGTATGCAGAATCTCTGGGATTCCGCTTTCCGCCCCTTTCGCTGGGTCTTGAGAGTCCGTGAACAACCCTTGTTTCTTGGCAGCGGATTCGTCCGATCCTTTGGCTTTGTTTTTGGCAATTCTTGTTCACACGATTTCGGCACGAGTCCGGAGTCTATCTCGGCGTCGCGGCAGATCGGTGAAAAGTCGCCGGTGAGAGAGAGAACCCGGTGCGAAACGACCAACGATATGGGGCTTGATGGTGGTAGTCGTCGATGGAAGAAAAGGACGAAGATGGTGGCGATGGTGGTGGTTATGCTGCTGGTGGTGGTGGTGGTGGTGGAGGTGATGGTGGTGGTGATTGGTACGATTCCCGTCGGGTCTTTATGACGGTTTGGGTTGGCCGGAGGGGAGGGGAGAGGGGAGGGGAGAGGATGGGGAAAATTCGTACGTCCTGAAGGGTCGCATCGCTCTACCTGTGGGGAAGCAACCCTCTTAATGCGCGTTATTGAGGGGATTTTCTGCGTTCGGACAAGGACAGAGGGTCAAGCAGGTGGGGATTTCTCTCGAAAATATTGCCTGAACATTGCAGCGTTTTGGGCCCACGATTTACGGCGAATGAGGCCCAGAGTAAATTTTTGTACCCCGAAAAATTTCCTCCTCGACGGATTCGGTAATTTCATCTGGTCTCCGAGGGATGAATTTTCCCAGTTTTCACGATTTTTATTGGCCTTTTTCTACCCCCGTTCGGGGAAAATTTTTTTGGGGGTGTCTCTGGTTACACTCGCGATTTTTTTTTTCAATTTCTTCGGACGATCGACGAGGATAAAACTCGGCTAACGACTGCAAGCTACTTCTGGACGAGACGATCTTGAGAGGAGAGAAAAAAACGCCAGAGAGAGAGAGAAAATCTCATCCCCACACTCGACTCGATCCAGAGATGCTGCCTCCCCCCCCTCCCGTCGACTTCCTCCCCCTCTCCCCCTCCCCCGCCCCCGTGAAACCGATCAGATCTTGCCCCGCCTCCTCTCGGACTGCCTTCCCTCCTCATCCTCGCAAAAACCTTCTTTTTCTTCCCCTCTTCAACCACTCTCCACGATTTTTCATCTCTTTCCTGTTACGGTGATACCTTTTTTTTTTCTTCCTCGCCCTTCACTTTATTCGCTCTCCCTCGCGTTATTTCCCTCATCCGCGCTGCAGATACTCCATTTTTTGTTCGCACGTTAGTTTTTTTTGCCAATTATGAAAAAAAAATTTTTTTTTTGAGGATTGATATTTTGTGGCCTTTTAAAAATTTAAATGGAATAGAAAAAAAATGTTAAATTTGCACATTGTTGTCGCGTAGAGTTTTTTCAATGATGTGAAAATATTTTCTATTTTTTCACTTTTTTTTTACTCCGAAAATTTTCAATTTGCACTATTTTTTAATTTCACTTTTTGAAAATTCCAAAATTCTTTAGATATAATTCATTCAATTTAATTTATTGTGGTGTAAATTGATGCAAAAAAATTCAGCTGCATAACAAAAAAATTTTGAAAGGTAGAGAATTTAGAAAATGTAATTCAGGAATAAAATTTTTTTTTTAGAAAATTTTTAGAGCGATTTTTTAAAAATTCAATATTAATCGTAGTTATTGCTCAGTGCATTCGTTGGAAAAAATTAAAATCGAAAGCTGCAAAATTAAAGAAGTTGTTACCGTCCACGTTCTTTTTTTTCAAAATTTTTTTAAAACCGAACCTCTGAGCGGATTTTCCCAAAATTTAATACCAATTATTTTCATCATTCGGTGCCTTTTTGCAAAAAAAAAATCAGTAACTACTAAATTACAAAAATTAGATCTTCCACAAAAATTTTTCTTCCATTAAATTATTTTTTTTATCAAAACCTTTCAATAGATTTTTTCCAAATTCAATCTCAAGCGTCCTTATCATCGACTGTACTTAAAAAAAAAATTAAACCCGCTAATTGTTAAATCACAAAAGATATTATCATTTTTATATATTTTCAAAATATAAAATGGCATTGCAAAAAAATCATGATAAAAATATATCAAAATATATCAAATAATGAAAATAAAAATAAACATACAAAAATATACGAATATATTTACAAAAATAAAAGTAAAAGTTTCAAAATCGCCGCACGTGATATTTCAAGGAAAATTTTGATTAAAAAAATATGCCTCATCATTCTTGTATCGCCCTCGTTCACACATGCGTCATTAATCATAAAACCAATTCGTGATTCGTGAATCCGTGACCGCGGTCCGGAAATGAGTCCGTTTAAAGCGTTTATGCGAATTCCAAGAAAATTCCATTAAGTTTTTTTTTTAACACCGTGCAAGATTCATAATAGTGGAACGTAAAAATTGAATCATCGCGAGGACGCTGGTTTTTTTTTGACAAGGGTTGACAATTTCTCGGAACGATCCGTGAGTTCAAATGAGGATAATTAAAGCTCTAGGGAAAAAAAAGGAGAACCGAAAAATCTTCTGATCCGAGAAACTGTCAAAATTGACAGTCGTGAAATATTCTTCACGGATAATTATCGTTATTAGCTAAACACCTACGTTTCATTCTCTCCCTCGAATCTTCGCGAATTTTTGTGCAAAAATTAAAAAAAAAGAAAAAAAGAAAAACTAGCCTCTCTCTCATTCTGATTTATCGAGAAGAATACGTCAGAAAGCACGTGGCTTTTGAGAGGAGAAACTCGATGGAGGGCGTCACTCTTCAGAGGCTACACCCTCTTCGATCCCCACCACTCATGAAACTCAAACTACTGCGATGAGTCTCTTGGTGAGATTGTGAAAGAAACGAAATTTCACGATGGTTACGATATATATATATATATACACAGAGTTGTGAAAATAGTAATGTAAAAGTAATGCATTACCCATTACTTTAAATAATGTGTAATGGATGCATGTTCCATTACAAATAAAAAAGTAATGTGTAATGTATGCACGTTCCATTACAAATTACAATTTAAAAAGAAAGTAATGTGTAATGGATGGAGTGCTCCATGACAAATGGAAAAATTGCCGTGCCCGTATTAGAAACTTGCACATTACTGTTTCATTATTTTATTTCGCTCACTTAAAGTTCATCCACAATAATCACAAATGATTCATAAAGTTAAAAAAAAAGAACATGCACATTATTTAAGGATTCAATAAATCGACAAATTTTGTATCCGTAACTTGTCATTTTTATTAGATTGCTTATAATTACGGGAACAGCGTGTAAAAGCAAGGTCAATATAAAGTTGGATAATTTTTGGGGCTGAGTACATTTTCGTACTTCATATTTAACGATGAAATGTCTGTTTTTTTTTGTTTCTATTTTTTAACTTTATGGAACATTTGTGATAATTGTGGATGAACTTTTAGTGAGCGAAATAAAATAATGAGACAGCAATTAATGTGCAAGTTTCTAATATGAGCACGGCAATTTTTCTATTTGCAATGGAATATTCTTCACTGCACATTACTTTTTTATTTGTAATGGAACATGCATACATTACACATTACTTTTTGTATTTTTTTTTTTTTTAAATATCTCGTTTACAGGAAAAATTGAAAAAAAAAAATGTTGAATAAAAATTTGAAAAAATTGCATTGAATCCAGAATGATTGTATATAACTTTTTACCTTCTTAGTGATTTCCCGAAAATCTAGTAGTTTTAGAGTTACGCTACATTTTATAAATATAGTCGTTTTTTGCAAAAAATTTGATATTTTTGCGAAAAAAAATCGTACGAAACTTAAAAAAAAACAAAATTGAAGGTAATACTTTGCGCCACAATTTTTTCATGCGAAAAACAGCCGAAAAAAAATTTCATGGGTCGTGCGCCAAAATTACAATGCCAAAAAAAGTCGAAAAACGACCACATTTTAAAGGGCGTCTAAGGGTGACCACGTACCGGGTTCGAAAAAAATCGCAAAAATTTTTTGGAAAAAACAAAATGAAGCTGAATATATCCCCCTTAAAACGCCGCTTGGCGAATAAAAATATCTCAATTTTTAAAAGAGCATTATAACTTTTTGTGCGGCGTGGAATCGGAGCGAGTGTTTCCAAACTTTTGGCCGGGAGAGTACTTTTACTTCATTTTATTCTAAAAATACACTTTCAAACTCAGGCATTAGAAAAGTCAAATAAGACATCTACGACAAAGTAAAATTCATTGGGGTAAAATGATTGGGGGTCCAAACTGGGTCATTTTTCCTCAAAATTATGGTTACATATTTTTTTCTACACAAAGTAGGAACTGTTCAGCCTGAAACCACCTTGATTCGCAATAATGTCTCTTTCAAAACGTGCGTAGACAATTTTGGAAATTTTGGTAGTCAATTCAATCGGGCGGGGGGAGGGGGGGGGGTCAAAAGGACTCCCTTAAAATTTAGCCCTTTCAGTGGAGTCGATTTTCGTGTCCTTTGAGAGAGAAAAACAGGAGTGAGAGAGAGAGACAAAAAGAGAAAATGAGAGGGATGAAGAGGGCTAGCGCGAGGCCGCGGGCGAGCAACTAATTTCGCGCAATGACGCCAATTACGTTTTTACCTCGGTCTTGAGGATCCATTTATTTAAGCGGACACACCGTGAGCGGCTTGGCTTTATGGACGAGAAGAGGTGAGGAAGGCTCTTTTGCAAAGGTACGAGGAATGGAGAACGGACATTGAGAGGAAGGGAAAAAATAAGACGCGACGAGCAGGAAGAAAGAGATTGTCCGGTATATGAGAAAGAGAGAGAGAGAGAGAGAGAGAGAGAGAGAGAGAGAGATTGAGAATGGAAAAAAAGGACTTATAAAGCAAAAGAGTTCTGAGCCAGGAGCATTCAGTAGTAGTATTTACCGGAGCCCGAGCGTTTTATTGTCAGCAAACAAAATCCAAGCCAATTACATCTGGAATGCCGCTTCCAGCCTTCTCCAGGGCGAACCGGATGGATAAGAAGCGCTGACATTGCGAACTCGCGAAATCGCACGTGTTTTCTCCTCGTGAGAGGGAGAGATAAACCGTTTCAGAAATTCTGTGACACGTCAACTTGTGATAGCCGAGGTCGAAATAATCGTGAGAAATGAGCGAGTCAGACTCGTTGTAAAATCGCGGATAAAACACTCGTCGCACTCTGGAATTTTCCGGGAGAGTTAAACGCAGAAATTCGCGAAAAACTGTGCAAAAAACCGTGAGGATACAGAGAGAGGCTTCAAGAAACAAAAAAAAATAGTTGGAACCTGAAAGATTTCAGAGTGACTCCAGAAATTTGAAAATTATGCCGAGGGTCTTAAAAAAGGTTCAAGAATGATTGTCCTGGCAGATTTTTAAGGAAATTTGAAAGTCAGAATTCCAGACTGGGACGTCCATTGAAAAATTTGTAATTTGGAGAGGATTTACAAAGTCGGCGAAATCTGGAGACTCCGGCAAGATTTTAGAGGAAATTTGTTTAATTAAAATAATTATCATTTTTCTCCCACTTCAAGTTTGAAATTAAGTTGAGTCAATGATTAAAGTTGAGTTGATTACAAATTTGATGAAAAAAAAAACAAAAAACAATGACTCAGCAGCTAAATAATTCCGTTTATGCTATCAAATCCATACTTTTAGGGAGCTTTTCTGGAATTAAATTTATAATTTTAGCTCAATGTTGATGAGTGAGAGCTTATTTTGTTTGTTGAGACATATTTCGTGGATTCAGGGGAGTTATTTTCTTTGTTTAGGTTGTTAAACACTTGAGAAATGTTATCAACATCGTAGCTCGAATTTTGTGTAATAAACAAATGGCTCCCATTTCTAGACGATGATTATTGTCATGAATAAATTCCGGTGAGTCCAAAGAGTGTCTATCGAGTAAGAGAATGAGCTCTTATTCATCCTGATCGGACTAAAATTATAAATTTCGCAACACAAACACTGCGCAGAATTATGTTTGTGAATTAATGCGCGGAAATGTCGTTTAAATTTTGGTAGTCGATTAAAATCTTGCCTCCAAGCTCAAGCCTGAAATCGCAGAGACTAAAATAATTTGGATCCAAGATTTTTGGAAAATAAACAGAGAACGAAGTGTCATCTGATAAATTGGGAAGCTGTTCAAAATTTTTTCGAATTCGTGCATCTTCGCTCTTAAATGAAATTGGATAAATAAATCAAAAAGTGCATTGATTAATCTATGAACTCGCCACTTAATTTCAATTTTTTTTCTATTTATTTATACTTCATAGCTCTCTTCAATCTCAAAGCTTTCGTCTTGGATAATCTTGAATAATTTTGGGTCCAAAATTTTTGGATAACAAACGGAGTGATGAATTCAAGAGATTGCAAACTGCAGATGCAATTTTCCAAGGAAGCTTCAATGACTGCGGAGAATGCCAAAGAAACTGTATAACAAATTGGTCGTTATAAGCTTCGCGTCGCTCTCGACTCGTTAATGTTCATTGATGACCACAGACATTGCACAGACGGTGTACGAGACTCTGAACGCGAGAGCGGAAAAAGAAAAGAAAATAAAGGAAAAAAGAAATTCACCGATATACACACGGAGCTTTAATGCGATTTTCACCAGACGAGACGAGAGACTGAGATAAATTGCCCGAACATCGACGACCCGTTATATATTTACAGCGGGTAAAATGCGATAGGCCGATCCGACCCAGAAAACAAACACGCGAGATTCCACGTGGAATTGTGAATGCAGATATATTCGGGTGGTCCGAATTTTGGGCATTGGTAAATTTCAAGGATTAGGTGGTCCGAATTTTGGGCATTGGTAAATTTCAAGGATTACTCACACTAGCTTCAGGCTTTTAAGAGCAGGTCTCGAAGACACTGTCAGCTGTTTTTTTCTTAAAAATGCAAAGGTTTAATTTGCAACAGAATTTTTTAGAATTTTTTAGCAACCAATTTAAAAGGCCTGATTTTTGGAAATTTTCCGATGAGACAAATAAAGACGACTCTAATATGTAAGCGCGAGTACAAAAGATGAGGGGAATCTGTTGCATTGTCGAACAGACGTTTCATTAAAATTCCTCGGGTCGCATCGCTGATTCCCGCATGCGCGAATCCCCCTCTCGATGATATTGGAAAAAAATGGAAAGGGGTTAAAAAAATTTGCAAAAATCGATGGTCGAACTTTAAAAACCTGCCAAAAATCGAGAAATCATCGGAATCGGATGAACCAAGCGAGATTTTGAAGCTTGAACGATCCTGAAGATAATAAGCTCAGAGCGAACTTGACATCTAATTCAGAAAAAAAGTTATAGTTATTTTAATAAACAAGTTCAATTCCGGCCGAGATGAAAAAAATAAAATAGTAATTTATTTTTTTCAAATCCTATATCGATGTATTTTGGTCCTCTGAACATGAATCTACCAATAATTCCCTCGAGAAATCAAAATTTTCATGAATTTTCATCAAATTTAAATTTAGTACCAAGTGCTCAGGGATCATTTTACCCCATGGGTCATTTTGTCCCTATTTGTATAAAAAATGACTGTTTTGTTGAATTTTGAAGCAATATTGGAACATAAAGATGAATGTTTAAATATTCATCTGAATCACAAACGCATTAGTTGAATAACTATAATTTAAGTAAATATTGATTAAAAAAATTATGTCTCGATCTCTTCATATTGAAGAAGCGTTTTTCCCTTAAGGGGATCATTTTGGACACCATCCTCCTGTATGAGGACCACACGCGCGTTGCCTTCGCGAAATCGCCCCCGGCAAACACAAAGGAATTTTCTTCTGGTCATGGAGGTCCGAGATATCCCGGTTTCCTGCGAGAAAAGGTGTCCAAAGCTGCTGTTTACTCTGCAGCATCAACAATTTGTATGGGCTGAAGAAAAGAATTACCGTAAAGTTGCGATTAACTCGTACGCGATGAAGGAAAATGAAAATTACATGTAGGAAGGTGTAATGCTTGCGGTAAAGTCGAGTCAACGAAGTAGGATTAAAAAAATTATTTACGCGACTTCCGGAAGAGAAACGAGTATGATCAAAGATGTATCTGGATTAAAGAGTTTCTGTCTGCTAAACTAAAATATTTACAAAAATAATTCAAGCGTAAAATAGTTAAATTAAATAATTAAATTAAAAAAGGTCAAGTATGTCATAATAATAAATTAAAAATAAGGTAAATGTCCCAATTATTGAACAGGTCCCAATTATTGAACACTATCTTGTATTTTTATTATTTCTCATTCACCTGTACGCATTTACTTATTTATAAAAATTTCATCACATATATGGATCTTTTAGCTATCGAAATGTTACCTTACTTGTGCAAAAAAAAACTTTAATTAATAGAGAAAAAAATTATT
The DNA here is from genome assembly GCA_946863875.1 of Alloplasta piceator. Classification (NCBI taxonomy): domain Eukaryota; kingdom Metazoa; phylum Arthropoda; class Insecta; order Hymenoptera; family Ichneumonidae; genus Alloplasta; species Alloplasta piceator. The sequence goes on along the minus strand of OX333081.1, from coordinate 6,104,619 downwards.
TAATCAGCAACGGTGACCCGATTTGACGTCTCCTGGTAACTCTGCTTATCGTTTTTGCTAAGACGCGCCGCTTCACGCGTAAGAGCATAAAAAATTCAAAAACTGTCGCATCTCAAAGAGTAAAGGCATTTCAGGTTCCTCAAAAAATTTCTTACAAATAACAATTAAAAAAAAAAAATTCAATTAATGATTTGTTAAAAAATACGGTGTTCGATCATTGGGACATGGAAAATGCAGTATGTCCCAATTATTGAACACTCGAATTCTCCAAGATGGCGTCATTAAACCAATCAAAACATCGAGGCAGTTACCGCGTGACAGATCGTGTGAATCGGATTTATTCAAACAAAAACTGTAAGTTCCTGAATAAACTTACCTTTATTCTTTTAAGAATAACTCTAAGATCGTCAAATATATTTTTTATTTGTATTTTCGTGCAATAAACATAAAAAGAAAAGTAAAAAGAGAATCTAACCTGAATGTAACCTAAAAATACGAATGTAATGTTCAATATTTTTTGCTCTCCGATATTTCAGTCGAAGAACAAGAAGGCTCTGCGACAAAATCAAACAAAAACAGAACATAAAAACGAGGAGGCTGAAAATAAAAATAAAATAAAGTTCGAGTTGAAAAGGAAAATTAAACCAAATGCGAATGAACCAAAAACCTGTCAAAAGAGACTAAATATATATTATTGTATTTTTACTTGATTAATTAAAGATTATTCAAGAGTTTGATTTTGCTTCTATTTCTCAATATTGTACCCAAAATAATACTTTCAGAACGAAAAAAGAATTCTCGAGAGTGTTCAATAACTGGGACGTGCCTGTTCAATATTAGGGACATAGGCACTTCCGGTGTTCAATAATTGGGACATTTGCATGCTTCACATTGTTATTCTTTTTTTTTCATTTGAAATAATTTAAAAATAGATTAAAGGGTGATTTTTCGAAAGTAAAAATATCAAAGTATCATTCGAACACGAAAGCGATGGTTTTTTCTTGATTTTATATTTTTTTTCTCACCGAATTCAATCCCCAGATCCTTAGTTGTTCAATAATTGGGACATTTACCTTAATAATACACAATAAATAATGAAATAAATCATTTCTCTCATCAGCAGCTTCTGGGAAGCGATAAATTATCCCAAAATTAACTTTTCATAAACTCTTTTACATACTTTTCCTCATTTTTTTTTACATTCGCTCCCACACTTGACTAACGGTGCGACTGCCACACTTTTCATCGTCTCCTTCCCTCAATTTTCCTCATCCCTCCCCTCTCTGTCTTCTTTCGGGAAAAAGGAAGAAAAAATATGTAAAAAAATGGTTAGGTGCCATACTTCACCCTCACCGATCGTTGACAGATAAATACGGGGGGTCCCCAAAGAGGGGCCTCACCAGAGAGAAAGAGGGACAGAGAGTGGGACAGGAAGGGGAGGGGAAGCACATTGCCGGGACCAGCAGAAAACCGTAACGAATTTTATAAGCGACCCGTTATACCGTATATATATTTTACCTTGCATATCTTTCTCTTTCTCCTCTTTTACCTCCCAGAAGTTGATGCGTAGTAGCCAACCTTCGGGAGAAAAAAAACGGAGAAGAAAAAACGTTCCTGGTTTATGCCCGAGAGACGAAGGAAGAAAAAATTCCAATCGTTCCATTCATCGGGAAGTCTTCTCTCTCTCTCTCGTTCTGTCTTCGTCTCTCTGACGGGATTACCGAAATTAATTAAATCTTATCTAATCCTCAAGAGAAAAAAGTGAGAAGGCGCAAGAGACGTGAAAGCGAGAATGAAATTCTGAATGGGCGATGAGTTTCCGTCCTCTGCAGTGAAAAGCTCCTGATTACTTTGCCCGATAACGTTTTAATGTCCCAAAGGATGAATGGATAATGCCGGTGGCCTCCCTTTCCGCCCTTTCAGGGTCTATATTATTTCATACGATCATGAAGACCTCTCGAGCAATGAATATTTGTCGAAAGAAGGATTTTAAAGGTTCGTCGTATGTATGCAAAAATTTGCAAAAATCGATGGTCGAACTTTAAAAATCTGCCAAAAATTGAAAAATGATCGGAATCGGATGAACGAAGCGAGGTTTCGAAGCTTGAACGATTAAGAAAAGAATGAGCTCGTGTCCAAGCCGCAATTCTATCTAGAAAATAAATTACAGCCATTTTAGTGAACGATTGAATTTTGGCCAAAATGCAAAAAAAGAAAAAATTTTATTTTTTCTTTTTCAGGCCTTATATCGATGTATTTTTCCCTCCTGAACACGAATGTACCAATAGTTTTTTCAAAAACTCAAATTTTTCATGAATTTTCATCAAAAACATTTTTGCTCACTTTTAGCTCCATTCTCAGAAACCTCAAAAACGCGAAATTTCAAGCGCTCATAACTTTCGATCGGTTTGACCGATTCTAAAATTTCTTTTTCGTACTTAAAGATTGTCACTAAACTTAGAGAATGGCGTTTGGTTCATACCGATAACTTATTTTTTGTGGAAATGAGAGCACTTTGAAAATCAGCGAAAAAAATGGAAAGGGGTATGTATGGAAAAATTTGCAAAAATCGATGGTCGAACTTTAAAAATCTGCCAAAAATTGAAAAATGATCGGAATCGGATGAACGAAGCGAGGTTTCGAAGCTTGAACGATTAAGAAAAGAATGAGCTCGTGTCCAAGCCGCAATTCTATCTAGAAAATAAATTACAGCCATTTTAGTGAACGATTGAATTTTGGCCAAAATGCAAAAAAAGAAAAAATTTTATTTTTTCTTTTTCAGGCCTTATATCGATGTATTTTTCCCTCCTGAACACGAATGTGCCAATAGTTTTTTCAAAAACTCAAATTTTTCATGAATTTTCATCAAAAACATTTTTGCTCACTTTTAGCTCCATTCTCAGAAACCTCAAAAACGCGAAATTTCAAGCGCTCATAACTTTCGATCGGTTTGACCGATTCTAAAATTTCTTTTTCGTACTTAAAGATTGTCACTAAACTTAGAGAATGGCGTTTGGTTCATACCGATAACTTATTTTTTGTGGAAATGAGAGCACTTTGAAAATCAGCGAAAAAAATGGAAAGGGGTATGTATGGAAAAATTTGCAAAAATCGATGGTCGAACTTTAAAAATCTGCCAAAAATTGAAAAATGATCGGAATCGGATGAACGAAGCGAGGTTTCGAAGCTTGAACGATTAAGAAAAGAATGAGCTCGTGTCCAAGCCGCAATTCTATCTAGAAAATAAATTACAGCCATTTTAGTGAACGATTGAATTTTGGCCAAAATGCAAAAAAAGAAAAAATTTTATTTTTTCTTTTTCAGGCCTTATATCGATGTATTTTTCCCTCCTGAACACGAATGTGCCAATAGTTTTTTCAAAAACTCAAATTTTTCATGAATTTTCATCAAAAACATTTTTGCTCACTTTTAGCTCCATTCTCAGAAACCTCAAAAACGCGAAATTTCAAGCGCTCATAACTTTCGATCGGTTTGACCGATTCTAAAATTTCTTTTTCGTACTTAAAGATTGTCACTAAACTTAGAGAATGGCGTTTGGTTCATACCGATAACTTATTTTTTGTGGAAATGAGAGCACTTTGAAAATCAGCGAAAAAAATGGAAAGGGGTATGTATGGAAAAATTTGCAAAAATCGATGGTCGAACTTTAAAAATCTGCCAAAAATTGAAAAATGATCGGAATCGGATGAACGAAGCGAGGTTTCGAAGCTTGAACGATTAAGAAAAGAATGAGCTCGTGTCCAAGCCGCAATTCTATCTAGAAAATAAATTACAGCCATTTTAGTGAACGATTGAATTTTGGCCAAAATACAAAAAAAGAAAACATTTTATTTTTTCTTTTTCAGGCCTTATATCGATGTATTTTTCCCTCCTGAACACGAATGTACCAATAGTTTTTTCAAAAACTCAAATTTTTCATGAATTTTCATCAAAAACATTTTTGCTCACTTTTAGCTCCATTCTCAGAAACCTCAAAAACGCGAAATTTCAAGCGCTCATAACTTTCGATCGGTTTGACCGATTCTAAAATTTCTTTTTCGTACTTAAAGATTGTCACTAAACTTAGAGAATGGCGTTTGGTTCATACCGATAACTTATTTTTTGTGGAAATGAGAGCACTTTGAAAATCAGCGAAAAAAATGGAAAGGGGTATGTATGGAAAAATTTGCAAAAATCGATGGTCGAACTTTAAAAATCTGCCAAAAATTGAAAAATGATCGGAATCGGATGAACGAAGCGAGGTTTCGAAGCTTGAACGATTAAGAAAAGAATGAGCTCGTGTCCAAGCCGCAATTCTATCTAGAAAATAAATTACAGCCATTTTAGTGAACGATTGAATTTTGGCCAAAATGCACAAAAAGAAAAAAAATTTTTTTTTTTTTTTTCAGGCCTTATATCGATGTATTTTTCCCTCCTGAACACGAATGTACCAATAGTTTTTTCAAAAACTCAAATTTTTCATGAATTTTCATCAAAAACATTTTTGCTCACTTTTAGCTCCATTCTCAGAAACCTCAAAAACGCGAAATTTCAAGCGCTCATAACTTTCGATCGGTTTGACCGATTCTAAAATTTCTTTTTCGTACTTAAAGATTGTCACTAAACTTAGAGAATGGCGTTTGGTTCATACCGATAACTTATTTTTTGTGGAAATGAGAGCACTTTGAAAATCAGCGAAAAAAATGGAAAGGGGTATGTATGCAAAAATTTGCAAAAATCGATGGTCCAACTTTAAAAATCTGCCAAAAATCGAAAAATGATCGCAATCGGATGAACCAAGCGAGGTTTTGAAGCTTGAACGATTACGAAGAGAATGAGCTCATGCCCAAGCCGCAATTCTATCTAGAAAATAAATTACGGCAGTTTTAGTGAATCGATTGAATTTTGGCCAGATTAAAAAAAAAAAAAATTTGTAATTTTTCTTTTCAGGGCTTATATCGATGTATTTCTCCCCCCTGAACACGAATCTACCAATAGTTTATTCAAAAACCCAAAATTTTCATGAATTTTCATTAATGAAACCCATTGGCTCAATTTTAGACCCATGTTTGTTGTTGTCTTATAATTAATGAGTTAATTAAAATGTCATATTGCACATGAATATGTTTGCTTAAGAATCTATCAATCTATCACGAACAAGTACATTGTTCGATCAATACTACTACTTTTTTTTTCATTGAATCAATTAATCTTCAAACAAGTCATTCAACATATTTTCCAAAAGACACTAAAAAATCTTTCTATCAAGAGCATTAAAAAGACGATCATGCCATCTTTCTTTGATGGAAAAACGATCGCATCCCCATGAAGTATCGAAGAATCCACAGTGGCAAGTAATTCATTGTCCGCCGAACAATTCATGCGGCATTAATACGCCCGCTTCTGGACGCAAATAGCATCATCGTTCTGGCGGAGCCACCTGAATAGCCAATTACCTCAATGGCAGCCAAGACACATACACACACCCAAACACAGACATGAGCTTGGTCATTGTATCCTGAAGAATGTCAGTGATGGCTCGAGTTGGAATCTACATCTGCAGAGAAATCTCGCCTGTCCCAAGACGAAAACAAACTTTGACGGGTCCTCCCCACAAAATTCCTACCGGGTCTCATACACATTATCAATCCGCGCTCATTACCATTGGCTTAATTGATAATACGGGCTCTTTTAGTTGAAATGACACATCGAGCTTCTGCCTTTCCCAATGGCCGCTTCCCAACGGACCGCATTATTGTTGGACGCTGGATAACGCTGGAAGTGAGGATGAGAACGAGAGTGAGAAGTGAAAAGAAGGAGGATTAGCGAGAGGCATAACGGACCAGAGATGGGAACCTGGGGATTGCGGTGGACGAGGATGGCGAAAGGTGAGGATGAGGTAGCTCGTAAATCTAGATGAGACCGCGCGCGCGTCCGGGGACGTTGAATAGGTGTAAATGAAGTTGCGGTGCCTCTCTATGCGCGGATGACCAGAAGAGATGAGAAGAGTAAGAATCAGAAGAAGAAGAAGAAGAGGACATCGTGTGGACCACCCCGGTTATTTGTCATGGCGTCTCTCTCTCTTTCCTGACCCTCGCACGCGGCCAAATGAAATAAATGGTTACCCACCGCCGTCAACATCGGTCCATGGGTCCAAGACACGTTGTCCGTGTGTGGGTGCCTCCCTGATACCCTGAAGAGGGCGGTCTCCTCCGGACTCTCTTCTTCCCCCGGAGCATCATATTTGAAACTCGCGCGTCCTTCCTCGCTTTTGAGTCCCGCCATCCTGACAATAGCTTCGGACTACAACACACACCTAACCTTTCTTCACGAAACGTTTCAGCGATTGGCTTGGCTCTGACTCTTCCTTTTCCTTATGCCTCAGCATCTGACTGCTCGCTCTTGGACACACTCTTGGAGAAGAATCGAACACGCCCATCGTCCAGGACTTGGCCCAGGTCCAGATAGATGCCTTCATAGAGACTGTTAGAAAGCGGCGTTAACCTGTATTATACCTGACGAAACATCGTCTCCAAGGTGGTCCTCACCATTGGTGTTGTTGAAGACGAAATAACAGAGATAGGCTTCGTTTGTATTATGGAAATCAGACGCGGGGGAGGCAGATATTATTCTGACGCCTAAACGCGTTTAAAGTGGCGCTTTATCCGGAAGCCATCTTGTCGAGGCCCAAAATTTGTAGATACAAAACGCGACGTGTCATCAGCGATCGACTCCGCGCAAGATGGATGATCCTGGATGTAAGTTTTTATTCGACTGAGGCTCGTGCGACAAGTTTACGGAGCGAGACACGGGACAAGTCCCGGAGGAGTAGCCAAGATAATTCAATTATATCCACTCGCGTTTTCATGATTATACATGGATCATGCCAAATTTGGGTAAGATGGATCACGCGCACGTTCGCCATTGTCGAAGCACGACGCCATTGTCGAAGCTCATTGAAATTGGTAAACAGTGAAAGTGTTGGATGGAAGGAAGAAAATTCTTCAACGAATCCCTCAGGGGAAGCACCTTCAGTCAGTGGCACGCGTCCCTGACCTTGATCCATCGATGTATCCTCGACTAACCTTTCACCAGGACATCGTTCTTAATTTTTGTGTTTTTCCCTCTCTGGCGGAAGAGACTGTTCCCTTTGTTCAACCACTTTTTTCCCTGAATCCAGTCGTGTGGTCGCGTTTTTGAACCCTAAAGAAGCGAACCCCGAGAAAAGCGATTTGGATTATCTTCAGCCCCGATAGAGATTGCGGATAAAGATCTACCGCGCATTTTACCGGACTCGCGATCTGTTCGCTCAGCAGGTGGATTCCGGCAATGGTCATGACGGTTCACCGGCATATATGGCCGCCAATGGTGTTCCGCAACTGTCGCCAACCTCTCAGGCGTTTCTCTCTTTCTGTCCCGTGCCTATACTTTTGTGTAAAACATCCTGGTCCCCCTTGGATCGCGAGTATATACACGAGCTCACCCCGAAGAGTCTCAGCACGGCCGAGAGACTGATGTAAGCCATGTTCGAACGAGAAAAGCCAGCGGGGATCAGCCTAATATAGGTTAACCACTCATCCTCGTTAACTAACCCCTATAACCCCACGCGCCCCTCGTAAAGAGTGGTCCTTCCAGTCTGGGTATATGTAGTCTTCCATCGGCGATCAACTGTCGCCACGGACAGCTACGGAGATTTCTGTCTCCCCTGGCTCAAATGCGCATTACCTCCTCAATGTTCCAGTATCCTGCGGACTATTTATACCACGTGTCTTTCAACCGTTTGTATTTGCGGGTAAGTTTCTTCTGCTTCTTCTCTAGATCTTCTTCAGAACGAGTTCCCTCCTGCAGCAGGTTTGACCCTCTTTGTCTAATGGTAGGAATGGGACTTGGATCAAAGGATTCAGTGCCAGCTTGATAAGAATATTGATAAACGGTTCCTTCTGAAAGGTTTCAGTACCCTGCATTCCATCAGAGTCGATGGGACATTCCTCCTGATTGAAAGGATTAATCTGACGATTGTATGACTCCTAGAAAGGAACTTTTCTGAATGACTCTGGAAGGGACTTCTCCATCAAGGTATTTCTTAAATTTAAGGAACGGAATCCGGCTCCGATCAATGGTTTATCAATTGTGAGCTTGAGAATAATCTGTATTCAATTTGAGGTCACTTGAGCGTTTTTCCTGGCGAAAATGCTGACTCGGGCAATATCTATCGAAAAAGGGAGGCATTTGGACGGATCCACCAACAATTCGACTTCTTTGCCGTCCGTTCTCTTCACACTTGAAAATTCCATCGATACACCTTTTACCGGGCCTGTTATTTATTTTTTTATTCCATTCTCAACCGTCGCACCACCTGTCCAACCGATGTTTCCTGAGCAGCGGGAACACCGAGACTTATGGTCGTGTATTCCATTATCCGTGAACGCCTGCGCGATATGTCGAGGGTCCTGCTGATTTCTTCGGGGTTTGTAGAAGGGGACAGGGCCCAAACCACGGCATGTGTGTCCCCACTCTCTCGCCGTACTCTTTGATGAGTATTAGACGGTTTGGGTGCCACCGGTGTGTGGAACACCTACGAGGATTTTTTAAGGGCGGGGTGCGAACACGTCGGGTCCACATCAAAGGCCTCCTGTGTGAGAGGTAATTATTGTTTCCTTTTCCCGTGCGCGTTTATACGTGTTTGTGTGGCGAGAGGTTTTTTTTGGGGTCCCCAAAGAAGAAGTGAGCTAGCTGTCTTTTCTTCTCGGGTGGCGCCTCCGCGCCATCAACTCGCGCCTGCTCTTCATCCCAGGTTCTCACACCCTCACTTCTTTCTCTCTCTCTCTGTCTCTCTTCTCCCTCTTTTATTCCCTATCCTTTCACCTTCTCCCTCCAATTCCTACCCTCTATCCGCTATTCACTCTCCTGACTTCTTTATTTTGGCTTCGCTGTGTCGAGACTCATCGGCTGAGATTTTCACGTGTCTTGATTAAGAGAACTCGCACGCACGATCGCACAATGATTCGATACGGTTTTTTTCCCTCTCTGGTTCGCTCTATCTCTCTTTCTCTGTCTGCCTTATTTTTTATCTCTCGCTCATCAACGCATTCCAATGTGAGACTCGAGAAATCACTTGGAATCTCTCCGTGAATTCTGCTGGAGACTCTGGACGAGGAAATCATCAGCTATCGTCCAAGTTCAAGGTTCAATTTAAATATCAGAGTGATTTTAAGAATTCAGAAACTAATGGGATGGAGATAAATCTATTGTCAAAATAATTCGTCAATATTTGGAGGCAATTAGTAATATCGTTATGGGGAAATCTTAATTTTCAAATGACATGTAAATGCATTTAAAAACTGCGTTTGACAATGATTTCAAGTTAATAATATTTATAAATATTTATTTTAAAGAAAAAAAACAAAAATTTAGACGCGACGCGACGGTTCGTTTTGGTCGCGCAAACTTCGCTGGCGGTGAGACTTTACAGGTAACTATATATATATATATATATATATATATATATATATATATATTACAGTGGCCTGTATTACCGCTACGACAGCGGATCCCGTGGCGAATCACTTCATCCGCGAAGTGCCAGAGCACACGTAGGCCTCACGCGCATTCCCTCTCTCTCTCTCTCTCTCTCTCTCTCTCTCTCTCCCTCACACAGATATACCAATAAGCATAGACGAGAGTGACGGGAAACGAGAAGAAAAAATAAAAATCTTTCATGCACCGGGCCATGGGGGACCTACCGCAAACCCCCCCTTAAAAAAAAGAAAAAAAATTCCAGGGACAAATTTTCAGCCCTCAACCCGAGAGAATGCAGCTCAATTTTTGCTCCCAAAAATCATCTCCAGAGAAATGAAAGGTTTTTCTTAACACTTCAAATTTCAACAGGTGAAAAATGATCACCATTTTTTTTTTTAATTGAAAAAAATGATTTTAGTAAAAAAATTCAAATCATTACTGTTTTCATCACCTATCAATGATTTTTATTTGGGGTTCTGTTTCTTTTTCAATGTTAAGTTTTTCTTCACACTTCAACAGCTAAAAAGTTATTACCTACCATTTTTTTTTAAATAAATAAAAAAGATTTTAGACAAAAATTTTAAATGATGACTTTTTCATCACCTATCAATCATTTTGATTTTGAATTTTCTTTCTTTTTTAAATAAAGACTGCAGCTCAATTTTTGCTCCCTAAAATTATCTCCAGAGAAATGAAAGGTTTTTCTTCACAATTCAAACTTCAACAGCTAAATAGTGATCACCATTATTAAAAAAATTAAAAAAAATTAATTCAAGTAAAAATTTTCAAATTATGACTTTCTTCATCACCTATCAATGATTTTTATTTAGGATTTTTTCTTTTCTAATTATTAGGGATTGTGTAAAAAAACGTTTCGACGATTTTTCGGGACTGTTCGTGAATGAGACGATTGGAAGATATTTGGGAAGCAAGCTGAGGCCTGAATTAAGGGGCAAAAAAAAACCACCCACGGGGGGCTCGGACCTTCCACGCCGAATTATCCCAACTGTTATGGCTAAACATTTATGTATTTATTACCGTACAAACTGCCAGGGCACAATGACGAAACGGACGTGATCAATACGCATTAGCAACCGAACGCGTCTGTGAAAGACGAGAGACATGTATATGTGCAGGTATATCGGAGAAGAGATTGAAAAATATAAGCTGCTTCGCCACGCTTGGCTCGTCTTCCTCACGGCAATGCCACCTTTTTCCTACCTAAGGGCAAAGTCCTATCAGCCTTCTTTACAAAAAAAAAAAATACACTTACCAATTTCAAAAAAATTTCGAAAATGAAAAAATTATTAAATTCAATAATAGCAATAAACAAAGAAAAATAAAACGCGATATTTAGTTTTTTTTTTCTAACGTCGTTTCAGTGTTGATCGACTTTTGCCCAAGGACTTTAATTTTTTTTTGTCTTTATTCCCCTCTTCCTCTCCCTCTCTCTGTTTATTTCACTCAAATGCTTAACCACAAGAGAACGAGGTAATTTTAACGATATACGCCACGAGGCAAATGATCTTCGTTATATTTCCTGAGAGAGATTTAAAGAGGCTCGTAACGAGTCGACGAAAGCCAAAGAGAGAGAAAGAGAAAGCAAAAACCAGAGAATTATGTGAGAGGATCAAGAGCAAGAGAGACAGAAGAAGAGAGAGAGAGAGAGAGAGAGAGAGAGAGAGAGAGAACATAATGTTTTCATTAGGTCGCGATCATTATCTGGCGAACTGAACAAACGAGCGCGAATGTGCTCGAGGCTCGTGAGATGTATTTTGAAAAGTTTTAACAATCTCGTCGTTCTTCTGGTCCATTTCGCGATCAGAAGACGTCTTCGAGAAGCCTGGATGCACTGATTACGAGAGATTATGAATTGTTTTTTTTTTTAATTATAAGAATGATTTTCAGATGATAAAACTTCGCCCTAATTATTAATCTTTGCTTCCCCTTAATCTTCAAAAAACTGCCACTTTTATTTATTGACATATTAAAAAAATTCGGCTCTGGAATTTTCAACTCAATTCTGTCCCAAACGCTTCGGGCCCTCTTTGAGGGTAAAAAATAATAAAAAAATGAAAGTAATAGTTAAAAATAAATGAGAAAGAATGGTTAAAATCGCTTAAAATTAAAATTTTTTTTAACAAAAGCCAGAGATCACGTTTCTAATTAATTATAATTAATTAATTAATTAATTAATTAATTACAGATTAACGCTAGGAAATTAAAGATTTTTTAGATCAAAAACAATTTCTTTTGTTCTCCAGATACAAGCATCGAAGTCACCCGAGTTTAGCGAGTATCTCATGAAAACAACCCCTACTAAAAATTCTCGGCTTCATTTCTCGATTTTTTAAATTTTATTTATATTCATTTTCTATATTTATCTGCTCGCGGACCAAATTTGGTTTTTTAATTTCGGATAAAGCTCTCACGAGTTATCCTGACCAGGACGATTTTTTGAGGGATCTCCTTAGACAAAGTCCCCGCCTCCGAATTTTCCAAGTTTTTCAATGAAAATTTTATAGGATATTGCTGAAATGGTGTTTTTTCATATGCTTAAAGTTTTGAAAAAAATAATCGATTTATTACACGCAAAAAAATTATTTATATATCAAATAAAAAATTTGCAAAAATAAATTGCATAAAAATATTTGTTTACTATATATATATATAAAAAAAATAAACGCAACGAGATCATTTTCGTTCAATGAATACCGAATTGATGAATAATTAGTGTTTCAAAAATCTAAAGACCACCGTACGAGATTTAAAAAAAAAACAAAAAAAAAGATGCCTGCAGCATTCCTCGCGCTTTAATATGTCCGAGACGGGGACCAGATTCACGAACGTGTCTCAGAAATGAATTATCGATATTCCCCCTCGTATTACGTGTGCTCTCCTCGCGCGTATCCAACAGAAAACGTTCTCGTCGAGCCTTCCACGACCATTCCGAAAAATAATTTACGATCGTTAAATCGCGGACATGACAAAAATCACTCACGCCGAACGAAGATATATACTTCTTCATTGATTCCGAGTGAGATTTCAGGTGAAGACTCATTTGTAATAATATATATATATAAATATATAAGTGTGTGTGTGTGATTTGTAACGTGTCAATCGTTCAATCGCGAGGCCCGAAGAATCGATATTTTTCCACGCATGCCCTTTTTTTGTTGCCTCGAGCTCGATAAAATCGTTTATACGTGTCTGAAATGATATCAAGCTTGTCATATTAAAGAGAAAAAGAATGTCTCTTGATATTGCCTGATCAATATTGCGAGCACGAGAGTGGACAATTTATTAAAAGGATCGAAATAATTCCTGATATTCGTATTGATTGAATTTTTGTTTTATCGAATTAAAAAAGGTTGGAATGAATTTAAAAAAATCACGATCTTTGAGCTGAATCGAAAATTTCTCAAAAATATGAAAAATTAAACTTGGAAGAAATGATTTATGCTGAAGAAAAATTATTTCATTTATTCAATTTTTTCATCAATTTAAGTTTTTAATTCAGATATAAATTAAACTGGATTTATCTAGAAAACGCCTGAAGCTATTGAACAGAAATTGTTTATTTTCAATATAATAATAATAATAATAATAATAATAATAATAATAATAATAATAATAATAATAATAATAATAGAAAAATTGTGATTCAAGTTATTTTGAATTTTCAAGAAATTTTATGCAAAGTTACACCATTTTTTAATAAAATAATAAAAAAATTTTATACATTCCCATCTTTAAAAAATCATTTTAAATAATTTAAAAATTCGTATAAATTAACAATTTTCCGCTGCGAGGAAGCCAGAAAATCAATTTTGATTAACGCACTTACTTCATGAAGAAAACTTGGCAAGGGATGGATGAAAAATAACCCTCACTGGTCACCGCGGGTCAAATTGACCCGAGCTCTCACTTTGAGATCACATATCTTTTTTTCGACGAATACATTCGAAGTATTTTTCTTTCTTCTTAAAATACCATATATTGAGAGTATCCTGTAGAAATTTTTCCGAAAAATCTTCATAACTGAAAGAGTTACAATTTTTCAAGTAAAAAACCGGATTTTTGAAAGTCCTTTTCCATGATTTTTTTTCCATGTAAATATTATATAACAAAAATTAAAAAAAAATTGTTTCACGTACTGTTTCACGAAATGTTCAAAGATAATTCCTATATTTTTTTTAAGTCAATCGGATAAGTACTTTATTTGACAACCATCCAAAAAGTCGGTCGGGTCAAATTGACCCAGTGTGACCAGCTTGGAATTATTTTGAGGTGTGACCAGCGAGGGTTAATAATCCAAAATCTGCACGATCAGAAAAAGAAATCAAGTTTATTACCCTTGATTACTACCATTTTATCACTACCCAAAAAACGTCGTTAAAAAAATGAAATCGTTAATGAAATTAAATAATGGAGATAGAATCGTGTGATCAGTCACACGTCGATTTTCCCACGTCAATATGATCGTACATAATAAGTGTATCGAGAGAAAATCGGCGGAAGGTAGGAAGGGAGAAAGAGGAGCGAATAAAACGTAAAAAGAGATAAAGTGGAGTACCGTATATACCAGTATATTAAATTAATTTGAAACGCCGTAAATCACTTTGAGGCTCGCGGGGAGGAAGAGTTTCAGGACCACCCGGAGTCCTTCGAGGATAGGAAGGCACACGCGAGGACTCCTTTCGCAGTTGGTACCGTATTTTTCGTACCCGCCTATGGGTAATTTCACGCCAAGTACCTCATTTTAAGGCTAAATAAAAATTTCACAACGCTTCAACCTCGAATAAAGCTCTCAATTTCCTTTGCTCACAAAATGGTACCTTTCCTGGTAAAAATGGTACCCTGGAGCTTCGTATCTCCGCAAGGCAATTTTGAACCGCTGTTACACCAAAGGAAAAGCTCCGAATAATTGAAAAAAGGTCACCAAAATTTATTGACCAAAGGTTGGCCATTTTGAAAAAAAATGGTCCTCGACTTGATTCAATTAAGGACTCTCGCTTTTCAGTCACGATAACTTTGATTTACCATTTTGTGGACAAGTCTATGATTTCTCTGTCTCAAAAAGGGTACTTTTAGAGCCTCAGCTATAGGCCAAGTGATCTAAAATAGTACATTATGATACGAGTACGAAAAACTTTTTCTGACGAGTGTGAGTTTACAGCATGAGCCGAAGGCGAATGCTGCAATCAGAAAAGAGTCAGAAAAAGTTTTTCGTACGAGTGACATAAAAAATTTTATTGCACGAGTGCGTAAAATGGGCACTTTACGTACGGAGTGCAATAAAAGAAATTGTTTTGAGAAAATTGCATCGGAAGTTATTTCAATGGCACTTTCTGACTTTTCGTGATGTTTCGAGGCTTGAATATGAAGAAAAAAAATCACGAAAATATAAATAGAAGAAAATTAATCATGGGGGGAGGGGGTGGCCATGGTTGTATTAATAAATTGGAGTCTCAGGGAGGAACGTATATCATCGTGTCGCGCTGAGGCTTATCTCGGAGAGACAGAGAAAGAGAGACAGAAATGCAGCGAGGTACCAAAACAGAAATAATAATAAAAAAAAAAATTTTTGACTTGAACACAATTTATATAACTATATGCACAACCCTTCGCCACACTTTTTTCCAACACACACATATTGTACATCTATATATAATATGTGAATACTATAACTCTGCTGTACAACCACGTTTGTATTACATAGTAATATGTGCCTCGAGAGAACGTCCGATCTTAATTGCTCCGATTAATTAGCCACCAAGACTTTCGCTAGGGGCCTAATGGCCATCGTACGTTTTATTTTTGTGTCTGTCTCTTTCGTTCTCCAGATAAAATGGCACCACGCACACTCGTGTCCAAATATTAAGGGTATTCGAATTGAAAAAAGGATTAAGTTGAAATTTTTTAGAGGGTAAATGATTTTTCATAATCTAGATTTTCCTCTGGTCAAACATTTTTCTGGGAAAATTAATAAAAATTGATTTTTAAATGAAGAAATCAGTTTGAAGACTGTTTTATTTTTCTGTCTGTCTTTTCCGTTCTCCAACACAATTTATTTCCCCAATTACCATTTAACGAAGGATTAAATTATTGAAAAATTATGAAATTATTATAAAACAATTAATTCATAGACAAATCCTCTCATTGCTCTGCAATAAATATTTATATACTTTATCGATTTCTTCCGCAATCGTCCGATTGAAAAATAAAATAAAATAAAGTAACTGAAAGTGTATTTTCATAATTTCGATTTTTCCTTGGTAAAACATTTTTCGGGAAAGTTTCATTAAAATTGATTTTTAAATGAAGAAATCAGTTTCAAGACTGTTTTATTTTTCTGTCTGTCTTTTCCATTCTCCAAATTTAATTTTCCAAATTTAATGGAGAATTAAATTATTAAAAAATTATGAAATTATTATAGAACAATTAATTCATCGAAAAATCCTCTCATTGCTCTGCAATGAATATTCATATTCTTTAACGATTCCTTCCGCGATCGTTCGATTGAAAAATAAAATTAAAATAAACATAACCTCGCGTGACTATGATATTAATAGCGCCGGAGGATTTTGTGCCCTCATCGACAGATTTCTTTTCGACGGTCAGGGTCACATGAGAGTCGATACATCAAAATGTTTCATTTGTGTGAGTCCTTCTGCGTGATATGACGGACACGACCGTGACACGCGATCGAGGACTTCCGGCAGGAAATCAGTGCTCATTAATTAATGTGTGCGATAGAGGGGTGCGTGTGTTATTATAATTCGCGTACGAGTGACATCACGGAAAAAAAACCATAAATCTGTGACTAATCCATCATTTCGTGACTTTGGGAATGATGCGTAATCGATTTTTAATGCG
The DNA here is from genome assembly GCA_946863875.1 of Alloplasta piceator. NCBI lineage: Eukaryota > Metazoa > Arthropoda > Insecta > Hymenoptera > Ichneumonidae > Alloplasta > Alloplasta piceator. The sequence continues at coordinate 6,088,221 of OX333081.1, read as the reverse complement.
TTGAGATAGCAACGATCAATTTTGAATCCTGGAAACATGAAAATTGCAATATTTCATTTGACGCTCGTGGAAAAATTTAATTTATCAATGTCATTTAATAATTTAAAAATTTAATAATTCAAAAATTTAATTTATAAATCAAATTTAATAATAATAATAATTTTAATGTAATGAAAAAATTGAATTTACACCATATTTGATGAAACTCAATTATGATTCATTTTATATCCACAGATTTGCATTTTTTAAGGTCATTAAATAGTCAAAGAAATTTTCAAAAGCAATGATCAATTAAATATCATCAAAATATATATTTATGAATTTATTAATACGTCGGTGATCATCGTAATCCGCGAGCTATTTCCGGCACTGGAGGCCTCAAGAGCGACGACGAAAAAAAAAAGTGTTCCCCGGAACGCGCTAAATCTCGCGCAGTTTCAAAAAAATCCGCGAGATGATTCACGATCCGTGGCGCTGTCCGCGAGATTCACGAGGGTCCGACATAACTTCCGAGAAGACTTATGGAAATTGTGATGATCCGACAAACGCGGAAACGTAATTTTTCACATGGAAAAAAGCCTACATATATTATCGTTAGACAAATGTGTTTTAAAATAAACAATTATTGTAATAATAATTATAATTATTTTTTTTTTAAGACATTTTTAATCATAGCAATATTCAATTAGCTGAGGGTGGGATTTTGAGTCGGTAAAAAAAAAATAATAATAGGTATTTGAGACCTCAGGTCGAGATGGAATTTGTTTATTTATTTTTATTTTATTAGGATTCTATGCTGATTCAGCCTCCATCTGCTAATGACGAATTCATTGATCATTCTCGTCAATGGTCGAAAATTTCCATGAAAAACCACATTGAATTCCACAAGGAGAAGAGAGAGAAAAAAAATTGTGGTCTTCTTTGGTACTAACAGGTAAATATATGGTGAAGGTAAAAATACATAGTTGCCAGCTGGGAGAAACAGGATCTCTTCGTTAATTAGTATCGTCGATGCCCGAACGATGAATCAGTCTCGCGACTCCTACTAATTATATTACACACGCACACCCACGCAAGCACACACATATAAACACTGACGAACGTTATAGAGAAAGGTGGGGCAAAACGGCCACACTCCGGAATTACCGAAAAGCATTTAAAATCGAAAAACCCGGAAAATGAATTAAAAAGTAAAAAGTTATCAATGAAAAAATAATTTTATCAATGAAAAAATAATTTTTCATTCATAACTTTCTACTTTTCAACTCATTTAAATCATTAACTTTTTAACTAATTTCCCGGATTTTTCGATTTTCATGAAGCTAATTACAATCATGAAACTATTTACAAAATTAGCTTCATGATTGTAATGAAATCGATAAAAATTAATTTTTTTTATTAAAAGTATCATATTATGATGGCCATTTTGCCCCACATGGATTTTTCCACATAATTAAACCAAATTTTTAATTGAAAATAACACATTAAATATGCGAACAATTTCCAAAAAAAAAAAGCTTTTTTCACGTGTTGATTGGAAATGGCTTGAAAATGATCAATGGGGACAAGTTGGCAAATGATCTATAAATATAATTATAATAAGCTTCGTCATTGGGAACGACAATAATTATTAACCAGAGCGCAGATTGTGTTATATGAATGTTGTCGATTGTACATACGTGAAATTCTTCGTATACATTAGGGTGATTTTTTTCGACTTTTCTTTATTTTTTTCACCGCCCACCTAAAATTTGGTTGGATATGACTGAAAAAAAATTCCCTGAAAGTTACAGCCCTTAATATTGATATTAAGTACTTTCCCATAGCGTGAAAATATTTTCCATCTAAAATACGCGTAAGTAAATTTTTTTTGTTTCAAAATTCTATAACTCATCGGCATTTTACGCTATCACATTGTTCTTGGTTGCAATTTACGCAAAATTAAACGATCTTCAAAAGTGTTCTCAGCGGTGTAAGTGTAACTTACACAGGTGAGAAGGTACGGGTCACTATAGTTGATTTTTACACAAAATTCTCGTTTTTTTGCTGTTATCTGTGAAATGATTAACTTTACCGAAAAAATGTAAAAGAAAATTTTGTTGGAAATTTAATTTCCTACAAAAAAGGTCCTCTAAGCCTAATTGCGAAAATTAATATTTCTTGAGATATTGAGATATCAACAATTTAAAGCGTGGTTCGATAAACCATCTCAAGAAATATTGATTTTACCAGTTAGTTCCAAAGGACCTTTTTCGTAGGAAATTAAATTTCCAACAAAATTTTCGTTTACATTTTTTCGGTAAAGTTAATCATTTTGGAGATAACAGCAAAAAACGAGAATTTGGGGTAAAAATCAACTTTAGTGATCCGTACCATCTCACCAGTGTAAGTTACACTCGTGCTGTTGAGGACACTTTCAAAGATCGTTTGATTTCGCGAAAATTGCGACCAAGAACAATGTGATAGCATAAAACGCCGCTGAGTTATGGAATTAAAAAAAAAAAATCATTTATTAGATGGAAAATTATTTCACGCTATGAGAAAGTACTTAATATTAAAATTAAGGGCTGTAACTTTCAGGGAATTTTTTTCAGACATATTCAACAAAATTTTAGGTGGGGAATGAACGAAAAAAAAAGTCGAAAAAATCACCCTAGTATATATGTGTCTGTACAAAATGATGTACCACACGTCGTGAGGAGGAGGAATCGCGTGGTCGCCACATCCAACACGAGAGAGAATCGAGGGTAAGAATAGTACCGAAGAGAGAATTAAAGATTGACGAAAAAAAAGATACAGAAAAAAGATGAAGTATCAAGAGAGAAGTAAAGAAGCGAGAGTGAAGGAGAGAAAGGATGGAGAATGGGACGTGTATCGATGGCGGCGTGTCTCGAGGGTGGCGTTGCACCCCGTCGAGCTCTCATGGATCGATCGTGGGTGGTTTTGGCGATCCATACCGCAAAATCGATCGTACGATAACACGTGAGATAAGAATACGACTACAATGGACTCGATCGAAATGCACTCTCCAATCCTTCATCAAGGTGATGGAAAATTTGTTTTTCACCATTAATTTTTTTTATTTTATTTAAATCCCCGATAAAATAATTCGTCCCTTCGTCATTTAAATACGAAATTCCTCAATTGAAATAAATTGAAAATTGCAGAATATTTTTTCCTATAGGGCTCAAAATGGGCTTGAGCTTTTTCATTCGTGACATATTTAGTCAAAAGCAGGGTTGCGAAATTTTTAATGAAAAAGTTACGCATTAACCATTGCTTTTTTAATGGCTAATGAAAATCATTTTAATGGATAATGGAAATACTTTTCATTAACCATTAAATTTTAATGGTTAATGAAAATAATTTCCATTAACCATTAAATTTCCATTAACTATTAAATTTTAATGATTAATGAAAATGCAAATGCATTAAAAAAAGTAATGCATTATTTGCAACCCTGCCCATTACAATGTAGTGTATAATAGAAAAAATTTCCATTACCCGTTGCAATGTAATGTGTAATGGACAAAACTTTGATTGCAATTTTGGGAATGGAAAAATATAGATGAATAAATTATTGCAATTTTGCATTACATTTTATTGACTTAGGATTTAGATTTTTAGAATTAGACTTATAATTATAATATAGATTTTTTTTAGAATTTAAGGTATCTAAAAATCTAAGTCCTAAGTCAATAAAATGTAATGCAAAATTGCAATAATTCATTCATCTATATTTTTCCATTTCCAAAATTGCAATCAAGTTCTGTCCATTACACATTACATTGCAATGGGTAATGGAAATTTTTTCTATTACACACTACATTGTAATGGGCAGGATTGCAAATAATGCATTACTTTTTTTAATGCATTTGCATCTTCATTAACCATTAACATTTAATGGTTAATGAAAATTCAATGGTTAATGAAAATAATTTCCATCAACCATTAAAATTTAATGGTTAATGGTTAATGAAAATGAAAATGCATTTTAAAAAAATAATGCATTATTTGCAACCCTGGTCTGAAGTCTCTCAGCGATAATTCCAAGCGAAGAAAAAAAAATCTACAATACGGAAATCGTGCGAGAGGCGAGACGAGAAATTTTCCATCGGAGCGTCGCGAAACGTCCATTATTGTTGCTATTATACAGTCGAAAATTGACCAGCTGGCCCACCCGCGAAAATTGAAGTTGAAAAACCAAAAAAAGAGAGCAACAGAAAGGGAGAGAGAGAAAAAGAGAGAGGGAGAGAGAGAGAGAGAGAGAGAGAGAGAGAGAGAGAGAGAGAGAGAGAGAGGAGACTGGGAGAAAGAACGAAGAGAAGAAAAGAAGAATTGGAAAATGCGTGGAAAATCGAAAATGCCTCTTTCATTTTGTGCCATTATGCAGAGCCCACGAGAATGTTTTTAGGGGCGAGGAAAAATCCAAAAAAACAAATAGAGTCGAAAAAATTGATCTTGGCTCATGGAAATTAACGTTTCGTTGTTATTAATGATTTTTGTTGCTGGATCGCAAATTAAAAGAGGCACGGAAAATCGAGGTGGAACGTTGCGGTAGGTAAATCTTTATATATCGATGCCAGAATCCTGCGCCTTCTTCCTTTTCTCCACTGATTATATGGGCTTGTCAAGGAACCCTTCGATTTCTCAATTTTTCGTCTCGCTCCTTCGCATCTTTTCTATTCCTCTCATATCCTCCGCGCTCTGCTAATTATCGCATTTTCGACTCTACCCCCCCCCCCCCCCCCCCCACACACACATTTATAGACGTGTTTGTATTTTAATATGTGTACACTCCCGCTCAAAAGTTTGGAAACGCCAGTCAATATTTCTTGCCGCACTAAAAGTTGCATAGCTCCGTCAAAAAAAAAGATAATCGAATTTAAAAAAAAGCGTTTTGAGGGGAAGGAATTCAGCTTTATTTTGCTTCTTTGAAATATTTTTTATGATTTTTTTTCGATCCGGTACGCACATTTTATATACCGTTTTTTCGCCTTTTTTCGACCATCGCGAATTGGGCGCACATCTTGTGGACATTTTTTTTGTCTTTTTTTATCTACGGTACATTTGAAAGGGTTAGCAGACCCTCTATTTTTTTTTTTTAGAAATTTTTGTACGATTTTTTTCTGCCAAGTTATTTCACTTTTGGCTAAAAAGGCAAATTTTGAAAGATGCAACGTAACTCAAAAAATGTAGAGTTTAGAAGAAAATGTCAAGTATGAAAAAAGTAGCGTACGTTTACACGGAATCGCCTGGAATTATTTCGGAATTTTCCTATGAAATTTTTTTTTTACTTCTTTAGCTTGAAACAGCTGATTATGACGTCTCAGCGAAAAATTGTATCAGGTTGAAATTTCCGTACTTCGTGATACAATCAAAATCTGAAAAAATTCAGCAACATTTGGCATGCTATAGACAACAATTATCAATAATAATATTGCCCAAAAGTTATTAATAAATTGTTTAAACAATTGTTTAAACTATTTGTTAATGATTTTTGGGCAATATTATTATTAATGAACAATGATAGATAATTATTATTGATCATTGTTGTTTACAGCATGACAAATGTTGCCGAACTTTTTCGGATTTTTTTTGTTTCACGAAGTACGGAAATTTTAATCAGATACAATTTTCTGCTGGGACGTCATAATCAGCTGTTTCGAGCAAAAATAGTACAACAAAAAATTTCATAGAAAAATTCCGAAATAATTCCAGGCAATTCCATGTATACGTACGCTACTTTTTTCATACTTGTCATTTTCTTTTAAACTCTATAGTTTTTGAGTTACGTTGCATCTTTAAAAATTTGTCTTTTTTAGCCAAAAATGAAATAACTTCGCAAGAAAAAATCGTACAAAAATTTCTAAAAAACGAAAATAGAAGGTCTGCCAACCCTTTCAAATGTACCGCAGATAAAAAAGACGAAAAAAAATATCCTCAAGATGTGCGCCCAATTCGCGATGGTCGAAAAAAGGCGAAAGAACGGTCACGTTCAAAAGTGCGTACCGTATCGAAAAAAAATCATAAAAAATATTTTCAAAAAGTAAAACAAAGCTGAATTCCTTTCCGTCAAAACGCTTTTTTTTAAATTCAATTATCTTTTTTTTTGACGGAGTTATGCAATTTCTAGTGCAGCAAGAAATATCGACTGGTGTTTCCAAACTTTTGACCGGGAGTGTATATGTATTATCGAGCGTGCGAAACCGGTCACCACAGGTGGTTTTCTAGTTCCCGAAGGAGCGTGAGAAATCGCTAATAATTGAGCCGTCCCCTGTGGGTCTAGAGGGCGAGAGAGAGAGAGAGAGATAGGGAGAAAAAGAAGGCCCTGAACCTCGTTCGAAAATTTTCCTCCTCGAGCTTTTAATGCACCTTGCACATTTCCTTCCATCAAAATTTTGTTCGGCCTCACACAATTATTCCTTGTATTGCTCAGATCAATTTTTAAGAAAATTTCTCAAATCAATTTTTAAGAAAATGTCTCAAATCAATTTTTAAGAAAATTTCTCAAATCAATTTTCAAGTAAATTTCTTAAATCAATTTTTAACTGAATTTATCAAAATTCACTTTAAACCCACACCGCAAATCCCTACGCAGTTGCGCAAAAAAATATTCGAAGGATCTCACGAAATGAGCAAAATTTGAATATTTTATTTGCAGTGTTTCATTTTGCCCCATAATTTTCGGACGGGCTATCGGACTCGGTCACGTATTTCACGGTTCGTATGCGCGGTAATCGGGATATTACAACGGCCGAGGGCGAAATTTAACGAAAATAAATTAATCGTCGATAATTCAAGAAAATTTTGGGTGTCCGTCGGTTTATACATCGTCCTTTGTCTCTGTCTCTCTCTCTCTCACCTCTGCCACGTCGAATATACGAGATTTTTTTTCGTATATTATTGACCTCCACCTTTCAGCCTACTTTTTGTTTTTATTACCCTTTTCATTCAATAATTGCTTGTGGTCAGCCGCGATACATTAGGGTTGAAAAAGAAGAGAGAAGATGAATGGAAAGAGAGAGAGGGAGAGAGAGAGAGAGGGAGGGAGGGAGCTGTAAAGAGGGGGAAAAAGTCGGCGCCATTTTGAAATTTCGTTATTTTACAGAGGCGGACACAAGCATCGAGTTTGCGAGAATTTTGCCTCCCTGTGACCGAGATGAGAGAGCCAAAAGATGGACAAAAGGGGATGTCCCGGATGCACGCTAGTTAACCCTCACAGAATTGGTGGTCAAAGGAAAAAAAAAGAAATTCCCAAGAGTGCACCATTTATACATGGCGATGTATAAGAGCTGCCAGTTCGATCTCGACGCACACGGAGAAAAAAAAAGAACTCCCCATGAGGTCTGACCATTCTCTCCCTCCACTACTAACATCATATTCTCGACCACTCTCGTGAATGCCTCCTTTTTTCGTGAATGACTGAATGAAGTTGTCATCCTCGTTGCTTTTCGCAAATCGTTTTATACACAGCACGCTTTTGGGTCAATTTTTATTTGTGCAGAAAAAAAAGAATAAAAGAGGGCGTGAGGGGAATTTAGAATTGAAGAGAGGCAACTTAGAATCGTGAATGCCTCGTTTTTTTGTGAATCAATTAATGAAGTTGTCATCTCATTGCTTCTTGTAAATCGCTTTATAAACAACATCCTTTAGAGACAATTTTCATTTGTCCAGAAAAAAAAAAAGAAGAGGACGTAATCTAGAGGATTCTAGAATCGAAGAGAGACAATCTAAAATCGTGAATATCTCGTTTTTTTTTTGTGAATTAATGAAGTTGTTGTCACAATGATATCGTAAATCATTTTATAAACAATAACCCGTAGGGAAAATTTTATTCGTGCAGAAAAAAAGGAAAGAAGAAGACGTAAGAGGAATTTAGATTCGCTAAAAAGCAATCTAAAATCGTGAATGCCTCATTTTTCCGTGAATTCATTAATGAAGTTGTTAACACAATGATTGTTGTAAATCGTTTTATAAACAACACTCTTTAGGGACAATTTTCATTTGTTCAAAAAGAAAGGAAAAAAGAGGGCGTGAGAGGAATTTAGAATCGCAGAAAGGCAACCTAAATCGTGAATGCCTCGTTTTTTTCGTGAATCAAATGAAGTTGTTATCACAATGATTTTCGTAAATCTCTTTATAAACAACACGCTTCAAGTACAATTTTTATATATGCAGAAAAAAAGGAAAGAAGAGGGCGTAAGAGGAATTTAGAGTCGCCAAAAGACAATCTAAAATCGTGAATGCCTGGTTTTTTCCGTGAATCAATTAATGAAGTTGTTATCATGTTGCTTTTTGTAAATTGCTTTATAAACAACACCCTTTGCCGGCAATTTTTATTTATGCAGAAAAAAAAGAAAGAAGAGGGCGTAAGAGGAATTTAGAATCCCCAAAAGACAATCTAAAATCGTGAATGCCTCTTTTTTTATGAATTAACAATGACGACTCAAAATCGCATTTTATCACTTAAAATTAATCCCTCGAAGTCCCAATCATTATCGTTGACACTTTAAATCAACAAATCCATCGTTTTTATGGCCACCATAATTTTCCTCGACTCTCAAGCACTGACCAAGCCAAAATTTGTTATAAAAAATCCCACACAAACAAAAATAAATAATTTAACATTGGTGTGACGATCACACTGCGGGGGTGTCCTTAACGACCCTGCCTACCTCTTTCGTTTTGTTTTTAATCAATCAATTCCCCATCCCGAGGAATCTAATTAAGGGGCAGCGAAGAGGGGGGAGAAAAAAAAAGTCGGTGACCTCAGCATCGGCTCTATTATATATTTAGCGCTCGCTCCGCGGGCGTCCATATATTATACCTATACTTGTATTATTAGTGCTGTATGTATATATAAAACACAAATTGAAGAATAACCGAACGAGATGATCGGTCGTGCACGCGATCGCACGAGATATCTATCTCTCTTCGAAAAAAAAAAAAATTATATATATATATATATATATATATATATATATATATATATATATATATAATGCGAAGCTCACGACCGACATTCCAGATGCGCTGTAACCAATTTGTGATCGGGAGGATAGTGACAAATACACGATATTGCCATAACATATCGTCCGCTTTTTTTTCTTTTTTTTTTCTCGAATGTCCTCAAGGGTGGGGAAGTATAGACTATCGTGCGAATTAATAGTCACCGGTTCTCTGACTAATAGTCTCATTAATTAACGATTCCACGAGGCCGATTAGGCTAATTCGGGCTTAATTTAGTGATCGAAGATCCGAGGAGTTGCCCAGAATGAAATTATGTGTATTTGTGTGTGTGAATATATATATGGGGCATTCCATGTCAAATCAACCACTTTTGAACCCAACCCCTTTCGATTTGGCCTTTGTATGAAAAATTTCATAGATTTTAACATCTCAAATTTTGTTGTATTTATTTTTCGAAAAGTACATTTAAAGACAAAAATTTTGAGAAAAAAAACATCCCATTTAGTCGATTTTTGAAGAATTTGTAGCTACTCGAAAAAAAGCCTTGGGTAAAAAAATTTAAAAATTTCCTGAAAAATGTTGTTAATGGGGTAAAAAAGGGCAAAAAAATTTCAGCCTATTCGAAAGGGGTCGGATTCAAAAGTTGTCAATTTGACATGGAATGACCCATATATAGATGTGGATATTATTTTTGCCAAGACGAACTGAAGAAGTTGAAAGCCCGTGGAGATTCGAGAGATTAGATTGCGACGAGAAATCACGTATGATTTCACTTCACAGGATATCTTTGTATTTTATAGAAATGAAAATAATGTTAATGAAAATGAAGGATATTTGAAAAACAGTAATTTGGTAAAAAAAATCGTAAATAATCGTTAATTTACATAATTCTTTTTTTTTTTTTTTTATAAAATCGATGGTTTTTGTTCTTCTACCATATTTTCAAATTTGAAAAAAAATCAATTTTTTTACGCACAGTATCAAACTCTCACAACTTTTCATATTTTAAGATCAAAATTTAGAGGATTGGAAAAAGGAATCGCAGGAAAAAATGTAGATAGATCAATAAACAATAAATTATATCCCTTAACGAAAAATTGAGAAAATATTATTTTTTCCATCGTCAACGAACCATAAACTTTTTAATATGATCAAAATTATTTTAAATAAAAAACTGACCTCATAAAAAAAATATTGACATAATGAACAATTTGACCTTGAAATAGAATAAAAAGAATTTAATGAATAACCTGTAATTAATAACCCATAAATATTAAAACGAAAACCACATATTAAATTAATTAAACTGTAATTTAATAAACTGTAATACAATTAAATCAGTATAATAAGAATAAATTATGCATATTATCAAAATGAAAACTTATATAAATGAAAGAAAGATAAAATGATAAAATAATTAGATTTATCTATTAAATAAGATCTTTAAAAATTTGAATATAACCTAATATTCTTTGTTTTATTAATATTTAAAAAAACGACTGCAATTAAAATAGTTATTATTACTAAAATTAATACAATTATCATGAATATATAGAATGAACGTCAATTTATTAAATATATCATTTGTATATATTTAGATACACAAAAAAAAAACCCAAAAATCAAAACCGTGAGAATCATCAGCTTCATTTTCGAGGGTCAGTTTTTCATCTCTGAAAAAAACAAAAATTCCACCATTTTTCTTCACTATAGCAGCCATAATCCTACGCTCAATAAAATCGTAAATACAAAATTTGTTTAAACGGGAAAAAGCTCTCGTGAGATTTCCTGTCTGATTTTCGTCGATCACGGACGTTTTCATTTTCTCTCACTCTTTCTCCCGCTTTATCCTTCATATATATATATATATAATATATTCCACTGGAATATATATAGTGTTTAAGCGCTTGTACAAATATAATATACACAAAGCGACGTTCAAACAGCGGCTAAAAGGTTTGAGTTGTAACGCGCTTGGACTCCGAGGCGAGCAAACAAATCAGGTACTCTGTCGCGATCCTGCGCAGGATGTTCTTTTGTCTCTGTCTTCCTCACCATTTCCTCTCTCACGAGAATCGTCGGATATTCAAAATCCGAAGGAAGCATCCCAGCTTTTTTCGAGGCATCTCAAATCATCACATACGCCCTTACGAATGTCAACCCTTGATAAATATTCTGGACCATGGCTGCCATTTTGGTACCCTTGTAAATTCCAGCACTGACCAAAATCGACCCATTGAATAATCCCTTCGCCGGAAAAGAATCAACGATTTTAAAAATAAATTTTCGAAAAATCTTTGTGACGGAAAAACATTTTTGTATGAAAACTATCTTCCACAAGAAGTCCGGACCGATTTGTGGGTATTAAAATTCTTCGGGGCAGGACAATGAATATCGTCCAGCACCATTTAATTGTTTTGCCTCGAGTAAAAAAGAGGAAAAAAAAATAAAGAGAGAGATAATTGCCTCTCAGAGTGTTACTCATTGGCCCAGTCAGTATTCGGCGCAAAACGCCCCATATATATATATATATATATATATGTATATATGTATATGTGTATATATATTTCGTGATTGCCAGTTATAAGATGACTTATGCCTTTCGGAACTTTCGAGTAAGTGCTCCATTGTTGTCAGCATCAGTTAAGGACATGGGACATGACAATTGGCGGTTGAGACGATAAATATATACATAATATAAATGGCGCCGATGACTCGGCGGAACTTCATCATGGCAGAGCAAATCACAATGTGAGAAAATTTGGAGATTTCAACGCGTGGAGTGAAAAGTGATTTTTGCACGAAACTCGTGAAGAAATTGAGAGAAATAATTTTTTCTTCCTTTTTATCAAGAATAGAAGATATCTTAACCATACTTAAGATTTAACTTGAATAAGATTTAATTTAATTTAAAAATTAAGTTCAATCTTCAATTGAAATCAATTTTTGATTGTCAGAGTTAATTTTTTACGTGGATTGTTTAAATAACAATTTATTCAGCATCGAGTATTGAAAGAAGAATAATTTGTTTAAATAATTGATTTTACCTCGATGTTTTTAGAGAAATCCAAATAATTGTTAGTCTGAAAATTCAAAAAAACTAATAATCAAATTTATAAAAAAAGCATTTAAAGAAAGAAATTCTCATCGAAATGTAGAATTTTTTTTGTAGCTATTCCTTTCTTATCAAGAATAGAAGATATTTTAACCATATTTAAGATTCAACTTAAATAAGATTGAATTTAATTTAAAAATTAAGTTCAATCTTCAATTGAAATCAATTTTTGATTGCCAAAGTCAATTTTTTATTTAGGTTTTTTAAATAACAATTTATTCAGCATCGAATATTGAAAGAAGAATAATTTGTTTAAATAAATGATTTTACTTCGATGTTTTTAGAGGAATCAAAATTATTGTTAATCTAAAAATTCAAAAAAACTAATAATCCAATTTATAAAAAAAGAATTTAAAGACGGAAATACTCGATGAAATGTAGCATTTTTTTTTTGTAGCTATTGTTTATTATCAGTATGAGCTGCGAAGATTTAGACAATGATTTAGAACGTAATTTTTGTTGATCGATTTTTTTTTATAAGCGAAAGAATAAATTATCGGAGTTACGATGGATTTTTGAACTCACGCGTTATATAAAGACTCGTTCATCAATGAATTTTATTGAACACGTTTTCCATGAGAAATGAGGATCTTAATCCTGTTAACGCCTTTTCGCATGAACGCTCAAGAGAGGGAGACAGAGATTTTCTCTCCGAGGCAAATTAAGAGGTTGTAAAAGAGCTCCTCTCCTCTTTTCTCTCTGGTTTATTTCTTTCTTTATTCCTTTATGTTCTTTTTGACGTTTTTTTTCACCAGTTAGGGCTACCCCGAGGCCCTATTGCATTAGCATCGCTATCAAGAATCCATCGGCCGTACGATTGCTTAATCCGGCGTCGAGGATACGAAAAAACTATTCACGAATAAATATGTATGGGGCATTCCACAGTAAACTGACGCAGATTAGGATTTCACACTCGCAGGTGAAACTGAAACATTTTTGGAGACGAGCTGAAATTTTTAAGAAATTATTAAAAGGATAAGTTGGCCCTGATAATATTAATAAAATGATAAAAATTATTTTTATTATATTTGTATATTTTTTTACAAATAATAAAATTAATAAATTCATTTTACAAATATATTATCAAAATTTTATTTTTATTTTATTTTTTATATTTTATCTCAATTTTTCTTTAAATAATTTGAATTATTGAATAAAATTATATTATGTTTATGGGAAAAAATCCATTTCGTAAATCGGATAATTTATTTACAAATTTCTGTTCTCGATGAATTTGTTTATTTCTTCGGCGCATGACAAAATTCAATGAAATTTTCATTTTGCAATGTAAAAAATTGATTGTCCAAAAGACTGACAGAAAATTTCAGGGCCTTTTTTTAGCATTAATCATCAGTGCAAAAAATAATTTTAATTAAAGGGGCTGCAAAGTTTGTCAATTTTTTATGGAATGCTTCATATACGTCTTTGGGTTTTTTTTGCTTATTTGCCGCTTGGATATCCCCGTGAGAACCAGGATAATGGTCCAGGAATCCTCGTGCTCATCGCTGAAGATGTGAGAAAATTTTTCTCCAATCTCCCACGAAATGCATCGCTGACTAAAATGTAATGTTAAAAACAAAAAAAATTACTCTCTCGAATCTTTCCATAGGACAAACTTTGAAATTTCTTCATAATCGACGATTAAAATTAATTAAATGTTAAATTAATTAATTGTGAAATTAATTCAAATTTAGACAACGAAGATCACAGATCATTGTTCAAATAATGGAATTTATTCAATTGTGAAATTCTAATGTGAAATAATATTAAAGCTGATAATAATAAATTAAGCCAATTGAGAATCTATTTTATAATTGTGGAAACTTTCAACTTACATCATAATTAATTAATAGGATTTTTCGATAACAAATCGTCGCGATAAAATAATTTATTTGTTAAATGTTTTTTTTTAAACGTAAATCGACTTTTTCGTCGCGAATATTTTTGAAAAATTGGGAGATTCGTCAACAAGTTTTATTCGGAAAATTTGATTTTCTCAAGAGTGTTGAAGTTTTGTGATTTTGTTCGAGTTTGGAGAAAATTTGAACAGGACCGGTGGTCGCAAGTCGTGACAAATATTTGCCAGCAGCCCTTTGAGGATTATACCTCGAACTACGTTGACAAGTGCAGTGCAAATATTGCACTTTCAAGATCCCAACGTACCTTCGAGGTGGACATCCCCATATATATATACATATATACTAAATACATGTGTTGGAAAATATTTCAGGAGACTCTTGCTGATAAAGTCTGACAGGGCATGTTTTCAAAAGGTTTCTCCACACGCCCACAAAAACAAAAGAATTTTTCGTCGCAAAATTTTGACTTGATTTAAACAGGAATTATTCTGCAAAACTTGAATTTTTTTAAACAATTTTTTCGGACGATTCAATCAGTCTGTCGAATATCGACCGTAACGGAAATATAATTAATGAAAATTTGAAAACCTTCGACATTTTGTTTATCTTAAAAAAAATGACACTTAAGACCGACGTTTTTATTGGATAATTAAATTATGGCCATGATTGTATATTCAATAAAAATATTATATTATTATTTAATAATTATTATTTCATATCTAATTTATTTTTATTTCATATTTAATTGTTAATATTAATATGAATTAATATCAATTAAGCATAATAATATCGTATATGAAATATTCAATGAGAGGTTTCAGCAAGTTTGTTTTTTTCGACCGGGAAAAAATTGTTGAAACATTTTTTTTGCTAATAAATTTATACACTTCACGGATATTTAACCGCGGATAATATTGAACGAGAGAAAGAATGCAAGCGCTACGAAAGGAGTGTCAGGTTTGTTCCTGCGTGTTTCATACGACGAGGCTCAAATATAAAGTCGACGTTTATAATGTCATTCACAAAAATACAACTAAAATAACGGATGAACAATAAAGTTGGAATCCATAAATAACAGAGAGCGTGGAATGGATCTCGTTGACGACGACTCCACGTTTTTGACCCCCTTTATTTAAATTTTATTTTATTAATTGGCAATCTTTGATGTATTCCTTAAGAAAATAAAATATTTTTAAAAATATATTTCTCATATAACTTTTTAAAAACGAAGATATCAAAATAAAACGTAAGATCATTTTTTTTCTCTTGAGTTGTAGTTTTATAAAAAAAAATATCGATATTCATTTTCATGTTTTTTCAATTTTGAACCCAAATTTTTTTTTTCAACTTGAACCATGACTTTTTTCAAAAAATTTACCACCTTTCACGAGACATTTTTACAAGTATTCAAAAAGCCAAAGCTTATGATAAATTGTATTTTTTATCAATTTTTGAAGTTATACGTTACACGTTATTTTTTAAGTGTTACGTATAAATTCAAAAATAGAGAAAAAATATAAGTTATGAATATCACAAACTGTGAATTTTTCAGTACTTGTAAAAATGTCTCTCTAGAAGTGGTGAATTTTTTCAAAAAAAAAAAATGATCCAGGTTGAAAAAAAAAATATTTCGGATTTAAAACAGAGAAAAACATGAAAAAGAATTTCGATATTTTTTTATAAAACTACAAGTCAAGATGAAAAACAATGATCTTCTGTTTTATTTCGATTTTTTCGTTTTTTACAAAGTTATGCGCATTCGAAAAAAAATAGTGTGAAATTTTGAAAAATTTATTGTGGTTGGAAGGGTTGAGACGAAAATCTAAAAAAAATTCTGAAAGATTGCTTTCCGTGCGTACAAAAAAATATAAAATTTTCAACAAAATAAAAAATGATCAGAGCAACGGATTGATCGGTTTGGTATGGAATGCCCCATATATAAATATATCGAATACATATTTTATTATATACGTGTGATAAATTTTATTTTTATAAAGCATAATCCATAAATCCCTAATTATTTCTTAATTGCCTTTTCAACAATTCAACATTTCTTCAGAATAGAATGACTTGAAATTCATTGTTCACAGATTACATTGTCAAAATTCAGAATTTCACGACGGATTTTTTTGTCTCGTTTTTGGGGCATGGGACGCTTTTCTTCCCTCATTATTCGCGACAATGGTATACATCTGAGATAAAATTGTGGTCGGTGTTTTTCTTTCGATTTAACCAGGAAAGAGCTGCCAAAATTGCGGGAGCGTCGTGTTTTCTTAAGATACGGTAAAACGATTGAAAAGCGAAGAGAAAAAAAATTAAAACAGACTCGGACCCTCATCTTACCTCTCTGCAATTCTCGGCTTATTGAAGTGAGAAAGAGAGAGAGAGAGAAAGAGGGAGAGGACTCTCTTTTCGTCACCCTTCGTTCCTTCGGGGTGTCGACTATGTATATATACTTTTTCACGACTGAGAGGGATTCCAAGGCAGAAGTAGGTAAAGAGGAGGGAGGAAATGCGATACCGATCTTTCTTGGTGTACGACTCTGAAGGGCGGGAAAGAGCCTTAATGCTCCTTAATAAAGGGTTCCCGTGGGATTACACATAGGGTGTAATAAGGTCTATGGGGATTTTACCTTCACAGCTTTTTTCCTTTCCCCCCCTTAAAAATTTTCGGATATTACTCGCGCCTCTTGACGCCACCTTAATTCCCTATCACAATAATTAACGAAATTGCCGAAGTGATGAGCAGAAAGATTTTAAGGATTTTCGAGATCTCCACTAATTTTCTCAGCCTTTTGGCACGACTGGTCTCTGCGGAATTAATTTTCATCTGCCATTTTTCTTTTTCTTAATTCGATTTTCTTCGGTGGATTCATTCATTTGATTTATTTGATTCATTTGTGGTTTTTATTTTTTCCATTTACTTTTATTTTATTTTAGTTATTTTTTTTATTGTTATTTTTTTTTTATTGTTATTTTATTTTATTTATTGTTATTTTTTTTTATTCATTTTTAGTTTTTATAATTAATAGGTGATCATTATCAATATTAAAAAACCAGGCTAATTAAAAAATTCTCCATCAAATTTGGCTTCCTCACAAAGGAAGTCTCGCGAAGAATGGAAAAAGATAAGGAAGCCATCTGCCAACTTCTAATTAGCAGAATTTTGTACTTTAATTAGTATTATGTGACTTGACCGATCTACTCCGTTGCAAAAATTGTTACTATTATGATTATATGAAAAAAAAGAACAGTTCAAATTTAAATCCCCTTATTATGAGCAGATTCGAATGATTTAAAAATGGCGACCGCAGCTTCAATTGTTGCTGCTGGCGCCATCTATCAATGATGCTTCGTAACCATCTTGAATAGATGCGTACTGATTTCCTGGCACATCATTTCCATTTTTATTTTCAGTCAGTAAATTCACAAATATTCCCTATATTACCGACAATCGGTATTCAGCAGTTCGACGCTTTCATACCGACAAGCAATTTGAAAAAATCAATGCTCGAAATTCAATTTCATCAACAGTCAGTATACTAATTTCCTGTATCATTTAGTCAACTTATCATATGATAGATAAGATTTTTCGAAAAAATTATCGTTCGAGAGAAAAATCAAATGTATGATTTTCTATAATGATCAAGTATTTAGTATGAAAATATTAGAAAATTATTTTTACTTAGTTTGGAATTTTTTACGATCGGGAGGAATTGTAACTTCGACGGTCGCCAACCCCAGTTAGATCTGGTGGGGCGCGGCATCAGCGCAGCATCCCCTTGTACGAAAGATTGTAATACGTGAACCAAGCCACATTTTTTGTCAATATCGTGTCGCTCAATTAAAAAAATATTTTTTCAATTTTTTATAATATTTAATCCTCCGTCTGTACACTGGGTCTTTTAAGGCTCAAGGCAAATTTTCACTCGAATATCTCTATATTAAAAAAATTGTAAACAAATTTTATTTGCTATAAATAGTTAAATAAATGATTGGATCATGGAAAAAAATGTTATAAAAGTAATTCAGAATTTTTCCAGATTTTTTTGACGTTTTTTTCTCAGAAAAAACATCAGGAGGACTTTAATGACCCAGAGTACAGACGGTGTACCAAAATATCTATTCTAAAAATATTTCAAATTACACTGTTTCTCCTGGCATATTACAAAATTGGTCACGCAACAAAAAAAAAACAAAAAATCAATAGCCAATTTCAATTATAATAAATAGAAAAAAACGTATTTTATGAAATCAAGAACAAAAAAATTATCGGTTTTTTGATAAATGAATCATATGAACCGATTCGTAGGCCAAAACACGTTTCGAAAGGACATGAACCTCCAGGATGAGAGTCCTTGCCGAACAAGGGCCTTTAACCGAAGCCAGACGGCGCGACGCCGCGCACAGTGCCAACAACCCTCAATATCATATGTATATATATACATATATATATATTAGACTGATTAAAAAAAAAGCGACTATTTTTTTTTTCGCAGTAACATATTAAATACTTTCGGGAAGGTGAAAAAAGATGCCTGTTAAAATTAGAGCTCTAAATAAAAATATTTAGGGGCGGCACATCGCATATTTTGATTTCCCATTTAAATAACAGAGGAAAAAAAATTTCAAACTTTGAAATTTTATATCTTGGCCTTAAGTCAATGTACCGAAATAAACGACACTAATCCTTGTAGAGAATTGAACGCTCTACAGAAAAGATCTCTTGTGATTTTTCGATAAACTCACTCCGTTAAAAGTTATTCACGTTCTAATTTATATGTATATTAGACTTATTAATTATTAACTTATGTTGGTAATTTCTTTAAAAATTAGGTAATTCATGTTAATGCAATTTAAACTTTTGTTTCAGGAAAGTGATTACGATATTTAGTAATAAGCTACAACATTTTGCCGGAAACTAAAAAAAAAAAAGTGCAACTTACTCTAAATTCAACTTTAACCTTGAATAACTTTTGAAGGAGTGAGTTTATAGAAAAATCACAAGTATCTTTTTTGTAGAGCGTTCAATTCTCTATAAGAATATGTGTCGTTCATTTTGATACATTGACTCGAAGCCGAAATATAAAATTTCAAAGTTTGAATTTTTTTCCCCGTATTATTTAAATGGAAAATCAAAATATGCGATGTGCCACCGCTAAATATTTTTATTAAGAGCTCTAATTTTAACAAGCATCTTTTTTCACCTTCCCGAAAGTATTTAATATCTTACTGCGGAAAACAAAAAATAGTCGCTTTTTTTGATTCAGTCTAATATGAATATATCTATATATGTCCTCAAAACATACTTTACACGTACATATATATATATATTCATATATCGCGATCAAAGCCACGCGCAAAAATATTGTCGCGAACCTTACGATTACCTTTCACAGAAATCTATACTGTATTTTTATTTAAAAAAAAAATATTGTTACGCTTTGTTGTCAACAATGACATTGCCAAAATTATGTATTAATTTTAAGGTTTGTTCTTTAAAAAAATAAAAATTAAATCTGGCATAAAAAATAAAATTAATCCTAATTAAAAAATTTTTTTTTAATATTTTTTTCTTATAGTGCTATATATTAAGCAAACTCAGTTAAATTTTTAACAATTTTTGTCGAAAAATAAAAAGGTTAT
Source organism: Alloplasta piceator (assembly GCA_946863875.1). Taxonomy (NCBI): domain Eukaryota; kingdom Metazoa; phylum Arthropoda; class Insecta; order Hymenoptera; family Ichneumonidae; genus Alloplasta; species Alloplasta piceator. Next base: position 6,068,629 of record OX333081.1, on the reverse strand, counting down.
GATTTTTTTCCGTAAAAGTTGTGATTTGTTTAGTTTTTTTTATTTTTGAATTCTTTATCATATTTAACTTAGATATTTCACTATGAATCCTGTATAACTTTGGAAAGTAACCTCTCAAATGTTCTAAAAAAATTTGCAAGTTAAAATATTTGATGGTATGTTTTTTATAACAATTTTTATCGCTGGGGTACAAATGACCCCAGTGTGTTAATTACACTCTTCTGAAAAAGTGTGTCAATTAAGGATTAAAACTAACTTTTATTTTATCCTCGGATTTCATTTTTCAACCCTGCGAAAAAATACAGAGAGTAAGTCAATATTTTTTTTTCGACGAATCCATTGAAAAGTAATCATCCCCCAATTCTCGTGTCTCATCGCGACTAAACATCGGTTTCCGAGCGCTGGAACATCCCTTTCACTGCTCGTTATCAGTGCCATTGAAAATCAACGACTATCCACAAAGTTACACGAAAATTCAAAATACCCTCAAGCATGAATTCCGACATTTCCACCCCCCAATAAATTTTCTCAAAAGCTTCCCAAATTGATGTTTCAACGTTAATTAAATGTGAGGGCTAATAAATCAGAAACAAAGATTATTAGTCTCGCAATAATGGGTTTTTAATTAGAATTATTTTAAGGGTGGCAACACCCCCAAAATTTTTATTTTCACAGATCGATCCTCGTTGAAACTTTTGCACCATCACGAAAACTCTCTCTCGTTTCACCATATTATGGAGGTGCCCTTTTCTTCAACCCTCATATCATCATCAACCCCCTTTCATCCCCCTCATCGTCTTTCGATACCTTCATCCTCCCTTTTCATTCTTACTTCTCGGTAACAAACTCTCCCGTGTTTCGAACTTCCGGTTTCTTCCGGAAAACTCCAATTTCCACCCCTATTCGCCCACGGGTAAAACTTTCATCCCCTTCTCACCGAACTTACGATTTTCCATCAAAGTCGGAAAATCTCGCACAAATGATCACACACATTTGTGGAAAATATTCTTCTGGGCTTACAGATATCGAATTGTAAACAAAAGGGCAGGAGGATTCCAGGAAGGGGTGGTTTTTCTATCCGTCAACGTGCAAATACACTACCAGCGAAAAATTTAACAAAAAAAAAATTTAACAAAATTTAACAACAAAAAAATTCCTCAGCACCCAACAAAAACAGACGCAACTTTTTGCCGTCTTAAAGTTTTCCATGAATCCTCTTTGTTTTCGTGTTATACGGAATTTTTCAAATTTCCTCTTTTTTCACAAAAAACAGAATAACTTTGGGAAAAAAAATCGGTCAAAGTTTTTAAAAGAAGGAAATTGAAGCTCAAACGTTCCCCTTTATGTATCCAATCGTAAAAATGTATTTAAAAAAATCCCTCTAGAAGATGGCTGTACCTAAAGAGAGGGGATGAAAAGGGAAAAAACAGCTGTTTTCAAAAAAGAATCCAAATCTAAAAACAAATTGTAAAAATAATAACTAAAAAATCAGGAAATGAAGCCAAATTCTTCCCCCTTAAAATGCCGCTTGTTTCTCCAAAAAAATCATTTGTTTTTTGCAAACAATTTTCATTTCAACGAAGCTCCAATCGAAGAAAGAAAAATCTCGTGTATCGAGGGTATGAAATATTTGAAAAATTTAATTTCATCTCCCTGGGGATTAAAAAAAAACAATTTTTCGATGGCATCGCTCTCGACGGATGCCCAGCAACACGCGTGGTTCAAAACAGGAGCCGAGAGCAAAGGAGATGGAAAACACACCATCGACGACACGCGTACAGATATAGGTATATATATTAGGGTGATCCGTTTCAAGGCAACTTTTTTTTTCGGCCCATCGTGCCTGAAAACCTTTAGTTGGTATCCAAAAACGAAGTTTCGCGGAAGGGGAGTGTTGTCAAAAAATATTTAGAGGTCGCGAATCAAAATTGAAGGTTTCCCATTTGATTAACATTGAAAAAAAATGTCTCATGATCAGTGTAACCATTCCGCGAATTTTGATGTCGCGATATTTTCCAAGTGGGTTCTCATAGGAAACATGATACCCTACGATAAAGTTCGTTGAGACATGTCCGTAAATTCAACCGTTTCAGCGGTATCATTATTTCAAGTGAATATTGTATGAAAATATCTATTCAAACGGCTGTAACGCCTAAGCTATTAGATATATCGAAAAAATTCAAATGAGAACTTTGTAGAGAAATTAATTTGCTACAAAAAAGTCTGATAAGCCGAGCCCGTAAATTCAACTCTTTCTCAGTTATCGGTGTATGAAGTAAAATAAACAGATATTTTTTTGTTTTATTCAATCAAACGAACTCCATTTTCTATGAAATAGCATGTAAAAAATCATCAGAAAAACCATTCAACAAATGTCACAAAGAATTCCCTATATATGCAAATAAATCAATAAAACAAAAAAAATCTATTGATTTAACTTCATCCACTTATAGCTGAGAAAGAGTTGAATCTACGGGCTTGGCTTATGAGACTTTTTTGTAGCAAATTACTTTCTCTACAAAGTTCTCCTTTGAATTTTTTGGATGTATCTAATAGCTCAAGCGTTGCAGCCGTTTGAATAGATATTTTCATACAATATTGACTTGAAACAATGACACCGCTGAAACTGTTGAATTTACGGACACGGCTCAACGAACTTTATCGTAGAGTATTATATTTCCTATGAGAACCCAATTGGAAAATATCGCGATATCAAAATTCGCGGAATGGTTGCACTGATAATGAGAATGTTTTTTTTTTTTTCAATGTTAATCAAATGGGAAACCTTCAAATTTGATTCGCGACCTCTAAATATTTTTTGACGACACCCCCCTTTCACGAAACTTCGTTTTTGGGCACCGACTAAAGGTTTTCGGGCACGATGGGTAAAAAAAAAAAGTTGCCCCGAAACGAATCACCCTAATGTATATATACATATAAACACAGGGGATGGCGGGTGGGGATCAATACCGAGCGTAAAGGCAAGCCGGTAGAAACAGCCATTCGGTGGATATATAACGGAGAAGCGACCGGGCAACGAGGGCCTCGAGGGGTGGAAAATTTATCTATATAGACGGGAAAACGTCGCGCGCCCACGAAGGGGTTGTTGGTGGGGGTGGCTCGGTTATGTCAAACCTCCACCTATCTGCAAAATTCCAGAAGCAGTATTTCCGCGCCGCGTATCCGCGTCGCACGTTTTCACACCGAAAGCGCCTTCGCTGCAATATTTTCATTTTTTTTTCACCCCCCTTAATCGTTCGAGGTTGCTAATTAACCCCTTAATATGTCGAGTATTCGTGTCACGAATTGATTTTGTTGACTCGGACTTGCTGGGTAAAAAAACATTTTCCGTAATCCGTGTGTGAATTTAATTTTCTTGAATCGATTATTTGGTTATTTTTAAAATTATTTTTACTTAGATATTTTTTTATTGGGAACCGGAACGAGCTGTAATGAGAAATAAATCATATTTTCTACATCATTTGTGAAGTATATCTGGCAACATTGTTTTCAATTTTTATTTTCGAGATTGAAAAATTATATAATCATTTTAGCTCAGGTTTTCTTTTCGAAAAACAATATTTTCTACCCAATATGTATGAATTTATTTTTCTCGCATTATTCGGGTTTTCATTTCCTATTTTAACCTTATTTTCATTTTTATAATTTTTATAACCATACTTTCGAGTGGTTGAAGCTCGCAGGTTTGAAAAAAAAAAAATTCCGCACTAGATGAATTCGATTTTCTTGCTTAATACGAGTTTCAATTTTTTCAAACATTGTAAAATTTTCATCTTGCAACCCTTATAATTTTTTTCTTACAATAAGGGTTGACAATGGCGAATATTTTTAGCCATGCAGAATATTTTTTATCGATCCCTAAAATAGAAATTCTCCTATGAATGATCAATCTACGCGGTATGAATTTTCGTTGATATTGAAAAATATATATATATATTTCTTGAGGAGGCGCGAATTTTGGTAATCGAGTGAGTTGCCGGACCAAACGCGTATCTCTACTACTTGGACTGTAGCCGGGTGCGCGTTCACTCACCCGCGCTACTCGCACCCCCATTCTCTTGCCTCGGGGGTGAAAATACCCGAGAGCGAGTGTGCTCTCAAATGGTCGTGGCGTTTCTCTCCTGCAGGGCAAAAAAATTCCTCGAGACCTCTTGAACAGAAGTGATAAGAGTATCGAATCGATTTTCATGAGACGGCTTTTTCTCCAGATCTCCGTTGCTCCGATTTTTTCAACAATATTTTCCACAGAAGGAAAACACTGTCGTCAAGATCAGAGGGATGAAAAATAATGTTAATGAAGTTATTATATCCATAAACAAAAAAAATTAATCCACTGATTTCATCGGCAAATAATAACCAAATTTTATTGTTATGGATTATTTTCTAATTATTTCTGATATCATTGATTAATTGTTATTTGTATTATTATTAATTGTATACTATTATGACATATGTATTATTACATATGTGGGTCATTCCATGTCAAATCGACCGAGAGTTGGAATCGACCCCTCTCAATTTCGATGAAATTGGTCAGACGTTTTCGCTATGTACGAAGTGCTACCAAAGGAACAAAATTAAAAAATGTTTGTTTGGAAGTTATGCAGAATTCAAAATTTCACAATTTTTCAGATCTTTCAACGTAATTTTTTTAATATCTCGAAAATTATTATAGTTACGAAAAATTGTTCTGAATTCGTCTCAAAGAGTATACTTGGGGGCTATGAAAAAAAAAAAAATTCCGAAAAAAAATTTTGAAAAATAATGAATTTGGAGAATTCTGAATTTTCGAAAATCGTGAAAATCCAAGTTGCACATTAAATTTTTGGTTCAATTTTTTTTGTATATAATACTTTGTACTGATCCTAGAAGATCCTGAAATTTTCAGGAAGGTGTTTTTTTTGTTTTTTTCAAAAAGATGAATTTTTAAATTTAAAAAAATCGTGTAAATCTACGATCAACATTAAATTTTTGGTTAATTTTTTTAAATATAATACCTTGGACTGATCTTAAAAGATCCTGAAATGTTCAGGATGGTGTTGTTTTGTATCAAAAATATAAATTTTTGAATTTTTGTAAAAAAAAATTTTTAAAACACCATCTTGGAAATTTCCGGTTCTTATAGTTTTAATTTTTGAAACAAAACAACATCCTGAAACTTTCAGGATCTTTTAATATCAGTCCAAGGTATTATATAAAAAAAGTTTAACCTGAAATTCAATGTTGATCGTGGATTTACACGATTTTTTAAAATTCAAAAATTCATATTTTTGAAAAAACAAAAAAACACCTTCCTGAAAATTTCAGGATCTTTCAAGATCAGTACAAGGTATTATGTTAAAAAAATTGAACCTAAAATTTAATGTGCAACTTGGATTTTCACGATTTTCGAAAATTCAGAATTCTCCAAATTCATTATTTTTCAACATTTTTTTTCGAAATTTTTTTTTTTTCGTAGCCCCAAGTATACTCTTTGAGAAGAATTCAGAACGATTTTTCATAACTATAATAGTTTCCGAGATATTTAAAAAATAAACTTAAAAGATTTGAAAAATTGTGAAATTTTGAATTTTTAATAACTTTCGACAAAACATTTCATTTTTTTCCTCTGGTAGTTCGTTTTGTTAATAACGAAAACTTCTGACCAAATTTCATCGAAATTGAAAGGGGTCGATTCCAACTCTTGGTCGACTTGACATGGAATGACTCATATGCATTATTATGTTATTATTAATTATTATTCCAATTAAAATGAACATCAATGCAATTGAAAAAAGTCATTTGATATTTTTTTTCTATAAATCAAGTAAAAAAATAGGTAAAGCTTGAGGTAAAATGACATTGAAAAAAATGTTCTTGTAGAGGGAAATTGTAAAAGTAATATTTTCTTTGATGGAAAAGTGTCAATTTTTGAGCCTGGAAACGAGGGTTGTTTCTCGTCGCTCTTGTCATTATTTGTTTTGTTCTTCGTGTTTAATGTCCTTCAATCTGAATGCAAAGTGTCTGAAAAAGGAATTTTTCTCACCCAACCTGGATCAACACTCTTTCTATATGTATTTTTTTAAAAAAAGGCAAATACTCGGCGACAAGAGTCTCAAGTTCTCGCGAGTCGAGTGCTTTTCCTAATTGGCCTCTGGCTTCTCAGGGTCCAAAATTAACGTGCTCGTCTCTCATTCGCGAATTATCGTGTCGTAGCGCTGACAGAGCACAAACAGTGACTCTTTTGTTGCTCAATAATCACTTCCTTTCAGAAGGAGCGCAATTCAATAAATTGCAATCTCGAGCTCATTTTTTCTTACTGCAAAAAAATCTCGTCACTGTTTTCCTTTTCTCATTACGAAAGATACTTTAATAAAATGATAATTTCGTCAATAAATAACAATAAAAATGAATAAATAAAAATTAAGAAAATGGTCAAATTCGTTTCATTGCTATTTTTTTTTAAGTTAGCAAAATATTTAAACGACTGTCCAGATATTAAAAAATTGAAATTTAATAATATTTTCAATATTTTATAAGCATACATAATTATAATAACAAAAATGATAATAATAAATTTATTGTTAATGATTCAAAAATTTGTAAAAATTAATATTTCTAATCAAAATAAATTTTTAATACATTAGAGTGAAATTTCCATTACAAAATTTTGATTTATCCATTTAATTTACATTAAAATAGTATTTTATGTAAATATTCTTCTTCATTGTTTAATTGGACACCTTTTTATCGTTTATTTGCGTTTATTTTTTCAATTGTATTTTTTATTTTTTCATTGGCGTAATAAAAACTGTCTTAATCTTTGAATTGCAGATGCGATGACGATCTGAGCTCTCGAGGAATGAATCTCAAACGAGCTTTAAGCCTCTCCGTGCTTTAAAGCTTCGTCTCTCTTATCTTTCCCGAACCAGGCCATTGCTTTTTCTCTTTGCAGTTTCGTTTTCTTTTTCCTCCACCTTCCCTTATTCTTCATTAATCTCCGTGATTCCTGGCCTTTTCATTATCACAGTGAAGTTATGAAAGCTGCGTGACTCAAGGAGACTCTCTCGCTCCAGCGAAGAGAAACGTAAAGATCAAAAAATCGCTAAGGCGAAGAACGAAAGTTCTTCCTGGTGGATCACTGACAAAGCCGGATCAACAGAGGGTGAGTTTTTATTTTTCTAGTCTGTCCATTATTACGATAATTATTATCAACATTTATTTCCATGTATTTTTCAATTTATCATTTTTTCAAATTTTATTCCAAAGGAAAACTTCAAAACTTCAAAAAGTGCTCACAGAAGCTCTAGCTTTTTTAATTTTGCAACAATTAACCTCAAATTTTTTTCCGCAAATAGTGTTAACAATAATTAGCATTATATTTGGCAAAAATCTCTGGATTTATAAAATTTTTACAATAATACAAATAATTGCAAACGCCCTGAATTTCCTAATTTTTATAATGATAATGATATAGACGGTAATTTTAAAAAAAGCATTAGTGAGATTCGGAGTTTATGAAATTTTTTAATTCTCAAAAAATGATGAAAAAAAAATCGTGCAAATAAAAAAAAATTATAATAAAATATATATTTAAATATGAATCAATCCCAAAAGAGAGATATTATTTCTTATGTGTTTTTTCCCATTCCTATTTTGATTTCATAGAATTTGACGCATATAGGAATTAAATTCAGAAAATAATGATGAATATTATCATCATTATTTTATAAACGAGGCCACCTGAACTGATGCTACTTGAAACTGACATTTATCTACGCCTATACCGATACACCTTCTTTTCTGTCTATTTATCGATACAGGCAACGTTTTACAATCGTCTGTTGTCGTGCGTCAATGGAAAAAAAAATTCAAGCTGTCTCAATCGTAACGCGTAAATCGCGATACGACTTCCTGGCTTCATCATGAAATAAATGATTTTTCCGTTGAAGAATTTGCGTCAATCGAAAATTAATTCGATAATTTTATTTCATTTTTCTTTAGTTGAGACTTGCTAGAAAATTATTTATATTTATAAAATTATTATTTTTTTAATTAAATTTTTTTTTTTAATTTATTATTAAAATTTCTTTTTATTTATATACAACATTTGATTGGTAAATAATAATTCATTATGGATTATGGAAAATTTTTGTGATTAGTACTTGTTGAACGAGGTTGAATTGTGTAATTTTCTTAGAAGGGAGAAAAAATGAGGGTGATCGATTTTAGAAAAATCCTCGTGTAAAAGCCAAGACCTTGTTGGTCAGCAAAAAATAGTAACGTCCATCGACGTGTGCTATCATCGGCTCGATGTTATCGTCGCCGACGTCGAAACTTCCTAAGTCGGCTTATATTCTTTGCCGCCATGATCGTATATATTGTATATGGGGCATTCCATACCAAGTCGACCTGAGTGTGACCCTCAACCTGGCTGATTTCCTTTACGATTTTTGATATGATTTTTCCAACTCAAAATAGCATTCAGAATTTTTTTCAGATTTTTAAAACCAAATTTGAGAACGTTATGATTTTTTGAAAATTTTTTTCGAAAACCTCGAGGGCCGTTATTTAAGAATCAGAAAAAATTCTCAAAAATCCGGTATCAAAAATGAAAATTTTCGACCCAAAATTCATGATGTCCAGGCTATCGCTTCCTCCTCGATTTTAGGTTTTTATGAAGAAAACGTAAACAAAATAGATGCAGAAATTAACCAACTATTTTTGGAAATTGTTGGTTAACGATAAAAATATTCAAGTCACTTTTCACGGCAGATCAATTTCTGCATCTATTTTTTTTTACGGTTTCTTCATAAAAACCTAAAATCGAGGTGGAAGGGAAATCCTGGGCATCATGAATTTTGGGTCAAACATTTTCATCTTTGACACCGGATTTTTGAGAACTTTTTCAGATTTTTTAATTACGGCCCTCGAGGTTTTCGAAAAAAATGTTCAAACAATCATAACGTACTCAAATTTGGTTTTAAAAATCTGAATAAAATTCTGAATGCTATTTTGAGTTGGAAGAATCATATTAAAAATCGTAAACGAAATCAGCGAGGTCGACGGTCACACTCAGGTCGACTTGGTGTGGAATGCCCCGTATATAGGACATTCCAAGGGAAATCAACTAACGTATGACTTTCGATCTCTTTAATTTTTCAATGCTCCTCTGCAAATGACCTTCCGGTTCAAAAAATCGTAAGATTTTTGCAAATTTTTCATTATCATTTTTGAACATTTTTTAATTTTTTAAAGCGCCATTGTCAGTTATTTTTCAAAAATGCATGGAAATGACGACTCGAATTCTTCATGAGAAACTAAGATAGGAAAAAGGTGGCCAAAATAATCCCCTTACAAAGAAAAATGCTTTATCAATATGAAAGAAATGATTTTTTTCATCGATAATTTTTTTAAACAATTTTTACATAATTTGTAAAATGAATCTTTACAAAATTGTACTCGAAATCTCATATTTTCGAAATGTTCGATATAATCAATTTCAAAAAATTTTAGGCTCGACGAAGAGATAATTTTCGTTAGTGACTTTTATTTGTTTTATAATTTATTATAATTTATTATAATTATTTTAAAAAAAATTGTTTAATATCCCTCAAATTTTTTTTCGATCAAACAGTAAAAAATAAAATTGTATAATCAAGTACTGCATATATATACAAAAAAATACGTCTTTAAATGTTTATATTGACTTTAGTGTATTTTTATGTTATTTTCCGTTAATGTCATCCATTCTAAATAGCCCTGGATTTTTTGGGCGATGGATGAGTAAGTGTTGCTCATAACCTCGTAGCATTCGATAAAATCAAGAAAAATGAGTACATGTATCTTATATGTATCTTATCGTTAAAATTATCGCTGCTGTTCGTGCACGAAAACAGACGTCATGTAATTTCGACAATTTTTCATTTACACTCTATTTTGCTTTCTCTTCATTCCCGTTATCACATTAACTTTTTGATTCTTATCGTTTATTTATAATTGAAATGAACAGAAAGATTTGACATTTTACGAAGACGTCTGAGTAGGAAATGCAAATTGAATTTGGAAAGAAAATCGGAATGTCAGAAATGTTGTTGTTGGGAACAGGTTATTCTTGAAACGTCAAAATGGCCCTCAAAAATTCGTCTCAAAATCCTTGAAAAAGGAACGTTGTAACGTAACTTTCCCCAAGGTCTCGTATAATTGCTTCGAAAAATATTTTGTAACGTTTTGATCGAACGATCGAGAATACAAAAGTCTTCCTCGAGACACAAAAACACACACTTGTTCAAATTTGTGAATGATCTAAAAATTGTGAGCGCTACGAATTATTGACGAGACGGGGGAAACATTTTTTTTATTTTTTTCGTAAAAATAAAAATTTTCGTCTGAATTAATTGAATTTTAAAAACTTGATAAAAAAATTACTCATCAAAAATTCGAAAATTTGATCGAAAAAAAAATGATCGCACAAAAAACTGCAATAATTATTAAGAAATCATTACAAACAAATTTTTTTTTTCGTAAAACAAACAGTTTTAAAATATTAATGAAATGATTTAATTCCTAATGGCAGCTAAATAATCGAAAATCGATAAGGATATGATTATCATTTGACAAAAAGGTTCAATAATTATCAAAACTTATCGTGCATTCTTATTTTTCGACCGTAAGATTTATTAAGAATTGAGTAATAAATGCTTAATCAAAGTAAAATTATCGCCGAAAAATGTGCAATAATTATCAACAACTGTTTAACAAGAACATTTAATTCATCTTTCTCGTGAAACAAAAATTCATATCAAACTTGATTCAATGCTTGTGCAATAATTAAATCAGAGAAGTTCGTTGAAAATTCATAAATTAATTAGCGGAAAATGATTAACAGAAATGATGATTAAAAATTGTTTTAAAAAATCGATTTTCAAAAAAATCGTACAAAAATCAATGCATGATTTTTCATCGTCAACCAAATTAACAAAGTTGAATAAAATTGTTTAAATCTGAGAGACTTTGTTGTCTGACTGTAATGAGGGAAAAAAATACATAAAAAAATTAGCGGAACATGATTAACAGTAATGATGATGAAAAATTATTATAAAAAATCGATTTAAAAAAAAAAAAAAATCGTCGAAAAATCATCACATGATTTTTCATCGTCAAGCAAATTAACAAAGCTGAATGAAATTGTTTAAATCTGAGAGACTTTGTTGTCTGACTGTAATGAAGAGGGAAAAATACATAAATAAATTCGCGGAAAATGATGAACAGTAATGATGATAAAAAATTGTTTTAAAAAATCGATTAAAAAAAAAAATCGTCCCAAAATAAACACATGAATTTCGTCGTCAAACAAATCAACAAAGTTGAATAAAATTGTTTAAATCTGAGAGACTTTGTTGTCGGACTGTAATGAAGGGGGAAAAATACATAAATAAATTAGCGGAAAATGATTAACAGTAATGATGATCAAAATTGTTTTAAAAAATCGTCCAAAAATAAACACACGAATTTCGTCGTCAAACAAAATAACAAAGTTGAATACAATTGTTTGAATCTGAGAGACTTTGTCTTCTGACTCTAATGAGGGATTGGATACGGTTCGTTACAGTCAATTCTTCACTCTAATCATTACGTATCTTACGTGACAGGTGGCCAGATGTGACGTTTCCAATGAGCGAGAGAAAAGAGCCCGTAAGAATGAAATTAAAAGAAGAAGAAACACGAATCTTATCCCGGACATACACCGACACAGAGATAGGCGATTTTTCACGGACGTTAGAGAATCTCGCCTTCGAGCTTAAGGACGCAAAAAAATTAAGTATTATACCTCGCGTGTCATCCGATCACTTCTTTCCGTCTCCGAGGAGTTTCTCTCTCTATTCTTCCTTCGTCGACGGCTCGTATTTTCTCATTCTAATTTTTTTTTTCGCACGAGTAAATATCCCGAGACTCGGAGGCTTTGCAATAATTACAACGGGCGTAATCTGGGTCGATATTAACCAGTGAACGTCGGTTCGATCCGGAATCAAGAGATTTTCACACGTAGACATTGTATTTATCCATACGCATTCAGGATTCATAAAATGTTCCTTTGATTTTTCTAGATAGAGGAAAAGGTGTCTAAAATGATACCCTTAAGGGGAAAATACTTTATCAATGCGAAGGGTGAAAAAAAAAATTATATACACCCCCGCGCAAAAGTTTGGATAAGTCGATATTTTCTCCCGCACTAGAAGTTGCATAACTCCGTCAAAAAAAAGATAATAAAATTTTCAAAAAAGCGTTTTTACGAGAAAGAATTCGGCTTTGTTTTGCTTTTTTAAAATATTTTTTATGATTTTTTTTCGATCCGTTATGCGCTTTTGTACGTGACTGTTTTTTGGCCATTTTCGACCATCGCGAATTGGGCGCACAGCTTGAGGAATTTTTTTTTGTCTGTTTTATCTACGGTATATTTGAAAGGGACAGCAGACGCTCCATTTTCGTTTTTTAAAAAGTTTCGTACGATTTTTCGTCGCAAAGTTATTTCATTTTTGGCTAAAAAGCGACAAATTTTGAAAGATGTAAGTTAACTCAAAAACTATAGAGTTTAAGAGAAAATGTCCAGTATGAACAAAGTAGCATACGTATACACGGAAACGCCTGGAATTATTTCAGAATTTTCCTATGGAATTTTTTTTGTTTACTATTTTCGCTCGAAACAGCTGATTATGACGTCCCAGCAGAAAATTGTATCTGATTGAAATTTCCGTACTTCGTGATACAATAAAAATCTGAAAAAATTCAGCAACATTTGGCATGCTATAAACAACAATTATCAATAATAATATTACCTAAATGTTATTAATAAATTGTTTAAACGATTGTTCAAACTATTTGTCAATGACTTTTGGCAATATTATTATTGATGAACAATTATCAATAATAATATTAGCCAAACGTTATTAATGAATTGTTTGTACGATTGTTTAAACTATTTGTTAATGACTTATGGGCAATATTATTATTGATGAACAATGATCAATAATTATTATTGATTATATTATTGAACAATGATCAATAATTATTGTTGACATTGTTGTCTATAGCATGCCAAATGTTGCTGAATTTTTTCAGATTTTTATTGTATTACGAAGTACGGAAATTTCAATCAGATACAATTTCTTGCTCTCCATTTTTTATTCAAATTTTTGCCTCTAATTGTTTATAAAATAGAAAATATTTATCGGTAAAAAAACCTTCGATCAATCACTAAAGAATATGTTTATAAGGCTTGTATGCAAATTTAAGACTAATGGGTTATGCCTTTTCTAAGAAATCTTGCTCACAGACTCAAAAAACAGAGTTTTCAAAAAAAAAAGCGTTCAAATAGTTTCAAAAGCATTTTAAATATAGTAATTAGGAGTTTTCCAAAATTTGCCTATAACTTCGAAAATATTTGTCGGATTGACATGTAATTTTCTGTGTATGTAAATATATGAGCATTACGAAAATGAAATTTAAAAAATCAGTATTTTGAAAATCTTGACTGTAACCTCTTGAAAAGGGGATTTTTTGAAATTTTCATGAAGTCCCCCTTAAGGTACGTCGACCCAATGTCTCGAAATTTCGAATTTCGACGTTTGAAAAAATTCCCTAAGAACAAAAAGCTTTCCTCTTTAGCGTCACTCTGTATTTCAATCATTTTCACATATGACTGACAATAGTTCCCATAAAACTGACGACTATTCGCGCTTATCAAGCCCCTCTTATCCACCTCTCTCCCTCTCTCTCCCTCTCTCTTCCTCTCTGTCTCTCTTCAAGTTCACTTTTACATGTCTGCATGTGCTTGCGTGTACTCAGTACATTGGTCTCTACTCTCTGGCTCAACTTTCGACTCGTATCTAGCCTGATAACGCTTTACTCCACGCGGAGCAGTCAGAACGTGCGCACATCGTGAGTGCTCCGCCAAATCGCAAAAAAACCTGCGACCACGTTTCTCTCCAAAAATACTTTTGCGACGTGAAATTGATCGGAATTGAATTATGCACAAAAATTGAATCCAACGTTAATATACCACTTTTTCAAATAAAGTCTCCTATTTTGTCTATTTTGTCTATTTTATCTATTTTGTCTATTTTGTGCTAGCGTTTAGTTTTCTTTCCTAGTTATCAACAGACCGATTTTCTGGCATCGATTTAGTCATATAGACAACGTTGATGAACAAAGTGCAACGATTGGGCCCATTATACTTGACCCGAGAGATTCTATTGTGCGCGAGTGCGTCGATTTACAATTTGTTGCTGGATTTTTTCTCTTAATTTTCCCTCACAAGTGTCTCGCATGCAAAGTGCCGCAACTTTTGCAAATTTGATACTGTACAAAATTATTCCAAGAGTGAAAAAACGAGGATGAACCGGCCCAAACACATGTACGTTTTTTTTTTTTTAATTTTACAATAATTAATTGATTTTTGTTTTGGGCAATTCTAGATGTTTTAACGCTGATCTTGTTATCGCAAAATTTATTATTGTCAAAGGAAAAATGTTCAATTTGACATAGAGACGTTCGGTTCAGATTCGATTCTTTGAAAGATCGATTCTTTTGTTAAAAAAAAATCGATCTTTTGAATCGATTGTTTCCTTTTCTATTTTTAAATTAATCGATTCTTGACCTTAAAAATCGAAAATTCGATTTTTTATTAAATCCATTATCTATTAACGATTGGCGATTAAATAAAGATTGACAAAAGTCTATGAAACCTCAACGTCAAGGTTAAAAGAAAAAAAAGGTTGTGAAAATGTTGAAAAGTGAGAAAAAGAGTTTTTAAAAATTAAAAAAAGAAATAAAGACATGATTCAACGAAAAAAATGATTGAAAGTAAAAATATACAAAATATCGTAAAAAAAAATAGAAACTTATGTAATAGAAAAAAAGGCTGATTTTTTAAATATATTCATAATATTGTTAAGAATATATTAAAAAGTGCAAATGTGTAAAAGAATCAAACTATGTTTAGCCCGAATGAAAACTGCTTTATATTTGTTATTTTGTATTCACCATTTTGTATTAAAAATAAATTAATCCAATTTAATCATTTTCCGTAGCAAAAACTTAATGAACACTTACGTGAGCTTTAATTAGCAATTTTTTTTTACGATTTTCAAGAACCGATTCTCACGAAATCGATTCTTTGGATTCGATTTTTCATGAAAATCGATTTTCTTGATTCGATTCAGAATCGATTTGAGAATCGATTCCTTCCAAAGAATCGAACATCCCTAATTTGAATGTACATTGCAATTGAAATTATTTACTGGATTATTTTATCAACACGAACCGTGAATCGATTTTCCTTTTTTTTTGTTATTCAATTCCCCAGAGCGTTGCAAATTAATCTTTCAATGGACGTTTCACATTCGCAGTGAATATATCGAAAATCGCAATGAAAGATAAAAATCGTTCCAATCAAGATCTTCGTTGGTGCTTCAAATTTTTTTGTCGACCCTTTTGACCTCGGGATCGAGCAATTTAATTTCCCATGATGCAAACTGAATTGGAGTATCGCAATTTAAACGTGCACGAGGTAAGAGCAATTTCAATGAAATTCTCCATTTACGTTAACGTCCTCTTGCGCGATTAATTTTTCGGACGCTCGTTCTTTTTATTTCTATTTATAAACGTTCAACAGAACGACGCTCTTTTAACCATTTATTTTTTAATTTCCGAGCTTAAAGTCCAAATGTATTTTTATTGAAGAAGAAGAATGTCTTTGCGACGGATTTAAAAGGACCAAAATTATTTAAAAGTTCCTGCAAGCGTTCGGAAATTAAATTTTGAGCCAAAAATCGGTTTGAATTTTTTTTTTTTTTACTTTTCTTCTCATTCTATCAGTTTTTTATATTCCGAATTTTCCAAGCACCAGAAATATCGTTGGGCTAGATGCAAAACTACCCTAATTTTATCGAAAAAAAAAATTTCATTGAAATTTTATTTTTTTCAAACGAAATTCGACTTTCATTGTTAATTGTTAATGGATGGATTTATTTTTCATATAATTTCAATTTGTTCAAACCAAATTTAACTTTCAATTATTTATTTTCAATTAACCTGCGTTTTCTACAAAAATATCAATTTTCCAACGCTTAGCGCATACTTTTGTCTATTAATTTTTTTTTTAAGTATACAATTTTTTTTTACGTTTAGCTATTTTGCAGAAATTTTCTGTAATAATGACAATTTTTTGACAATTCAATTTTAGGGCAGACTAAAGATTCAAAAAATAATGTTTTAAATGGTGACACTCTAATGTTTGCAGATTCTCGTTTCGTAAAATTCCCTCGACAATTTCATCTCGTCAGAACGCTTTGCATAATCGACATTGTGCGAAAGCTCGGTGTTGCCGTCGTCGCGTATATACAGATATAATATTAATTCATATATTCACGCGACGAAACGAAACGTGATACATTACGATTTGTCAATTCACGAGAACGTGAGAGCTTGAAATATTCTCATTTATCATTTTTTCTCGGTCAATTCTTCAATGTCAAAATTCACTGTTATTAAATCTAACGTTTGAACAATACCGATCAGTAAATAATTGAACTATCATCTCGATTTCCCTCCCAGTTATATTTTGTTTACGATACATTTTATTTAAATAATTATTTTTTATTTCACTTTTTTTATTTTTTTATTGCCAATGCCATTGATTGACATTGTTCAAACCAAAGTTGTGAAAATAGTAATGTAAAAGTAATGCATGACCCATTTCTTCAGACAATGTGTATTGGACAAGTTTTCCATTACAAATTACAAAAGTAATGTGTAATGTATGTACGTTCCACTACAAATTACAATTTAAAAAAAGTAATTTGTAGTGGAGAATATTTCATTACAAATAGAAAAATTGTCGTGCTCGTATTAGAAACTTGCACATTGCTGTCGCATACTTTTTTATTTGTAATGGAACACGCATCGATTACACGATACTTTTTTATTTGTAATGGCACATGCATTCATTACACATTAGTTTTTTTATTTGTAATGGGACATGCATTCGTTACACATTACTTTTTTTTATTTATAATGGCACATGCATCCATTACACATAACATTTTTATTTGTAATGGCACACGCATTCATTACACATTACTTTTGTATTTTGTAATGGTACACTTACCAATTTCACATTATGCCGTGTAATGGGTAATAAATACAGTAATGCATTATCAAAGTAATGCATTATTTACAACTCTGGTTCAAACGTTCTGCTCCAAAAAAATTTGTTGCTATTAGAATTCCTCTAAAATAATATACTGTAGGTCACTAAATCCCCTATGAAATAAAATCTTTCGGAAAATAAATTTTCATGAAGATTCCCTAGATTGGCTTAAATATTTTAATTCTTTAGAAGATTCAAATCTTCTAGACGGCAAAAATTCCGCAGTGACAGGAGAACACAGTCACACAGTATTATTAGTGCACTGCACTTATTATTCAATAAAAATGGTCCAGTAAAAATCCCTAGAAAATTAATTTACTGCATTATTAATATAATTGGAGATTGAGTTGCCTCACAAAAATTCCCTAGGAAATTGTCTCTCATGTGATGAAAATTCTACTGAAAAATCCAGCGATTGACTAATATCGATCTGTGAACAATTGAACTTCGATCACGATTCATCTCAGTTTCATTCCATTTACGATAAATTCCGTCAAATAAATATTTTCTATTTCACAAGATTCAATGCCACAGACTCGTTCCTGTCGATGAGGTCAGAACTCTTTTGCAATACAACGAGAAAAACCGGTTGTCCCAACTCCGACCGAACGTAAATTTTCCGCAATTAATTTACCTCGAGAAGACTTTTCTCTCATCATATTTTTCTCAGCCACTTCGCGTGGATTTTTATGTATTATAACTTTTTTTTTTCTTCCAGCTCCAGAAAAATATTCCCCAGGAAATGTCAGCTGAAGTAGAATTACGATTAATTTACCTCGAGGGAAATGAATTTATTTTCGGGATAGCAATGACCAATTTCAAATAAACAAAATTATTCTCTTCCAGAGACTGAGACTGGGAGACTGGAAAATTGAATTATTTGTGGGGAGCCTTTCATCCTCTTTCGTGAAAATTTAATGGAACGTAGCGATCACGTGCTTTGTGATTCCTTTTGTTCTTTGACCGAGACAGCATTTGTTGCATTTTCCATTGCGTGCGCGCATTATAATGAGAATTGTTGGCTCGCAAAATCATTGAGATACGTGCGTCGAGTGTGCGAACGTACAAGAAGTGACAAGACACCCACTCAAAATTTCTCAACCTCGCTAACTTTGCATTCACAATCGTGGCAAAGATAAATAACACAATAATGCAAAAAATTATACTCAAATCTTTCCAAGATTTTAATTCCTCCTAAAGAAAGCCTTGTTTTCGTTTAAGAAATAAATTTTCCTTTGATGAATTTTGTGCTATTCTTAAAATATCTCAAAACTTCGAGAAATCAAATTTCAACAAATTTTTGCCACCTACATTTTGAGTCACATTTTCAACAAAAAAATCTGAATCCTCTCGGCGCAGATTTGGTCAACGTTGCAAAATAATTATCAATTAGGCGTGACTTTTAATTTTTCGCTACATACTTTTGGGAATTCTAATTTTGTTATTTTGTAACCGTTGAGCTCAATTTTTTTGTGCAAATTTCGGAATTAAGATTTTTTGAAGAAGAACAATTCGATCGTCTTGTTATTGTTCAGACCTTTTAAACAATATCTTTTGTTACCAATAATTTCATACCTTCAACTTTATTTTGCTGTAATGAATTATCTTGAATCATTAAAAAAAAAATCAAGACTTTTTTGACAAAAATCATGAGGTCCGAAAACATGCCAACATTCTGAAGAATCAGTCATATCCCTATGAGGAAAATCATCGTTATTGACGACCTCGCTAATCGGAAGTGGCGAGCGAAAGAGTCTAGAATGCCAGTGTCGTCTGATAAAAAAAGCTCATCAATCTATATGGGGCGTTCCATCTCAAATCGGACAGTTTGACCAAAACAAAAAAGAGCAGTTTTTTCGTTAATTTAATATCTTTTGAACGGGTAATCAAAAAATCTCAAAATTTAATAGGAAGGGTCTTTTGATAGATACTAAAAAATATTAAAAAATTGAGGAAAAAAAAAAAAGTTTTTCAAACTGTCCGATTTGGAATGGAACGCCCCATATATATATATATATATATATATATATATATATATATATATATATATATATATCACTGTGTACAACAATTTTTATTGTCATCTACTTTAAATTGAAAAATGATATTCCCTTGATGGCACAAAGACTTTTTCATTCGACTTGTATTACTCATGACATGGCCTATCAAGCTCGTCAAGATTTACATTGTTAATAAACAAAAGGACGCAACTTTTTTTGTCGTACATTTTTTAATGGAATAGTAAAAGCGGTTAACTAATAATACAGTGTGATGATATTTCCTAAGACAAAAATTCCCTAGGGCATCGATTTTTATGTTAGGGTATTCCCCCAGACGCAGAAATTCCCTAGCAAATGTGCATAAAGTTTAATTTCCACAATTTTAAAGATCATTGAAATTTACTCACCACAGGATGCCACATTGTCACTGTCCGATTAATATCTGTTGACCATTGTCGGCCTGTCGCACAATATCCCTAGAAAAAAAATTAACTCTGTTATTAAAGTTCCTAAAAAACTAAATTTTCTGGGATATGGCATTCTTCAAATTTATAAATGATATACGAAATTCTTAACGGAATTCCCTAGAAACCAGTATGATTCCTTCAAAATGAAAAAAACCCTAGGAAAGGCATAACAATGTAAAATTGTTCAGTAAAAAAATATCCACAGTTTGCGATCATCCGGATCCGAAATGCTTCGGTAGTAAAATTCCCTAGACCTGATTCCTTGAAGATGCAAATTTCACCAATCGTGAAAATTCCCTAGGGACAAAGAGCGATACTCAGTACGATTGATGCATGACATGTATCACTGCATCAAAAATTTCTAGCGCAAAATCATTACGAAGAATAATTCAGTCCATAATTAAATTCCCTAGAAAATTAGTCTCCCTATAAGACGATATTTTTAGATACAAAAATTACCTCAAATTTGAAATGAGTACAACTTTTTATGAATAATGTTCGCAAAGAAAAACGTCTTCGTCAATTGGTATCTTGGCAATTAAAATTCCTCGGGACTGAGAAATTCCCTAGATATTATTGGGAAAATTTGAAATCGTTCGTAAGCTGCTCGTCGCGTTATTGAAATGCCCGATTGCATTAAGGTACTTCGACCCAACGTTATGGAGAATTTTGATTCTCTCCAAAGTGAATTACGACAGTTCGATGGACTTTCAAAGCAATTATTCACACTATTATCCTCGGAAATTACTCGCGCACGTGCATATATGCACACCCTCGTCCATTCTATATGTGTCTACATGCGAATCTGGACACTCTGGTTTTGATTTGATTAGCATCGAACAGAGTCAATTACGTGACATGCGCCATTGTCCTTGCGAGTTGGCACGACTCACGATACAGAAATGGGGGCTAAAACTCGCGATATAGATCGATTCATAATGGGCTGATTGGGAGTTTGTATCTAAGTAACGTCAATGAGAGTATTACCAAAGGCGCCAATCGATAATTTCCGCCTCACGTCGATCGAACCTAATTATGTCGATGAACGAGATAATATGGAATCTGATAAAAATATGGCTTCTACACGGCCAATATGAGTCATTTGTTATATCCACAATAATTATAAATAATTGTGGAAAAACATATTTTTTTCAACATAAATTATAAAATTCTTCCCTACTCAATCGTTATAAACAATTGTAGAAAAAAACTCATTTTCCTGGCATATAAATCAGACAAAAATTCTTTCTCGTTTCATTACAAATAATTGAACACAATCATTATAAACAATCATTACAAACAATTGAACGAAAAAAAAAATCGTTTACTAAATAAATTAAATTACAAATAATTAAACAAAATAAACATTTTGTTCACTGTATAAATTAGATACTTTTTCTCTCCCCAACTATTGAACAAGAACCATTATTTTTTCAAGATTCTAATCACAAATTCATTCTTTTCCAAATCATAATAAATTGTTGTAAATCATTCTCGATTTCTTTCATCTTCAACAAATAAATAAATATCTCCCATATGAATCCCTTTAAATTTATTAATGTTTCAAGAATTTTCGAAAATACTCGCCAATTTAAATCATCTTTTCACTACATAAATCAGCATTTTTTTCTTATTCAATCATTATAAACAATTGAGCGGGAAAAAATTCGTTTACTACATAAATTAAATTACAAATAATTAAACAAAACAAACATTTTGCTCACTGTATAAATTAGATAGTTTTTCTCTCCCCAACTCTATTGTGAAAGAATCTTTATTTTTTCAAAATTCAATTAAGAAATTCATTTTTTTCCAAATTGTAATAAATAATTATAAATGATCCTCGGCTTCTTTTATCTTCGACAAATAAATCAATATCTCCCATATGAATCCCTTCAAATTTATTAACTTTTCAAGAATTTTCGAAAATACTCGCCGAATTAAATCATCTTTCCACTATATGAATCATAATTTTTTTTCTTATTCAATCATTATAAACAATTGAGCGTAAAAAATTTCGTTTACTAAATAAATCAAATTAAAAATAATTAAACAAAACAAACATTTTATTCACTGTATAACTTAGATACTTCTCTCTCCAACTATTGTAAAAAAACTATTATTTTTTCAAGATTCAAATCACGAATTCATTCTTTTCCAAATCATAATAAATTGTTGTAAATGATCCTCGATTTTTTTCATCTTCAACAAATAAATAAATATCTCCCATTTCTTAAATTTAAAAAATTTTCGAAAATACTCGCCGAATTAAATCATCTTTTCACTATATAAATCAGCATTTATTTTTCTTATTCAATCATTGTAAACATCTGAGCGTAAAAAAATTTCGTTTACCAAATAAATTAAATTACAAATAATTAAACAAAACAAATATTTTGTTCACTGTATAAATTAGATACTTTTTCTCTCCCCAACTATTGTACAAGAATCATTATTTTTTCAAGATTCAATTAAGAAATTCATTATTTTCTTAATTATAATAAATAATTATAAACGATCCTCGGTTTCTTTCATCTTCAACAAATAAATAAATATCTCTCATACGAATCCCTTTGAATTCATTAATTTTCCAAGAAATTTGAAAAATAGACGCCGAATTAGTGGAGCAATATTTTCTTTGGCCTCTCATCGTCGACGTTGAACGATATTGCTGCACTTGGAGTGATTAAACAATCGTTTAATAATTAAACAATCGTTGTTTGAGGGGCCGGCGTCTCCCCTTTTGTCACGGCCATCATTACGTAAAGCTCCGTGCATCGTTCTCGTCCACGTTTATATATACACGTCGTTTATAAATGTTGTAAGGTAATGTACGACGGTAATCGTTGCTGGTAATTATCCACTTGACGGCTCGACGTCGTCGTTATCATCATTGCAATTCTCGATCTTTCGTACGACGATGCCACGTCGTAAACTTGACATTCAAAAGAACTCTCGCGATACCACCATTTCATTTGCCTTCTCCACCAATTATTCACTCAATCGAATTATCCTCCTATTTTTAAAATCTCCCTTGACATTTAATTCGATTTAATAAAAATTTTGACGATTTAATTGAATTCAAAGAAATTACTCCAACAAAGATTCAACTTTTTTTCTTTCTGTAATTTCATTCTCTTTTCTCCTTTTTTTCATTACATACTTCTGCTTTACATCCTTTGATGTAACACCGACATGTTTATAATCAGGTCAGGAGAGACCCGACGCAATCATTTTATCGCCCAATGAAGATTTTTAATTGCACAAGCGTGATTGTCACGCGATTTACATTTTCGATTTTCCTATGGACATTAGGTCTAGTCGAATGTATATTTTTGGATACATTAAGAATATATGATTCAAGTGATTCATTTTTTCTGAATAAACCATGAAATAACGAAAATTTTGAAAAAAGAATCTTTCAATTTGAACCATTATCGAAGAAGTTATGACCAAAATACCAACAAAAGAGCGGTTTTTTGTTAATTTAATATCTTTTGAACGGGTAATAAAAAAAAATCTCAAAATTTAACAGAAAGGGTCTTTTGATGTATTAAAAGTATTAAAAAATTGCGCAAATAAAAAAAAGTTTTTCAAACTGTCCGATTTGGGATGGAACGCCCCATATACAAAATGTATGCTTAATACAATGTCATCCAAAAGTTTGCACGAAAGTTGCATACAACTATTTTGAATTCAATGAAATTTTTTCAGAATTTTCTTTCAACATTTTTTATTCAAAATATCTCGTGAAAAAAATTTTGAAAAAAAATTCTGAAAAAATTCCATTGAATTCAGATTAATTGTATGCAACTTTTTACCCTTTTAGTCACTCCACGAAAACCCAGTAATTTTAGAGTTACGCTTTATTTTATAAATATGATCGTTTTTTTGAAAAATCTGAATATTTTTTAGAATATTTTTGTGATTTGAAATAATTCTCGAAGTTTCATTCGATCTCGAAACACTCGTGAACGTTTGATCCGAAATGTGACATTAATCGATGAATTTGATCAGTTTTTATCAGTGATAAAATCGACAATGATAAGAAAAATCATTAATTCAGAAATTGTTGGGAAAACGTGAGCGATTGAGGTCTCATTTTTTGTTCGAAATTAAATGGGAACACATTTATTTTTCACACGAAATCGATTGTCAATTAAATGTCTCGGAAAATTTCTGTCATATAGATGGTTATTTTATGATAAGACCTGAATAACTTCTTCGGCGTCGTTATATATCCGAAGAGTTCGACTGGGTTATCAATTCTCAACGTATTTCACCATTTTATGATCTTTCATCGAAGATAAAAAAAAATCGAATTACAGGAAATGAAATATCTCGACGCTTCATCGACGAAAGACGAGCATAAATTTATCGATAGACGATTCGTTTCCTCATTGAATATGACGAACACTAAGATAGTCTCAATGATAAGGAATAATATTGCTTATCTTGTCTGTCGAAACAAAATTGATGCGAATAATAATGTAGAAATAATAATTCCAGAGGAATCGGTGGCTGATGAAAAAAGTTTTTTACAGCTCTACCATTTATTTCTCTGCCAAAAATACATCTGTACAACAATATAATACGTTCTACAACATTTCCAGGTGTCTTATCCTGCGATTCCCTACTTACCGACTGCAGGGCGCCATTAGGCCCTGGCGTCGGTAAGTTACCGACCGAGCTGAAAAGCTAGGGTCTGGTAATCTGGTAGCCTTACTAATTAGTAGTGATCTTACTACAGTGTTTTATCGTAAAAGAAATGTTTTTCTGGTAGAAAAAAAGTGCCAGAGCTGTAAATGTCAATTAAGAGCTGCGGAGAAAAAAAAAGCTTGTTATACGGAATCACGTAACGACGATTTTCTCGCTCTCATTTACGGGGGCCAATTAGTAAACGTATATATCCGTCATCTTGTTGCAAACCCCGGTAAACCGGAAGTCGGTAATAATATCGTATAACCCTCCATTATTACTATTATTATCCTTGTAATAATAATTTCGGTAGCATTTTTTAAATGTTTTCTCGCGAGTAAATCTCGAGATGAAAATTGTATTGAGAGATTTAAGGGGTTTTTGCATCTTTTTTTTTTGCAGACCGTGGATGCAGCCGGGGGTCGGAGGTGGAGGTGGCGGAGGCCACGCGGTTGGTGCACCGGTCGGGACGGGGGATGATGAGGCACCCAAGGATCCGGGTGCTCGGATCACCCATCAATCCTACACGGAAAAAGACTACGAGGGTGAGCAATTTCCTGATTTTTCTGTTTTAACCTTATCAGAACGAAAATAATAAAATTTATGAGCAATAGTTAAAAAAAAAGGTTAAATGTTTATTACTCAATGACCAGATCCAAGGTTTCCAGTATAAACAGTGACCGTTAAAAAAAAAATAGATTTTAATCGTTATTTACAAAATTAATATTACCATCCATTATTTAGGTATTTCGATAATCAGTAATTTGAAGACCAATACTACGAATTATTTGGATATTGAATATGTGTATTTTTTGAATTATTCGTTGTTAGAAAAATTAGTAATCGTATTATTTAAAATACTTATCGTTAAATTAATTAGTAATTGAATTATTTTAATTACTAATTATTTGAATAATTAATAATTTAGATATATAAATTATTACACTAGTTACTAATTGAACTATTTTAATTACTAATTATTTGAGTCATTAGTAATTTCATTATATTAATTATCAATTTTCGGAGTAATTAATTTCAAGCTTTTTGTTTTTGAATCGGAATCTTGAGTTTTTTAGGGTCAGCATGTTTCGAGCAATCGTAAGAAAAAAGAACTTAGCTTGAATTTGAAAAATTTTCTAGACTCCAGTGAATTTTTTTGTCAATTCAGCGTAAAGATCATGCAGATTATGTTACTTGCTTCAATTCGAAAGAAGTTGAAGCTCTGTTCAATGATTTATCGCTAAGTTAACATCGATCAAAGAATTTTTTTTTAAAATTAGTAATTAGAAGAATGAAGTTTCTTATTAATCAAATAATTAATAATTGCACTGAGAAAAAAAAATTGTTGAATGAACTAAATCTTTAGTTGCATACGCACGACTAAATATTTAGTTGTACAAACCCAATTTTTTTTGCCTAAATCATATTTTGGTCAACTGAAGCGCAGAATTATTCAAGAAACTAATTATTTAGTTAGACCAAATAAATATTTAGTCGTGCGTATGCAACTAAAGATTTAGTTCATTCAACAATTTTTTTTCTCAGTGTGCAAAGAATAATCAACTAAGTTTTTGAAAAATCAGTAATTAGAAGAATTAATTATCTAATTATTCGAATAATTCATAATTGGAAAGAATAATTAATTAATTTTTTGGAAAATTAGTAATTAGAAGAATTAATTATCTAATTATTCGAATAATTAATAATTGGAAAAAATAATTAACTAATTTCATAAAAAATTAGTAAGTGAGTACTTGAGTATTTAATTACATGGATAATAAATAATTAGAAAAAACTACTTAATTTTTTTAAAAATCAGTAATTCATAAGAACAAAATTTTAATTACTTGCTTATTGAGTAATTATTTGATCTAAATTACAAGTTATAGGTTTATTCGATAATAATCCAACATGAATTATCGCATTTTCGAATATTAGAAATACTTTACTGCCTAATTACCGAGTGCCTTAATAATGAGTAATATTTATTGAAACAATTATAAAATTTTCTAACACGGAGTAATTAGCGGTAATTAAATTGACGAAAATATCGATTTTGCCGATCACTGCCGGTAAAATAAAATAAATAAAAAATTCTTCAAGTTTCATAAAGAGTTGCCTCCCAAAATGAAAATATTCAAAAGAAATTTTTTTAAATTGAGAATAAAAATTTATAATAAAAAAGGAGTTTTCGACACTTAACTCTAATTAATTTACATTGCGTAATCTTTCATTTTTTTTATTCCCCTTCTTACGACACAATACTGTCCCCCACAGGTCAGCAATGTTACGCCTGTCAGGGGCTTCGTTGCTGTGCCCACATTTACTGTTTTTCTCACCCTCTCCCACCCCCCCCCCTCCCTCTTTTCGACTCTATTGTTTGAGAACAGAGCGGCGGTTTTAAATATAGGGGTTGCATTGATGAGGAAGGGCTTCGAAAATCGTTAACCCTTTGACCTAGCAAATGTTTTATTGGGGGCAGTATTCTGACCTCGGCACTGTTAAATTGTGCACGCGCTCGATGGTAAAAACGGGCCTATCAAGGGTGGAAAGGAAGAGGGTGTGGTAAAGAGAAATCAGACTACGTAATTTTGTGGTCACGCGATCAAAATTCTCCTCTCTCCTTCGACTAAGTTTTCGCGGTGATAAAAAAAATATTTTTTAGAGCATGGATTCTCAGGAGAGGAATCATCCCTTGAGATTAATTGGGTCGACTTGAAATTCATTTCATAAAAATAATACCACGCGATCAAGTCCAAAATGGGCGATGTTAGAAATATTGGAAATAGCTTTTTTTCGTCTTTAGATTGTTTGTGATATTTTTTAATTATTTTTTCAAGGTCACAGGGCGCACACGGTCTACGTTGGGGTGCATGTTCCCGGGGAAAGGAGACACCGGAGACATCACAAGCATCATCACTCGAATCGTCAATCTTACAACGGAAACAAGGAGGAAGCAGACAATGATAGACCCAGTGAGTTCGTTATTTCACGACGTTCATTATTTCGGCACATTTACACAAACCTCGAAATAGCGAAATTTCAAATGCTGATAACTTTACTTCGGTTTGACCAATTCCGAAATTTCTTTTTCGTACTTAAAGTCGTAAAACATTTGCAAAAATCGATGGTCGAACTTTAAAAATCTGCTAAAAATCGAAAGATAATCGCAATCGGATGAACCGAGCGAGGTTTTGAAGCTTAAACGATCCTGAAGAGAATAAGCTCAGAGCGGAGTCGAAATAAGATTTAGAAAACAAGTTACAGTTATTTTAATGAACAAGTTTAATTCTGGCCAAGATGCAAAAAAAAAAAATTTAATTAATTTTTTTCAAACCTTGTATCGATGTATTTTGTCTCCCTGAATACGAATCTACCAATAGTTTCATCAAAAAATCAAAATTTTCATGAATTTTCATCAAAAACATTTTTGAGCAATTTTAGCCCCATTCTCAAAAACCTCGAAATCGCGGAATTTCAAGCGCTCATAACTTTCGAACGGTTTCACCGTTTCGAAAATTTCTTTTTCGTACATAAAGGCTGTCACTAAACTTAGAGAATGGCGTTTGGTTCATTCGGATAACTTAATTTTTGTAGAAATGAGAGCACTTTGAAAATCGCCGAAAAAAATGGAAAGGGGTATGCCTTAAAAAATTTGCAAAAATCGATGGTCGAACTTTAAAAATCTGCCAAAAATCGAAAAATGATCGGAATCGGATGAACCAAGCGAGGTTTTGAAGCTTGAACGATTACAAAGAGAATAAGCTCGTGCCCAAGCCGCCATTCTACCTAGAAAAAAAATTACAGCCATTTTAGTGAACCCATGAAATTTTGACCGAAGGCAAAAAAAAAAATTTTTTTTTTTTTTTTTCAGGCCATATATCGATGTATTTTTTCCCCCTAAACACGAATCTACCAATAATTTCTTCGAAAAATCAAAATTTTCATGAATTTTCATCAAAAACATTTTTGAGCAATTTTAGCCCCATTCTCAAAAACCTTGAAATCGCGGAATTTCAAGCGCTCATAACTTTCGAACGGTTTCACCGTTTCGAAAATTTCTTTTTCGTACATAAAGGCTGTCACTAAACTTAGAGAATGGCGTTTGGTTCATTCGGATAACTTAATTTTTGTAGAAATGAGAGCACTTTGAAAATCGCCGAAAAAAATGGAAAGGGGTATGCCTTAAAAAATTTGCAAAAATCGATGGTCGAACTTTAAAAATCTGCCAAAAATCGAAAAATGATCGGAATCGGATGAACCAAGCGAGGTTTTGAAGCTTGAACGATTACAAAGAGAATAAGCTCGTGCCCAAGCCGCCATTCTACCTAGAAAAAAAATTACAGCCATTTTAGTGAACCCATGAAATTTTGACCGAAGGCAAAAAAAAAAATTTTTTTTTTTTTTTTTCAGGCCATATATCGATGTATTTTTTCCCCCTAAACACGAATCTACCAATAATTTCTTCGAAAAATCAAAATTTTCATGAATTTTCATCAAAAACATTTTTGAGCAATTTTAGCCCCATTCTCAGAAACCTCGAAATCGCGGAATTTCAAGCGCTCATAACTTTCGAACGGTTTCACCGATTCGAAAATTTCTTTTTCGTACATAAAGGCTGTCACTAAACTTAGAGAATGGCGTTTGGTTCATTCGGATAACTTAATTTTTGTAGAAATGAGAGCACTTTGAAAATCGCCGAAAAAAATGGAAAGGGGTATGCCTTAAAAAATTTGCAAAAATCGATGGTCGAACCTTAAAAATCTGCCAAAAATCGAAAAATGATCGGAATCGGATGAACCAAGCGAGGTTTTGAAGCTTGAACGATTACAAAGCGAATAAGCTCGTGCCCAAGCCGCCATTCTATCTAGAAAAAAAATTACAGCCATTTTAGTGAACCCATGAAATTTTGACCGAAGGCAAAAAAAAAAATTTTTTTTTTTTTTTTTTTTCAGGCCATATATCGATGTATTTTTTCCCCCTAAACACGAATCTACCAATAATTTCTTCGAAAAATCAAAATTTTCATGAATTTTCATCAAAAACATTTTTGAGCAATTTTAGCCCCATTCTCAAAAACCTTGAAATCGCGGAATTTCAAGCGCTCATAACTTTCGAACGGTTTCACCGTTTCGAAAATTTCTTTTTCGTACATAAAGGCTGTCACTAAACTTAGAGAATGGCGTTTGGTTCATTCGGATAACTTAATTTTTGTAGAAATGAGAGCACTTTGAAAATCGCCGAAAAAAATGGAAAGGGGTATGCCTTAAAAAATTTGCAAAAATCGATGGTCGAACTTTAAAAATCTGCCAAAAATCGAAAAATGATCGGAATCGGATGAACCAAGCGAGGTTTTGAAGCTTGAACGATTACAAAGAGAATAAGCTCGTGCCCAAGCCGCCATTCTACCTAGAAAAAAAATTGCAGCCATTTTAGTGAACCCATGAAATTTTGACCGAAGGCAAAAAAAAAAATTTTTTTTTTTTTTTTTTCAGGCCATATATCGATGTATTTTTTCCCCCTAAACACGAATCTACCAATAATTTCTTCGAAAAATCAAAATTTTCATGAATTTTCATCAAAAACATTTTTGAGCAATTTTAGCCCCATTCTCAGAAACCTCGAAATCGCGGAATTTCAAGCGCTCATAACTTTCGAACGGTTTCACCGTTTCGAAAATTTCTTTTTCGTACATAAAGGCTGTCACTAAACTTAGAGAATGGCGTTTGGTTCATTCGGATAACTTAATTTTTGTAGAAATGAGAGCACTTTGAAAATCGCCGAAAAAAATGGAAAGGGGTATGCCTTAAAAAATTTGCAAAAATCGATGGTCGAACTTTAAAAATCTGCCAAAAATCGAAAAATGATCGGAATCGGATGAACCAAGCGAGGTTTTGAAGCTTGAACGATTACAAAGAGAATAAGCTCGTGCCCAAGCCGCCATTCTACCTAGAAAAAAAATTGCAGCCATTTTAGTGAACCCATGAAATTTTGACCGAAGGCAAAAAAAAAAATTTTTTTTTTTTTTTTTTCAGGCCATATATCGATGTATTTTTTCCCCCTAAACACGAATCTACCAATAATTTCTTCGAAAAATCAAAATTTTCATGAATTTTCATCAAAAACATTTTTGAGCAATTTTAGCCCCATTCTCAGAAACCTCGAAATCGCGGAATTTCAAGCGCTCATAACTTTCGAACGGTTTCACCGATTCGAAAATTTCTTTTTCGTACATAAAGGCTGTCACTAAACTTAGAGAATGGCGTTTGGTTCATTCGGATAACTTAATTTTTGTAGAAATGAGAGCACTTTGAAAATCGCCGAAAAAAATGGAAAGGGGTATGCCTTCAAAAATTTGCAAAAATCGATGGTCGAACCTTAAAAATCTGCCAAAAATCGAAAAATGATCGGAATCGGATGAACCAAGCGAGGTTTTGAAGCTTGAACGATTACAAAGCGAATAAGCTCGTGCCCAAGCCGCCATTCTATCTAGAAAAAAAATTACAGCCATTTTAGTGAACCCATGAAATTTTGACCGAAGGCAAAAAAAAAAATTTTTTTTTTTTTTTTTTTCAGGCCATATATCGATGTATTTTTTCCCCCTAAACACGAATCTACCAATAATTTCTTCGAAAAATCAAAATTTTCATGAATTTTCATCAAAAACATTTTTGAGCAATTTTAGCCCCATTCTCAGAAACCTCGAAATCGCGGAATTTCAAGCGCTCATAACTTTCGAACGGTTTCACCGTTTCGAAAATTTCTTTTTCGTACATAAAGGCTGTCACTAAACTTAGAGAATGGCGTTTGGTTCATTCGGATAACTTAATTTTTGTAGAAATGAGAGCACTTTGAAAATCGCCGAAAAAAATGGAAAGGGGTATGCCTTAAAAAATTTGCAAAAATCGATGGTCGAACTTTAAAAATCTGCCAAAAATCGAAAAATGATCGGAATCGGATGAACCAAGCGAGGTTTTGAAGCTTGAACGATTACAAAGAGAATAAGCTCGTGCCCAAGCCGCCATTCTATCTAGAAAAAAAATTACAGCCATTTTAGTGAACCCATGAAATTTTGACCGAAGGCAAAAAAAAAAATTTTTTTTTTTTTTTTTTCAGGCCATATATCGATGTATTTTTTCCCCCTAAACACGAATCTACCAATAATTTCTTCGAAAAATCAAAATTTTCATGAATTTTCATTAATAATCCTTTTGCATAATTTTGGGCCCATTTAATTAATTATTAATTAATTATAATCAATCCTAAAATATATATACATTAATCATCGATATATACTGATAAATTTGAGGCAATAGCAAAAATTGGAATTATTTTAGTGTGTTAGACGGACACATTTACATCTCTACCGGTTAAAACTTTCTCGTCCGACAATTCTTTAAATTACAACCCTATCGCTATCTCTACCTTTTTTTAACTCTCCCAAGTATTTGAAAAAAAAAATCTTTTTTCATGATTCACTAAGCTTTATTGATTAGAAAGCAATGATTGAATATTCGTACATAATTATCAAGGACTCAAATCAATTTAGCGATCGAAAAAAGAGCCAACTTTGAAAATTTATTTTGGGACTATAAAAAAATTATTTTCGTAAACCTATTCGGCGGGACTTCTTTTTTTAACAAATTTTGTAGAAAAGATGCATTTTCAAAAAATTCAATCGATTTTTGGCTGAAACTAGAGCTAAAAAAGGCTAAAAGTAAATTTGCTTGTAAAACGAAAAGTTTACGTTAAATTAAAAAATAATAATTTACAGGATTGTCATATTCGGTAGAGTTGCCATTTGGAAGAATTATAAAATGAGAGCGAATTGTGGGTAAAATTGTGTTCCGGTAAAGTTAATGTACGGGGGAGTTGTAACAGGTAGAGACGTTCCGGACGAATGAGCAAATAATTTGCCATAAACTTCAAAGAAACCGTGATCAACTCGCCGTACGATTAAAAGCAACTGGCGTGTTTAAGTTGTTCAAGTGCCAATCAAGCTCTTCCCACATACTCTCGCTATAAATCATCCCGGATGGGAAGATACCCGCTTAATCCTGTAACTGCAAATATACATCTGGTAAAAACCCGACAATGATTGTCAGAATTAGCGAAAGAGGAAAAAAATGTCTTTCATGAAAGTGTGTCTCATCGACGAAAATTACACTTGGAAAATAGAGACCTGTGTTAAAATTGCGTGAAATTAAAAAATGACCACTTCCAGCTGTTCCAAAATTTGTTACAACATCAAGAAATAAGGAAATCTGTTGTGAGAAGTGACGAAGTCTTCCAGAACAAAAAAAGGCCTTCATAGATTTTTTTTAAAACACGTTTGAAGACATTTTATCATTTCGTTTGTCAATCTTCAGAAAAATGAACTTTACCGGGGTTGAAGCAAAAGTATTTCTAAATTAAGGGGTCAGCACTCAAAATAATCGAGATTTTTCCAAAAATTTCACCAGAAAATTTGCCAAACTTATAGAATAATTCTTTGGGCCTCTTGCAAAACTCTGGGGCTGTTGAAAAATGAGAAAAAGGTTTCATCCACCCTAAAAACTATTTATAAATAAAGCTTGAACCATTTCCTGGGATTGGGAGGATTTTTTCATCGATCATTGAATATGGCGACTTCAAAACGATTTTTCGTCACGATGAAAAAATTACAGAGAAAAATGACGACTGTAATATCGTTTACATTAGGCTGTCCGTTATTTACCAAGATGGTTTATTTTTTATAGCCCCCCCCTCTCCTTCAAATTTTTAGTTTATGATGTAACAAATAAAAATCAAACAAAAAAAGCCCTTAATATTCACATTAAACCTTGACCCAAAGACGATATATTTCCCGTTTAAATAACATGGAATTTTTTCACGTTTCACATTTATATTTCCACGTTATACATATTTTCGTAGGAAATTGAACGCTCTACAAAAAAGGTCTCTCATGATTTTTCGATAAACTCACTCCTTCAAATGTTATTCAAGGTTAAAGTGAACTTGTAGGAAATTTTTCAGATTTTCCTCCAAGTTCAACTTTAACCTTGAATAACTTTTTAAGGAGTGAGTTTATCGAAAAATCATAAGAGACCTTTTTTGTAGAGCGTTCAATTTCCTACAAAAATATGTATCATTGCTATATACTTTTTTTTTCGGAGACAAAAAATTAAATGTAAAACGTAGAAAAATCCCGTTATTTAAACGGGAAATATATCGTCTTTGGGGCAAGGTTTAATGTGAATATTAAGGGCTTTTTTTGGTCTGATATTTTTTGTTACGTCATGAACTAAAAATTTGGCGGGCGCTATAAAAAAAAAACCAACCTGGTAAATAACGGACAGCCTAGTGTACATTGATCAAAGATTCCTCCTTGAATGGCGTTGGAAAATGTGTTTTTCTTCTCGTTGACATTTCAGGACAATTGGTGATGGCGCGGAGGGGTCGCCTCGCAAGCCTCTGCGACCCCGATGGGGAGACCATATGTAAGACACCCTTATGGACGTTTTCATTTAAAAAAAAAAAACTCTTATCTGCCTAATCACTCGTCACCGAAAAAAAAGACGAAAACATAATCAAAGAGCACTTTCTTCTCGGAATTAATGAGAATTCAACCGAAAGCTACAACACAGTTAATTTTATATTTTAGACTCTAATCAAAGAATTTCGGATGCGAAACAGGATTTTTTCAGAAAAAATTATGCTCATTTCCTTCTTGCCGATTGTCGCTGCAATTTTGTTTAAATATTTTTTTTACACCGCCAATTAGATCACTTTTGTGCTTATGCCGAGACTCGAGGGTTGAAATGATTTTCCCCGGGGTTAAAAAAAAACACAGCATGTGATCGTTCGATGTTCAATTTTGTCCGCCGATTTTTCATCGTCATTTTTCCTCGAGAAAAAACCCCACACAAACGATTTTTTATTCCTTCCTCAAGCCCTTTTTTTCTCAGGTCTCTTATCGTAGGTATCAGTAGGTTCTTTGTCTGATCGTTATGCGAAAAACTTGATCGATCCAGCAATGAATATTCGAAATAATTGTTCATCGACCGATTGGAATATTATTTCAAATTTCTCGATCGATCGGCATCGATATTCTTTGCATGCGATATTTTCATCTGTGGAATATATGAGGAAAATATTGAATAAAATCAAAATAACTAAAATTTATAAATAAATAAATATATATATGGGGCGTTCCATCCCAAATCGGAGAGTTTGAAAAACGTTTTTTTTTTATTGCCTCGTATGTTTTATACTTTTTAGTACCCATCAAAAGATCCGTGCTGGTAAATTTTGAGATTTTTTTGATTACCCGTTCAAAAGATATTAAATTAACAAAAAAACCGCTCTTTTTCGGTATTTTGGTCATAACTTCTTTAATAATAGTCTAATTTGGAAGTTTTTTTTGTATTTTTTCAAAAACTACATCCAAAAACAAAAAAAATGAAAAAAAAATTGTCTTTTGGGCCCATTTTTGACCAAGCTACAGGCTTTTGAAAAAGACATCCATTGCATATCATCTTGAATGCAATATTTTTCAATTTTAGCTCGTCTTAGCTTTCTATATTTCTTCTTTGATTGAAAAAAAAAACAAAAAAATTATTTATAGGTGTCTTTTATTTTTTCTTTCACTTTTTTGAAAAAAAAAATTTCTAGGATTACCACTTTCAATTTTATTTTCTTCTCAATTTTTCAAACTCTGAGGTCCTTGATAAATCTTAAAAAAATTCGAGAGTGTTGTTTTGTGAAATAAGCCCAGCTGGAAATTTTTTTTTCCAATCGATAACAAAAATAGAAGGAAAATTCGGCCCACTCCAGTTAGAGCAGTATTCTTTCTGGAATTGATCAAAGTATTCTTTAAGTAAAAAAATAAATCAAAAATGGCATCTCCGAGAAAACGATGATTTTTCTCGAAAAAGTGAAAAACTTCATAGATTTTATTATCTTAAAATTTGTTTGTATATTTTTGCGCAGAGTGCATCTAAAGACAATAATTTTGAAAAAAAAAAGGCCCCGAATAGTCAATTTTTGAAGACTTTATAGCTATTTGAAAAAAGAAATTCCTTTTTTTTTTTGAAAAATTCATAACTTTTTTAGGGTTGGGTAAAAAAATTTAAAAATTTTCTGAAAAATGTCTTTAATTGAGTAGAAAAGGAACGAAAAATTACAACCAAGTCGAGAGGGGTCGGTTTGACACGGAATGACCCATAAATATAAATTTATGAATTAAAATTGAAAAAAAAATATATGTGACAATATTATTAGTGGCAAAATATTCTCCACGTTATATTCTGCATATATTTCACGTCCACAAATTTTTATTCGGGGTAAGGGGGTAGTTTATTCCCTGATTAACTCTATCTGCGTCACTCCTCACCGTCATATTACGAATATCTATTTTTCAAAAATGATTTTTATCAATGTTTTCTCAATTTTTCTTATCATGCCATTCCGGCTATCTGGAAATGTATTTTTCTCCCTTCTTTCAGTCACTCCACCTGCACAGAGGGTGCAATTCATACTCGGCGAGGAGGTCGGCGACGATGCACACGAATCTCACCCCTTGTTCTCCGAAATGGAGGAACTCGTCAGGGATGGAAATGAGATGGAATGGAAAGAGACGGCCAGGTAAAATTTTAAATCGCTTATGAAAATAATGAATTTTGATCGAAATTTTATGTGAACAAAAAAGTTTGTTCTTAATTGAATCGAACATCAAGGGGATGCTCCATTGAAACCAGAGTTGTAAATAATGCATTACTGCATTTATTACCCATTACACTGCATAATGTGAAATGGATAAGAGTACCATTACAAAATACAAAAGTAATGTGTAATGAATGTGTGTGCCATTACAAATGAAAATAGTAATGTGTAATGGATGCGTGTTCCATTATAATTAAAAAAAGTAATGCGTAATAGATGCATGTCCCATTACTTTTTATTTGTAATGGAACATGCATACATTACACATTACTTTTTTTTTGTAATGGAACATGCATCCATTACACATTATTTTTTTAATTGTAATGGGACATGCATCCATTACACATTACTTTTGTAATTTGTGATGGAAAACATGTCCAATACACATTGTTTAAAGTAATGGGTAATGCATTACTTTTACATTACTATTTTCACAACTCTGATTGAAACTAAAGAAATAACAAATCTTTTCCTGTTTGTCGAATCATTCGTTGAATTAAAAATATGGTTCGAGATTAATCGTTGTAATCTAAACGTCCCGGGATATTTTTTTCTGTAATATTTACATTAATGGGGTGCAACTATAGAAACTACAAAAATTAAGCATGTTTTTATCTTACGATAAATCATAAATCGATTAAAAAATACAGTTTAGAGATAAATTAAGGAAAAATAAACTTCCCAGGATGATATTAAAAAAAAATTCATATTAAGCGGGGGCAATGTGAAAAATTAAAAAATTGAAGTTATATATTAAAAACAATAAATTAAAAAAAAAATACGGTCTCAAAATATTCAAAAACTAAATCCGTCAAGATGACTTTTATTGTAAATGTGCCCTCAATAATTAATTTCCCATCGAATTAACAAAATTACTATACCGGTTTTCATATTGTTCACCCCCTTAACCGAAAAATCGAATGACCATTTCTTTTTTTTTTTGTTTTTTCTTCGACTACGTTGGATGAAATCAGATGGATCAAATTTGAGGAAGACGTCGAGGAGGGTGGCAATCGATGGAGCAAACCTCATGTTGCCACTCTCTCGCTTCATTCGCTATTTGAACTGCGTAGTTTGCTTCTGAATGGAACGGTTATGCTGGACATGGAAGCGAGCAGCCTCGAACAAATTGCCGATCTCGTTCTCGACAGCATGATCGGCAAAGGAGTTTTGCCGATTGAGGCCAGGGAAAAGGTTTGTTGATTCATAATGATGATTATTTTTGCACATCAATTTTTACCCTTAAGGGTGTAAATTCACGTGGAAAAAAATTAATGCGAAAAAAAAGAAGTGGATCAATTTGCACTTGCACTTTGTCTCGTAACATTGATGAATTCCCTTATTGTAAAATTATTTGTAAAATCGGAATGAAACTACATTCACAATAAATATAAAATTTGATTGAGTTTAATGAAGAACAAAAATTTAATAAATTCAATCTTAAATTTATGAAAATTATATCCAAATAATAAAAGTTTGTGTTCAATATTTTTCATTCTACATAAAATTATTGAAGAAATAATGAAAAATAAACCTCGGGAATAAAAATAAAATCTATAAATATGACGAGATTTTCAATGATTTAAAAAAATCATGAAATTTTTTCTCCATATTCAATCTTAAATTTATTAAAATTATATCCCAATAATAAAAGTCTGCGTTGAAAATTTTTCATTCTAACTGAAGCTATTAAAGAAATAATGAAAAATCTCAATAAACCTCAGGAATAAAAATCAAATCTATAAATATGACAAGATTTTCAATAATTTAAAAATATCACGAAATTTTTTCTCCATATTCAATCTTAAATTTATTAAAATTACATCCAAATAATAAAAGTCTGCGTTGAAAATTTTTCGTTCTAACTAAACTATTAAAGAAATAATTAAAAATCTCAATAAATCTTGGGAATAAAAATCAAATCTATAAATATGACAAGATTTTCAACAATTCAAAAAAATCATGAAATTTCTTCTTCATATTCAATCTTAAATTTATTAAAATTATATCCAAATAATAAAAGTCTGCGTTGAAAATTTTTCATTCTAACTAAAACGATTAAAGAAATAATTAAAAATCTCAATAAACCTCGGGAATAAAAATCAAATCTATAAATATGACAAGATTTTCAACAATTCAAAAAAATCATGAAATTTCTTCTTCATATTCAATCTTAAATTTATTAAAATTATATCCAAATAATAAAAGTCTGCGTTGAAAATTTTTCATTCTAACTAAAACGATTAAAGAAATAATTAAAAATCTCAATAAACCTCGGGAATAAAAATCAAATCTATAAATATGACAAGATTTTCAATAATTTAAAAATATCATGAAATTTTTTCTCCATATTTTTAGATATTTTTTTCCTCAAAAAAGTGTTTTTTTTTCTTTATTTTTCCTCTCATAGTCAATTTTTATTTTTTTTTCCCAATAAGGTTCGTGAAGCTCTATTAGTGAGACATCGGCATCAGCACGAGAGGCGCAAGGACAACAATATGTCGAGGTTGCCGATCATAAGGTCACTCGCGGACATTGGTCGCAATCATTCGTCCTCCAAGAGTGAGTAACATGAGATATAAAAAAAAAAAATTTTAATAAAAAAAATCAATCACTGATCACCTATTTGGCAATAAATGAGAGTAAAAAGAAAATGATAACTATTTCAAGGCGGAGCCTTTTTGCCGCAGCAAAAACCGAGGATCCACGAATAATTTTGTCCCTTTATCGATATTTTTGAGACGCAAAAGGAAGGAAAAAAAATTATGGATAGATAAAATGTGATTTACCTAAGTAGAGACGCGTGCGAGCGCCAAGCCCGGGGGTTAAATTCCACCCAGGAGATGAATAAGAAAATTCATTTCCTTTTTGCGTTGGAAAAGTTTCGAGGCTTTTGTATGAGTAAGCACGAGGAGGAAGGAAGGGATCATGAAACTTTATCACCACCTCGCCCCATCCCTCAAGATTTGGCCGATCGCAACCTCACGATTTTGACCTCAGTAGCGTCAATTCCCCCAACCCTGTGATTCTTTCGTAGAGGTCACGACCTTTCCAGCTATTTCTTCACAAACTTGCGTGTCTGTAAATCCGACTCTCCCAATGTCAACGATCTCTGAACACCCTCGGCTTATCCAGACGTATTTTTTTGTTCTTATCTCAGCCAGATCCTTTTACTCAATCGTCCTTTCTGCCTTGAATCAAGGTGACCTTGTTGAATCGTTGAATTCGATGGAATAATAAGGGGACGTTCTCGACCGAGCAATTTATTTAATGAATTCTGAGGCTTTTGAGTGGCTTTCGATTGTTGAAAAATTATGTAAATGCACGTTTGCACCAGAGTCGTAAATAATGCATTACTGTATTCATTACCCATTACACTGCATAATGTGAAATGGACAAGTGTACCATTACAAATAAAAAAGTAATGTGTAATGGATGATTGCTCCATTACAAATTACAGTTGAACAAAAAGTAATAGTAATAGTAATTTGAAAGTAATGCATTACCTATTACTTTAAACAATGTGTATTGGATAAGTTTTCCATTACAAATCACAAAAGTAACGTGTAATGAATGAATGTTCCATTATAAATGAAAATAGTAATGTGTAATGAATGCGTGTTCCATGACAAATAAAAAAATAATGTGTAGTAGATGCATGTGCCATTACAAATAAAAAAAAGTAATGTGCAATGGATGAGTGCTCCACTACAAATTACAATTGAAAAAAGATAATAGTAGTGGAGAATATTCCATTACAAATTAGTGTGTTTCTACGATAATTCGGAGCAGGTACTATTTTACTCAAAGGTAAGTCTATTAATTTTTCAATGAAAATAATAATGTTTGTATCATTCATTACACGTTATTTTTTTTATTTGCAATGGCACCTACAGCCATTACACGTTACTTTTATTATTTGTAATGGAACACGCATCCATTACACATTACTATTTTCATTTGTAATGGAACATTCATTCATTACACGTGACTTTTGTAATTTGTAACGAAAAACTTATCCAATACACATTGTTCAAAGTACAGTACATTGTTACAGTAATATTTTTACAACTCTGGTTTGCACGTTACTTTTATGTATATTAAATCGTAGTCATATTTTTTTTCTAGTTTACTCTGATCTGCGTCTGCTCGGTCGATTTTTATTTTATTTTTCACCAATTAACTGGTTACTATTAATAATATTAATATAATATATTATATTAATATATTACATGGTATATTAATATATTTATTTTAATAATGAATTAAATTGATGATAAATTATTATTACTGATAATATTATAATATTAGTAATATTTTTAGCGATTTTATTCCAAATCCAATACGCAAAATCCTTATTTTGTTTATTAAAGCAACGCTTCTTTCATGACGGAAGACAATACAAAAAAATACGTAGTCAAAGAACGTCATCAAATTTAGGCCGAATCGAATTTAAATTGTACTTGACCCCTCGATAGCTTTTTTATTTCAAAAAATTCGTTCCAAAAATTCGTTATATTTATTATTTTCTTTTTCCCATATTATTTATAATTTTTCTATTTTTTCTATGGCACAATTCACATTATTATACAATTTTTTTTTTCCATTTCATCATTTATACTTTATGGTTATTGTTTTATAACGTTATTCATAATCGTATTATTTTAATCATAATATTTTGTATTATTTTTTTTCATTTTAATTTGAGTTAATTTAAAATGTTTTCATTTTAAATTAACTTAAATTTAAATTGCAAAGTTTAATTTTAATTAATGGTTTATTTTTTATTTTTTCTAAGTTTTTTCCCTCGATATAGGAAATTCGATTAATTTTTTTTTTCCTTTACAAAATGGCACTTGCGCCGCGAATGGTTTACAGATTGTGACTGTTCATGTGGTATGCAACGTTTGTTGACGTCAGATTTGCAGGAGCGTCCGATTGGTGACAAAGGCGACACTTACGTACCCGCCGCGGTAGCTCGTAGCACGAGCTGCCCCGATCAGAGCACCGCCCTCATCTCAAAAGAGTCTAAAGACCTCAAAGGTCCATACTTACTGGTACCAGGTATTAAAAAAAAAAAAAAAAAAAAAAAAAAATTTGGCTAGTCAAGCTTTGCTAAAAACGACGCTTTTCCCACGACCGACGCTTTCCTACGAAACTTTCCAATCATCATCGATGCCAAAACACAACGCAATCAAAAAATAATATTGGAATATTCGATTTAAGGGATCGGATAAAAAGAAAAAAAAATTGCTTCATTTCACCATCTTCCAAATCGAACTTTCGTCACATTTCATAATTCGCTTCAAACGCTAATTAAATCAACCAATTTCCACAATAATGTGCTCGCAGCTCGCAAAAAAATTAATCTCGCCATTTCGACCGCCGCAACGTCAAGAAAAATCTTTTTTATTCCATTTAAATACATCTCTACCAGATAAAACTCTATCGTCCAACAATTCTCACAAAATACACTGCTGCAATATTTGTGGCGCTAACTTTACCGAATAACGTCTCTCCACAAATATTTAAGAAAATCATCGCTCCGAAAAAAACTTGTCTCCGGAAACAACTCTACCGAAAAACATGCCCCATTGGGGCCAAAATTGAGCAAAAGGGTTGTTAATGAAAATTCATGAAAATATTTCTTTTCGCTCTGTAGAATCGTGTCATGCTTTTGTTATTCGGTAGAGTTGACCTCGACGACTTTTCTCCTGGTAGAGATATTTTTTATATTTAGTAAAGATATTTCTGGGAGTTGCAAAATGTCATCATCCGTAGGATTAAATTTCGGTAGATTTTTTTGACGGTAGAGTTTTAATCGGTAGAGATGTAAGTGCGTCTAAAAATCGATTTTCATCTACTTAGATCTGTTTCTAACCTAAATTCTTCAGGAAAAAATAGGGAAAAAATATATAATGCTGCTCTCGACTTGGGTAATACACGAAAATTGAGACATCGATTTATATCTCGTGTCAATATATTTTTATTCATTGATACTTGTATTATCGATTGGTTATCGGTAGCCTTGACCGATATTCTTATTTTTCCGTCAGCTGAATCCAGCATACCTCATGCAATAGGATTCACGACGTGGTCCGCCATATTTCGGCTCAAAGGTCAGAAGAGGTCAAGCTCTATCAACTGATTTTCGTTTTCGTTTTTTTCCCCATTTTTTATTCCAATATTTTATATTTTTCCACGAATTTGAGGAAAATTCTTTTTACATTTCCTGTCAAATAATCGATCCTCGTTTGTTCACTTCTAGGACCTGTCTGCTCGTCTCAGCACACTCTCGATGTCAATAAACCCACGAATTTTATGAAAATACATATATCTATGTACAATTATCAATTTTTAATCATGTACTGTTTTTTATGCACTGGGCATACTCCAGTTTTTCAATCTACCTTTTTTTTGACCATTGCGGAGATTTTTGAAAATTTTCCAATTTTCAGTTCCATTTGGTGAGGCTTTTTGTAAATAATTTTGATATTTTTAAATTTCACCATTTGCAAACCACAATGTATTTTATAATTACAACAACAATAATTATAATAATTTACTATATTACATCATTCATAAATTATCCTCAAAAGAATAAGATCCTCAGCAAACAAAATTTTTTCTAATTTTTTTTTGGTTGAGGATATTATTTATTAGATTTATGAATTATGAATATAGTGAATGATTATTATTGTTGTTGTTGTTGTTGTTGGAATTATAAAATACATAGTGGTTTGCAAATGGTTGGATTTAAAAAAAATAAAAATCATTTACAATATTTTTAAAAAAAATTTTATATTGAAAAAAAATTGAGAGTATAAAAATTGAATTTAAATGTTCCCTTAACGTATAATTTTTGTAATAAGCTTCTGTTGTCTGGAAAGCTTTTCCCAGTGATACTATGAATCAAAAAAGTGTCAAAAAATTTTTGAAAGGTCACAAAAAAATTGTCTGAAATACTGGAGGACGCTCCAAACGTCGTTTTCTCTGTTTCTTCTTTTTGTTCAATTTTTGTTCTCTGAATAATCTCAATGTTTAGCGTAGACAATTAAAAAGTTATTGAATTTATATTGAGTCAATAATTGAGATTGAAGAATTTTATAATTGGAGGACTTTTTGTGGGAAGTGAAGTTAAAATGAATCAAAATTAATAATTAATTAAATTTTTAATTAATTAATTAATTTAAAAAATCAGCACGTCATCTTCGTTCATTCTTCCCCCTTGTAAATAAAATATTATCGATGTTTTTTGTTCCGTGCTTCACAAAAAAAAAAAACTGCAAAAAAATATCGTAGTGGAGGAATCAAATTCGGCACCTGCTGTAATCGCCGGAGGTATTGGTTCCGGTGTTGGTGTCGCAGGACTTAATCCCGGTGGTGGTCGCTTTCTCGCAATACCTGGCAATCCTGGTAAAAGCTTCTACGTGCTTGTAAATAACATAAAACATATTTTACCATCAAATGGAATCTCGATTTTGTCGGAATCGAACGCTGTCAATATCAGCCCTGTCAATAAGAGTACATATTCAGAATTGACAGAGTAGATAACAGAATTAACAGAAGGATAGATGACAGAATTGACAGAGTCGATAACAGAATGAACAGAAAGATAGATGACAGAATTGACAGAGTAGATTACAGAATTGACAGATTATATTACAGAATTGACAGAGTAGATGACAGAATTGACAGATTATATTACAGAATTGACAGAGTAGATGACAGGATTGACTGGCATCGTCATACTTGACAGAATGAAAATAAACGTCGACTCAATTGACTGAATGAAAAGTAACAAGTCAACGTTGACAGAATCAAAATTGTATTGTATCGGTTGGGTGGACGTATTTCCCGTTGACAGACTGACAGAAAATTGACATCGTCGTAACTGACGTGATCAAACTTAGAAATTAGAATCCATTTTGCCAAAATGTAAATCGACACCGCCATAGTTAACAGAATATAAATTGACAAGGTCAATGTTGACAGAATGAAAATTCCATTCTGTTTATTCGCTAGACATATTCACAGTTGACAGACTGGACGTTGTCATAGATGACCAAAATTTATTGGCATCATCATACTTGACAGGATTAAAATTGACATCGTCATAATTGACAGAATAAAAAATAACGCCGTCATGGATGATACAATTACGATTGACATCATAGTTGACAGAACACAAGAATAGAGGCAGAAATGTGACATGCCAAAGTTGACAGCGTACAAATTGACAGAATCTCTTTTAATGGACGAGAAATATAAAAAAAATCGAGATTCCATATTGACTCTATAT
Source organism: Alloplasta piceator (assembly GCA_946863875.1). NCBI lineage: Eukaryota > Metazoa > Arthropoda > Insecta > Hymenoptera > Ichneumonidae > Alloplasta > Alloplasta piceator. The sequence goes on along the minus strand of OX333081.1, from coordinate 6,024,250 downwards.
CTGTAAATAAATAAACACCAGATCATCTGTTCAAGCACATAAAACGTTGTTATTGCAGCCTCGTAGCAACTAATGGCACAAATTGTAACGTGCGACATGACATAAACGCTGGTGCACGATAAAATTAACACTTAAAAACGAGTGAATAAATAAAGTTATTGGCACATAAAATCGGAGCACAAAGTACCAAAGAAAACCGTATTATTGAATCGATCCGGTATATAAATCGAACTATATTCTCTGAAAACCTTAAGGGGGAGGCTAAGTTATAACCCTTAAAATACTGTAATTATTGCAATTTCTATCTTAATTTCAGTAAAACGAATTTTTTACTTTTGGGGTATTTTATTGCATCCCCCAGTATTAGAAAACATCCTTTTTGATATTAAAATATAAATTCACTGCCTAAACTATTTTTAAATGTTTAAATCCGGCACTTGACTGTCAAAATATTTTGACCCAAAGAAAATCCATGTTTTTTAGTTGAAATTTTTTTTTCCAATGTCAAAATATTTAATGAAATATCTCGAAAGATTCTAAGTTTCGTTTTATTGGAGACTGGAAAAAAAAATTGTAAAAATATGCTATTTTTAACGTTTTCATTCAGGTTTTTATCTCAATCGTTCATTTTTGAGTGTCACTCTGACAGCATCGATAAAATAAACGTCTAACATGTTTCACCATACGTGCACTCGTGCGACGAACCATAATCATATTATTTTTTTATTTTTTCTCTCCACGCGAAGAGAGATGCTAAAATTATCCCCGAGGACACGCGATACAATAAGACTCCGCGGGATTCGCTTTATGGAGGACAATAAAAAGTACCGTCTCGTGTTTAACCGTCTTGACATTAATCCCCCCGCGATTTTCTCCTCGGTAAGAGCTTAAATTGCACGAGCGTGTCTGACCGATATTGAGCTACTCCACTTCGCCACTTTTTGTTTCGTCTCTCGTGACGCGATTCGAGCTAAACTCGCAGGACTCAATGACGGAAATGACAACTGTCAATTGAAGATACGCTGCCAATTAAAGAAATAATTCTTGAAATATAATTATTATTTAAACAATTATTTTCATGAACAAAAACATCAATCGCGAATAAAATGTTTTTTTTCAATTCTCGAATCGAATAGAACTGTCATTCTAACTGCCAATTGACACTTTTGCAACTTCGTTCAATTGTTAGCGAAAAAAAAATTATTTTTTCCTTCATCGCGAGTTCCAAATGGACGAGTCTCAATGATGCAACTGACTCTGTCAATGACGACTGTCAATAACGATTGTCAATTGAGACTGTCAATTGAAGAAATAGTTACGCAATGTAAATGATAATTCATTTCCGGCAAAAAAATGAGCGCTAAATAATTGAACAAACTTCGTTTTCAATTTGGAAATTGAATGAAGATGTCATTGTACCTGCCAATTGACACTTTCGCAACTTCATTCAATTGTTGGCGAAAAAAAAGAATAAATTTTTTCCTCCATCGCCAATTTCAAGTTGACGAGTCTCAATGATAAAATATCCTGTCCATTACGACTGTCAATTACGACTGTCAATTGAAGAAATAATAACGAAATTTGAATGACAATTATTTTCATGCAAAAAAAATCACTAAATAATTGAACAAAATTATTTTTTTAATTCTACGATGAAATAAAGATGTCATCATAAGTGCCAATTGACACTTCCACAGCTTTATTCAATTGCTTACGGGAAAAAAATGTATTTCTGGCATTTGGATGGGATTTTTTGCAATAGGCAATTTTAGTTAAACAATAATTATCCCTCGGGACAAAATTGGCAGTAGGCAGTAAGCTAGATAAATTTCAGGCCAGGAACCAGGAAGCAACGGTATGGACCGAAGTCCGAGCAGCGTTTCCATCAGCAGAAATCACAGTTCTTCCGGATTGGATAACGGCGACGGTAATCACAAGGTATCCCTCTATATATCATATGAATATAAATATGGGGCATTCCAGGTGAAATTGACCAACATGAATATATATATGGGCGATTCCAAGTGAAATTGACTCTGATGACGATAAATTTTACTTTTTTGTGCAAGATGCACATAATTATTATTAGGCACTTGAATAATTAAAAAAATGATTTTCCGTTGTTCGAAATGTTCTTTAGGGACGCAAAGTTTTCTGCACAGCATTTGAAAAATCGAAGGATTTAATGATCGGACTACTGGGAAATTTAACCTGGAATGTCCCACACATATTGCAATAAAACAAATGAAAATGAATGCCCGCGGCGAGTTTCGTTCGTTGGGCAAAAGTGGGCGATAAATCTCGATCGCCCTCCACGCTCGCGGATGTCGTACACAATTGCTCGCGATTGCCAGGAACGAGGGGGAATGGAAACATTTTTTTCTCTCCTTTTTTTTCTCGCCGCAAGCGACTTCTGTCAATTGTTACGATTCAACGAACCATAGGACATTTTTTTTCTCTCTTTTTCTTCTTCTTCTCTTTTCCCCTTAACGTGACGTAAAATTTACCTTTGACAGAGCAATACTCAGTTCATGAGAAAAATACCAGCCGGCGCCGAGGCGAGCAATATTCTCGTCGGTGAGGTCGATTTTCTCGAAAAACCGCTGTCAGCGTTTATTCGACTGAGCCAGGCCGGAATGATGGGCGATCTCACCGAAGTTCCTGTTCCAACGAGATTCATATTCGTTCTATTAGGACCAACGGTGAGACAAAAAACCTTCATTCTCCTTTTTGGAAGAGCTTTTCGAAAAAAAGAGCCTCCACTTTATAAGGAACTGTTTTCATCAATTTTGGCTTCCTCGTGAAGAAATTTAACTATCAAGCGCAAAAAAAAAGTGACAAAACAATGGACAAAATGTTTGAATCATTTTTAAAAAATTTTAAACGAAATTACAGCCAAATCTCAAACGATAGACAAAATAGCCAGGATTTTTTCCACGTTTTCAATCAGCACAATTTTTCAATCATTTTTTTGGAAAAATAAAAAAATGACCTTGACTATTAGCTTCAAGGTTATTTCAAGGCCAACTTTTCTATTTCAAATGGAAATCTCCGTTTTTGAACTTGGAAATCGATAGAGCGGAAAATGTTACGTTCAAATATCCACTTAGGTCATAGGTACATTTTGACCTTGAAGGTCCTCTAAGGTCAATTAAACTTAAACAAGATGTCGATACCTCTAGAAATAGAAGCTTCTCAAATTCTTTCGTAACAAGCGAAGTTATTATAGTAGTGACCTTGAAGATGACCTTCAAGGTGATTTCAAGGTTAACGTCTTTTTTAAATGGAAACCTGTATTTTTAAGTTCCGAAATCAATGAAGCAAACAGTTTTACATTTACATTAAGATTCGGAAAAGATCAATCAATTTTTTCGGAATAAGTTTGATTTCAGAAATAAAAAATACAGGTTTCCATCGAAACAAAAATATTGACCTTGAAATCACCTTGAAGATTGCCGTCAAGGTCAGTACATAATGCGCCTTATTAAAATTAATAACTTTGGTCGTCACGAAAGAATTTGAAAAGCTTCATTCCCAGAGGTATTCACACCTTGTTCAAGTTTAATTGATCGCAGAGGACCTTCAAGGTCAAAATGTATCTATGGCCTAAGTTCATATTTGAACGTAAAGTTTTCCCTTCTATCGAATGTCAATTGCAAAAAAGGGGGTTTCCATTTGAATGAAAACAGTTGACCTCGAAATAACCTTGAAGCTTGAATAATCGTCAAGGTCAAAATTAAGGTCACCATTGAATTCCTCGTCAATAGTTCCAAAAAAATAACCTTGACCTTTTGGAAAAAGATTTTATAGCTGAGGAAATATTCAGCCGTCCCGTTACTTTTGTGACGTATGGTTCCATTTCAACCTGTTATTCACTTTAAAGGTTTCCCATTCCCAGATTTAGCTGCCTAGATTAGAGTTAAAAAATGAACGGGCATATGACATATCTCGGACACAAGGTCAAAGGACTTGGGGTAATTTTTTTCAGCGGGACAGCATTTGTCCCTCTTTGTGTCCCAGCTGAATAAAACCATCCCAATGATGAAGAACCATGTCCATTACCTTTGATTTCCCACTGGATCTACTTTTGATCCAAGATCTAGGATTCTTCGTCAAGAAAAAAGAAAAAAAAGGTACACCACGAGTGTTTCAACTGAAAATCAATGATTAATCGTTTAAAGGGTGGAATCACGGGATTTCATGAAATCGGTCGAGCAATGGCGACCCTTATGTCCGACGAGGTCTTCCACGATGTTGCCTACAAAGCCAAGAATCGCAATCATCTCCTCGCCGGTATCGACGAGTTCCTCGACGCCGTGACCGTTCTTCCACCTGGTGAATGGGATCCAACGATCAGAATAGAACCACCAGCAGCAATTCCGTCGCAGGTGGGACAAAGAAAAACCAAAAACCCCCCTTAAAAGCCTGCCTCGATTAAATCCAGATTCTTGATGTCCTCTAATTGACCTTTGTCAAAGTCAATGGGTAAAGTTTCCCTCTTGGATTCTATTCAGGACACGAGAAAGAGGCCGAAGGAGGAAAAACCAAAGGAGGACATTGACGAGGAAGCGGATGAGCAAAAGTTGCGCGAAGAATCGGGTCTCTCGAGAACCGGCAGACTTTTCGGTGGTCTCATCAACGACGTCAAGAGAAAAGCCCCATTTTACATTGCCGATTTTAAGGACGCGCTTGCACTTCAGTGCATCGCCTCTTTCATATTTCTCTATTTCGCTTGTTTGTCCCCGATCATCACTTTTGGCGGTTTGTTGAGCGAAGCAACGGGCAAAAATATGGCCGCCATGGAGTCACTCGTTTCCGGCTTTGTTTGCGGCATCGGATACGGATTGTTCTCCGGACAACCGTTGACCATTCTTGGCTCTACCGGACCAGTTCTCGTTTTCGAGACGATAGTCTACAAATTTTGCATGTGAGTAAATTGTGACTAATAACTTTCCATTTTTGCTTTCTTTGTTGTTGTTGCTGATATTACTATTACAGTCGAAGTCCCCATTTCTTGACCGGACGAATGTAGGTCATTCCCACATCTTGACTTCTCCTACAATCCCCACTTTCGATACGACGCCATATTGTGCGCATGCGCGTGTGAGTACGCGCATGCTCGTGGGAGCGCGCACGCGCTGTTCTGATCTCGGCACACTTGCGCACGCGCCTACAAACTACTGGGTTATAGAGTGGTGCAACCATCAATAGGAGAAGTCAAGATGTGGGAATGGTCAAGAAATGGGGGGTTAAGAAATGGGGACTTCGACTGTGTCATTGATTGAATTATTGAACTGGAATACATTTGGCAGCGAGAAAGTTTACTTATTAAAGATTGAGTTGAATTTACTTATCAAGATCCACTCGTGAAATAGATTTATTCATTCAAATCGTTGTAATTTTTTTTTTTAATGAAGAACTGATGCTTAAATCTTTGCTCATTCTCTTTGGAATCGTTCTAACTTTAATATAATTGATTCGTCCGATTACGATCATTTTTCAATTTTTTACAGGCTTTTGAAGTCTTTTTCGTGCTCAAAGGATGTTACTAAACTTAGAGAATGGCGTTTGGTTCATTCTGATAACTTAATTTTTGTAGAAATGAGAGCACTTTGAAAATCGCCGGAAAGAATGGGAATGCCTTAAAAAAATTGCAAAAATCGATGGTCGAACTTAAAAAATCTGCCAAAACTCGAAATATGATCGAAATTGGATGAACCGAGCGAGGTTTTGAAGCTTGAACGATCCTGAAGAGAATAAGCTCAGAGCAGAGTCGAAATTTAATCTAGAAAAAAAGTTATAGTTATTTTAATTAACAAGTTCAAATTTTCATGAATTTTCATCAAAAACATTTTTGCTAAATTTCGACCCCAACACAAATTGTTTTTTTTTTTCTGTTTTTAATAATAAACTCACTTCTGAATCAATTCACTTCTGGAAAATTAAAAGCTTCCTTTGATCAACTTGGTCGACTTTTTTTTCTTTCTTCTTCCCCAAATTGGAAATTGAACGGTATTGGGGTAAAATGGACCAGGTCTCGTATGATCAATTTTCTTTTTTTTCCCCCAATTTGGAAATTAAACGGTATTGGGGCAAAATGGACCAGGTCTCGCATGATTAGTTTTCTTTTTTGTCTTTACGACAGAGAAGCTGACTGGGACTACATGTCATTTCGTTTTTGGATCGGTTCGTGGATCGCGGTGATCCTTCTGATACTCGTAGCCATTGACGCGAGTGCTTTCGTCTGCTACATAACTCGTTTCACCGAGGAAAATTTTGCAACCCTCATAGCATTTATCTTCATCTACAAGGTGAGAATATATATCAACTTTCATTTGCCTCTGCGAGTCTCATCATTCTCGTTGATTCTCTCATTCATCTGATCTCCTCATTTTCTTCCATTTATCTCAAACCTCATCAGCCAGAAGTCTAAAGGATAAATACTATATATGGGGCACTCCACACCAAGTCGACCTGAGTGTGACCCTCGACCTCGATGACTTCGTTAACGATTTTTTATATGATTCTTCCAACTCCAAATAGGATTCAGAATTTTTTTCAGTTTTTTTAAAACCAAATTTGAGGACGTTATGATTTTTTGAACATTTTTTTCCTCCTCGAGGGCCGTAATTTAAAAATCTGAAAAAATTCTCAAAAAACCGGTGTCAATAATGAAAATTTTTTACCCAAAATTCACGATGTCCAGGCTTTCGCTTCCACCTCGATTTTAGGTTTTTATGAAGAAGACGTGAAAAAAATAGTTGCAGAAATTAACCAACTATTTTTGGAAATTGTTGGTTAACGATAAAAATATTCAAGCCACTTTTCACGGTAGATCAATTTCTGCATCTTTTTTTTTTCGTTTTCTTCATAAAAACCTAAAATCGAGGTGGAATCGAAAGCCTGAACATCATGAATTTTGGGTCAAACATTTTCATTTTTGACCCCGGATTTTTGAGAATTTTTTCAGATTTTTAAATTACGGCCTCCGAGGTTTTCGAAAAAAATGTTCAAAAAATCATAACGTACTTAAATTTGATTTTTAAAATCTGAAAAAAATTCTGAATGCTATTTTGAGTTGGAAGAATCATATAAAAAATCAGCGAGGTCGAGGATCACACTCAGGTCAACTTGGTATGGAATGCCCCATATATTTAAATATTGAGGTAATGAAAAAAACTATTTTTTTTCTCGAATTAAAAAGTGTTAGCATATGGAAACAAAAATTATCCTTGAAAATGAGAGCTTCAAAAAAATTCACTAAACAGGTCTCCTCTTCATTTTTTATTTTGAATAATAATTCTTCGTATTTTAAATAAAATAATAATTAAAAAGCCATTGAATTTTTTTTCCAATAAGTCATAGAATATTTTTTCAGAAAATATGAAAAACTATTCAGAAAATGTGGTTGCAGAATAATTTTTTTTCTCTCAAGAAGGATATCTTCCTTACTCTTGTTATATTAAACAATTTTTATATTAAAATATATATTAAATTATATTTCTTAATCTCAAAGCATAAAGACTTTGTTGTATGAACAAAAAATCCTTGTGAGATTTAAAAAAAAATACTTTTGGTCAAGACGCCAGTTTTTTCACATATAATAAAAATGATAATCAAAAAGTGCAATATATTTTTTTCTGTATTGAAAAATAAATATTTTTTTATTTTTTTGTTTAGTTCAGTAGAGAAAACTCATGATCTTGACCCAAAATAATAAAGAATTTTAAAAAATACGTGGCTCAAACGATCTTATAAAATCCTTCTGAAGACTTATTTAAAATAAAAATTGTTCACCGCATATTAACATTTTTAAATTAACAAATTATCTTCTTTTTAGCTCTAAAACAGGTTAAGAGCTAAAAAAAAAAGATAATTTGTTTTCCCATAATTCGTGAATTTATGAACCGCCGAAGTGACGTCGAAGGGTGCAATTATTTCACCCTTAACCTTGGAATAAGGGTGAAACGAATATTCGCCGCAATTTGTCACCGTCCTGAACCTCCCACCTCCCTTCTCGAATTTTTTTAAAAATATGCTCAGGGTTTCAAGTAATTGGATTTTCCTCAGCATTTTCCCATCCCTTTTTCCTTCGTTTCTCTCCTCCTTATTTTCCGACCTTACGTAATCATTCCATACAGCTTATTTTCTCATTTTTCAAATTTACAAATATCAGAATCATTTTTTCCCCCCAAAAGCCAAATTTCTCTGATAAAAAATGTTTTGAGTGAAAAATCTTTTTTAGAACTTGGAGGTAAAATAAAATTATCGGAAAAATTATTAATCCCCTAATTTCCAATTAATAAAATTCTGCGTCATTTTTTAATCGTAGTGTTAAAAAAAAATCAAAAGAATAAAAATCGTGCACGAGAGCTCTCCAATCAACGTCGTTCGATCAATTTTAACCGACGTCCACATATTTGTTATTCAAATTACGTTTAACGCCGATAAAAAAAAATGGCGACGTGAATGCTGAGGATGACGCATAAAATTCTTCCATTTAAAAAAAACCCATCTCCATTGCAAATTTTTTTTTCCCAATAATAAAATGTTAATGCCATTATTTTTCCATCACTGAAGGCAGTGGAGAACGTCCTGTCGATCGGCAAAAAATTTCCGGTCAATACTCACGGAAACGAGAGCCTGTACGATTGTTGGTGCAAACAGCCAAACAGCTCGTTAGTCGCTTTTTCAAGCAGCCATTCCGAGGTTAATTGGACCTCGTTGGATCGTGACACTTGTCAGGTGAGAAATTAAACTAAATTAAACTGAACTTCATCGTTGAGATGAAAAAAAAACATCACATCGAATCAGCGTAACCCGAGAGAGAAATATTTTCGTCCTCCCTTCTAATTTCATCCTCTCGAATTTCCAATCCCTCAGTCGGACGTTGATTCGTTTGCTCTGTGATTAAATTTCACGAAAAACGGGGTTGATCTACCGCGAGCAAAAAAGCACGGTTTAATATAGCAAAAGAGTAACTTGGTCGGTAACTTATCGACCAAGTTCTCTTTTGCGATGAAAATATCTCTGTAACTCGGTTGGTAGGTTACTGACAGAGTTCTCTTTTGCTACGAGCACAATATCTCTTTCACTCGGTCGGTAAGTTACCGACCGAGAGTGCAGTGAAACTATTTGAGGGAAAAAGGTACAAGCACCTTCCATCGAAGGAAAAAGTGCGATGGTAACCTTGTTTTCTTCGTCTTTTCACAGAAATACAATGGTACACTTTACGGAGACGGATGTACGATGCCCCCTTACGTACCCGATGTCTTCCTCATGTCAATTATCCTATTCATGGGCACATTTTTGCTGTCCGTCGAGCTCAAGGACTTTAAGAACGCTCTCTTCTTTCCCTCAAAGGTAAGCGCGATTTTGAATAAAAAATATTCCGTCAATACAACGTTATGCAAGATTTATCCGTCGGTAAAACAGTTTCTGGATCATTAACAAGGTTACGTAAGATCTGTTTGTCGGTAAAACACTTTCTGGATCATTTACAAGGTTATGAAAGATTTATCAGTCGGTAAAACAGTTTCTGGCTCATTAACAAGATTACGTAAGGTTTGCCCGTCGGTAAAACAGTTTCTGGATCATTTACGATGCAAGAGAGAATGCCGAATTTCTTTTAGTTCAAAAGTCTCGATTCACAGATGAAACCGCGCTGTATTTTATTCAAACGAGCGATCGTCGCGACGAAAAATGAATTACTGTTTCCGTTACCGATCGAGCAATTCGGTTAAGGGAAAAATACGTTGTTTTCCTCCAAAAGGTTCGACAAATCGTGAGCGACTTTGCCGTTATCATCGCTATTTTTTCGATGTCGGCTCTCGATCATTACGTCGGCATAAATACACCGAAACTCGAAGTACCGGCCGAGTTCAAACCGACGCTCGAAGGACGAGGCTGGATGATTTGGCCGTTTCAACGCAATCCATGGTGGAGCGCCCTTGTCGCGGCTGCACCCGCCCTTCTCGGCACGATATTGATCTTCATGGATCAACAGATCACCGCTGTGATCGTTAATAGAAAAGAAAACAAACTCAAGGTTCGTCGATATTCAAAATGGCGCCCAATACAATAATGGTAACCTTCAAGCGTTTCAATAGCCGATCTAAAAACTGTTCAAGGATGTTGCAACGTTCATGAAGTCATGATTTTTGCAAGTCCACCATTTTTGGATTTAATAGCAAAATTTCGAAATCCAAAATGGCGACAGCCAAGATGGCTGACATAAAAATCCAAATTGCTTCAATTTTCCTGAAAATTGAAACTTTTAGAGTCGAGAGTCTACTCTTTTTTTATTAAATACTCAAAATTAGCAATTAAAAATCGTAGTAGTCAATGTAAAGGACCTTGAAACTATTCGATTTGCAACAATTTAAACGAAGTGGATAATTTTTCGTTTATAACAAAAAAAAAATTTTATTCAAAATGGCGACGATCTAGTAGATAGCTAATTTGATTATTATGGAAATTGAATTTTTAGTTTATCAAAATAATTTAAAATTCAAAATGGCCGTCGTCGAGATGGCCAAAAAAGCAAAATGGATTGGATTTTGACCAAACGAGAAACTTAGGGGTTTTTTGCTGTTTTGTAATTTAACAAAATTATTAAAAATTCAAAATGGCGGTACTCGAGATGACTAAAAAACCGAAATTGATTAAATTTTGATCATACAAGAAACTTGGGGGTTATTTGCTGTTTTGTAATTAATGACAAAAACCGGCGGCGATCGTTATAATCATGAAAAAAAAATGAAAAACCTTCCAATATCGATTATCGTTGATTTTTCGCCTAAATTACAGAAAGGCTGTGGCTATCATCTCGATCTATTCGTACTGGCGATTTTAATCGAGGTCTGCTCGATAATGGGTCTTCCTTGGTTCGTCGCCGCGACCGTGTTATCGATAAATCACGTTAATTCATTGAAACTCGAATCTGAGTGCGCGGCACCCGGTGAAAAGCCACGATTTCTCGGAGTAAGAGAACAGCGTGTGACACACATATTGATATTCCTGATGATCGGTTGTTCGGTTCTACTTACACCGATGCTAAGACACATACCGATGCCCGTGCTTTTCGGCGTCTTTCTTTACATGGGGGTCGCCTCGTTAAAAGGCCTTCAATTCTTCGACAGGATACTCATTATGCTAATGCCGGTCAAGTATCAACCGGACTACATGTTCCTAAGACAGGTACGAAAAAAAAATTCTATTTTAAACAATAATTTAATCATTTTTTAAAAAAATAAAAAATCCGAATTTCCTAATCAACGTGAAAATCAACGAAATCATCCAACTAATCCTTACATCGTCCAACTAATGAATTATAACAAAGGAAAGGTGTCCAAAATGATCCCCTTAAGAAAAAAATGTTTTTTAAACATAAAGGATCGAGATATAATTTTTTCTAGAAGTTGCATAACTACGTCAAAAAAAAAGAGAATGGAAATTAAATTTTTTGTTTAAAACCTTTTTACGGAAAGAAATTCAACTTTATTTCGCTTTTTCGAAATATTTTTTATGATTTTTTTTCGATCCGGTACCCACTTTTATACGTGACCATTCTTTCGCCTTTTTCGACCATTTTTTTCGTTTTTTCAGCTACGGTACATTTGAAAGGGTTAGCAGACTCTCTATTTTCGTTTTTTAGAAATTGTCGTACGATTTTTTCTTGCAAAGTTATTTCACTTTTGGCTAAAAAAGACAAATTTTGAAAGATGCAACGTAACCCAAAAACTACAGAGTTTAAAAGAAAATGTCAAGTATAAAAAAAGTAGCGTACGTGTACCCGGAATCGCCTGGAATTATTTCAGAATTTTCCTATGAATTTTTTTTTTTTTTACTATTTTCGCTCAAAACAGCTGATTATGACGTTCCAGCAAAAAATTGTATCCGATTGAAATTTCCGTACTTCGTGATACGATAAAAATCTTAAAAAATTCAATAACATTTAACATGCTATAAACAACATTGATCAATAATGATTATTGATCATTGTTCATCAATAATAATATTGCCCAAAAGTCATTAACAAATTGTTAAAACAATTGTTTAAACAATTTTATAAAACTTCTAGGCAATCATATTGTTGATAATTGTTGTTTATAACATGCCAAATGTAGCTGAATTTTTTCAAATTTTTATTGTATCACGAAGTACGGAAATTTCAATCGGATACAATTTTTTGCTGGGACGTCATGATCAGCTGTTTCGAGAGAAAATAGTAAAAAAAAAAACTTCACAGGAAAATTCCGAAATAATTCCAGGCGATTCCATGTATACGTACTCTACTTTTTCATCCTTGACATTTTCTTTTAAACTCTATAGTTTTTGAGTAACGTTGCATCTTTCAAAATTTCTCTTTTTTAGCCAAAAGCATTTTAATGATAGAACATATTTTTATTTTATTTTTTGAATAAAAAAAAGAGTCTCAAACCTGACCATACGAAAGTGAATGATAAAATTAGCAGGGATCATTTTGGACACCGATAGCCTAAAATTAAGAATTTCCCAATCAATTGAACAATCGATCGATGCTCGAGAATATTTTGAAAAATAATGAATTATAATGCGATTTGAAGATGAATTTGAAGATGTCGTTGTTAATTGACATCGCTGATATTACCATCGATAACAAATAAGATGTTTTGATCCAGGTTCCAATTAAGAGGGTCCACATGTTCACCGTCATGCAACTTGCTTGTTTGGCCTGTTTATGGACAATCAAGTCATTCAGCAGCACGTCCATTCTCTTCCCACTTATGGTAAGTCATTCTAACTGCCTCACAAATCCAATGAACAAAACAAACAGTAAAATACCATACAGTGGGGGAGGGTGGGGCACGACGGCCCCCTCGAGGGACAATGAACCACTCTAAAAAATTAGGTCAGAATTTTTTTTTGTTTTTTTTTCGAATTACGATTAATTTGATATATTCATTCATTTTTAGGCCGATGCACTAAATCCGGGGTAAAATGAACCATCAAAAAGAATTTGAAAAGAAAATTGTTCTTAACAGAATTGAAAAATTTTCAAGAGAAAACATGTATCTGTTATCTAAGAAATTGAAAAAGACTTGTTTGGGTTAAGAAAATAATAGTTCAAAAAAGTGATCGACAGTATCGATTTTTTCGTCAATGATATTGACTTTATTAACCATTTTATTAACCATTTCCAAAAAATATTGTAATTAGTGACAAAATATTTATGATTTTTCCAAAAAATTTACAAATTAGTGACAAAATATTTTTAATTTTTCTAAAAAAATTAGTAATTAGCGAAAAAAATATTACTAATTAATTTAAAAAAAAACAGTAATTTGTAGGAAAGTATTATGCATATTTAAGTACATGGTTATAAGCTCAAAAGACTCTATTCAAAAAGTTGTTTTATTTTTTATAATAACTAGATCTTTTGAATATTTCACACATTAGTATTTATTGTATCGAATATCATACGATATCACATAACTTATTATTAATGCAAATATTTAATCAGTACGTATTAAAAAATACATTAGTAATTTTTATTTTATTTATTACTTTTTCCAAAATTAATACAACATTTCTCCACAAATTATTGATTTTTTTGGTTACTTAGCAATATCTTTCTCACTAATTACTAATTCTTGGAAAAAATTAGTAACATTTTATCATTAATTACGCATTTTATTTGAAAAATTAGAAATGTTGTGTCACTAATTATTTATTTATTAGGAAAATTAGTAACATTTTGTCATTAATTACTAATTTTTTAGAAAAATTAGTCATATTTTTTTGCTAATTATTAATTTTTTGAAAAAATTGGATAATAAAAACGGATCTATTTTTTTTGCCGATCACTGTCAAAAATATAGAAGTTATTTATTATTTAATGAATTTTAATATAATCTATATATTGTTTTGTGCTAAACAAATTAACAATAACATACAATATGATTTATGCTAATTGTTTGAAAACGTAACAAAAATAAAAATTTTAATGAAACATTAAATTACGTGAAGAATGTAATAAATTACTTTTCACAATAATAACAAATAATATATTCGTTGGAATGATCTTTGTCTAGAGCTGAATCATGAGACCATGCCTTACAATTTTTACACTGAATCCATGATTCCTCAGGTGAACAATTTTTTAAAAATTCTTTTGTGTGATACATTTTTTAATTCTTGTGTAATAAAAAAAAATTATCATTTTTTAGAGGGGTGCCCCCGAAACATTTTTTTTTTTTTAATTTCGGCAAAATAACGGTAAATCCGTTTAAAATAGAACAAAAGTAAACTGATTTGATGGTTGAAAGCCAAAAAAAAAACGTATCGGCTTAGGGGGGTCGTCTTGCCCCAGCCTCCCCTACGTCAATATTTATTTTCCCAAAAATTAGGGGTGTGCGAATATTCGAACTATTCGAGTTATTTGAACCAGGGATCGGCAAACAAAAATTACGATTTTCCATTTTTCAATTGACGGAAATTCGATAATTTGAAAAGATAGAATACCAATTGATGGAGAAATTGAAACTATCCGAAATCGTATTTTCAATTATCCAAATAATCGGAATTGGTCGAAAAACAATATCAATTACTAAGACAATGGGTAATTGATTTGAAAATATTTCCAATTATCCGAACAATCGGTAATCGATAAAAAAATAATATCAATTAATCAGAAAATGGGTAATTGAAAAATTTTCAGACCAACATGACCCATTTTCTGATCAATTGATATTATTTTTTTACCGATTACCGATTGTTCGGGTAATTAGAAATATTTTCAAACAAATTACCGATTTTCTGAGTAATTGATATTATTTTCCGACCAATTACCGATTATTTGGATAATTGGAAAAAAAAATTTTTTCCATTAACCATTGTCGGGTAATTGAAAATTTAGATTTCAGAATTATTAATTTTCAAAAAATTGATAATATTTTCCGAAAATGCGCCTGAAAAATATCATTACTGCCGATCACTGATTCGAACTATTCGCACACCCCTACTAAAAATCGTCGTTCAAGTTATAATTTTTTTTTTTTTTCAACTTTTTCTCATTCTTATCAGCTCGTCGTTATGATCGGTATACGAAAGTCCCTCGATCTCGTGTTCACTCAGCGCGAGCTCAAGATATTGGACGACGTGATGCCGGAACCGAGCAAAAAGCACGCCGACGATCTTCGACAATTGGAGAACGGCGAGGTTAGCACCGTAACGCGAATACTGAGAGCAATCGTCTGTCGGAAATAACCCGCGAGACGTGACTCCGGGTCGGAAACGTGTCCCGTAGTCACTCTGACGCTTTGCGATTACGACAAGGCAAAGCTTTACGAAGAAACAAAGTCCGGAGATCAATGATAAATTTTCGAAAAAAACAAGAACACAAAAAAAATCAAATTTCACACCCTTGATAACAAAATTTGAAAAAAAAAATCGAAAAAGAAAAAGGAGACCATTGGTCATCGGTTTCGTGAGAGAAAAAAGAAAGAGAATCAATTGAAAACGATCGATGATCTATCGATTGATCATCGAACGAGCCACGATTCGATTGTCTCGGCGATAGACGCGGGAAAAAATAATGAAAAATTAGCGAAATATAGGACAATTGATTGATCCATTGCGCGTTATCGGTGCGAAGAGAGAAAAAAAAATGGCGGAAGCGTCGTGAATCAGTATTAGCACGTAGACCGAGAGAAAATCGAATTACACGGAGCAATCTTTGAAAAACAAAGGAAAATGTTCTTTCCCTCCCCCCCCCGCCCTAAATTTTTATTGTCTTTGGGACTATTTTGAGGGTCGAAGGAATATCGAGAACCAAAAAAAAGATTCCAAAAATGAGAAAAATTATTTTTCCTAGCATCCCCCTGCAACCCCTCTCGTACTTCCGGTTCGAGGATATTTTAGATCTATTATTATTATTATTTTTTTTTCAAAAAACGAAGTTTGTTTTTATTGTCAAATCGATCAACGTCGACGGCGTCGTTTCCCATCAATCGCGTTTACACCCCCAATAAAAGCACCTTTTCTTTATTTTTATTATTATTGTTATTATTATTATTGATATTTTTCATTTTTTGCTCTGACCGTCTCTCTCTCTCTCTCTCTCTCTCTCTCTCTCTCTCTCTCTCTCTCTCTCTCTCTCTCTCTCTCTCTCTCTGCGCTCTATATTATCATAAATGTTATGAACAACGATCTACATGTTGGTCTATCTTTATCCCCAATTATTCACGTAAAATACACACACACGAGTTTTTCTGCCTGATAAAATTTTTCTTGTTTTTCTACTTTTTCTCGTTTTTCTTCGCACACTCGTCACATCCACGTAATACATGCATTTTATTGATGTCTCACGGGATCCCACGAAAAACCTGCTACACTAACGAACAACAATCATCTTTGGGTGATAAAACTAAAAAAAAGTCACAGTCGTGGTTTTTTTTTTTTTTTTTTTTTTTTTTTTTTTTTTTTTTTTTTTTTACACTACTATTTGAGATTTATCCCAAATCCCATTCCCAACGATCGGAGGACAAACAGACACGTGCCACGAGCACATCATCCTCTCGAGGTATGAAGATCTCGAATTTTCAAAATTTCAAAATTTTAGACACTGCAGAAATTAATTTACGAATTTTCGTTCGATTTGACGCTTTGAAGACCGTTCAGTATGTTTTCTTTCTTTTCTTTTCTTCCTTTAATTTGAGGACCTAAGAAAATAATTTATTTGAATTCAATAATTTTCAATCAAGCGATAATTTTCAATCGAGAAAATGATCGTGAGGTTTTTTTTGTCTTCAAGGGGTTGAACAAGGGCAAACTTAGTTGTGGCTTAGATTAGTTTTTTTTTTGGGGTTCAGCTTGAAAAAAGACACTAACGATTATTCCAAAGAAAAACTCGGTGCATGTTCAGTTTTTTTTTAAAGGGAAATCGTTTAGAAACTAGGAGAGCTTTTTTGAATCTTATCACGTAAATTTCATTTTTTCGGATGATCTAGATCGTGAAGGATCTACAGATCACAATCTACATGGACTATTGAAATTTTGGGATCTATAATATAGATCTATAGATCTATAGATCTATACATCTTAATATAGATATAGATGATAGATCTTTAATATAGTTCTATCATCATCTTCATGATCTATGGATCAATGGATCATTGAATTATGAGAATCATTGCTCAAAATATTGAAAATTGTGAGAAAACATTTGGGATGGTTGAAAAAGAACGTACGATTTTGTAACTGCGTTTCTCATCGAGATTTTTGTTGGAAAAAATAGACACTGCAATTATTTAAACTTTTTTTTGGGTCAATAAACTACGAAAATGACGAAGCTATTTGGAAATTTTTATTTTTATAATCTTTTTTTCAGTTTTCAAAAATTTTGAAATTTTGAAATGAATTTCTTAAATAACGGCAAAATTATTAAAATTACACTGTAGAGATTTTCGATTATTTGGAGAGAATCGATTCTCTAATTGATTCTGAATCGAATCAAGAAAATCGATTTTCATGAAAAATCGAATCCAAAGAATCGATTTCGTAAGAATCGATTTTTAAAAATCGTAAATAAAAATTAATTGCCAATTAAACCTTCCGTAAGTGTTTATTAAGTATTTGCTATGGAAAATGATTAAATTGGATTAATTTATTTTTAATACAAAATGATGAATACAAAATAACAAATATAAAGCAGTTTTCATTCTGGCTAAAGATAGTTCGATTCTTTTACGGATTTGCACTTTGAATATATTCCTGAAAATATTATGAATATATTTAACAAATCAGACTGTTTTTCTATTACATCAGTTTCTATTGTTTTATGATATTTCCCATATTTTTACTTTCCATTATTTTTTTTGTTGGATCATTTTGTCAATATTTCAACTTTTAATTTTTTCTACTCTTTTTCTCATGTTTTCACATTTTCACATATTCTTTTTTTCTTTTAACCTTGACCTTGATGTTGCATAAACTTTTGTCAATCTTTATTTGATTGCCAATCTTTAATAGATAATGAATTTAATGAAAAATCAAATTTTCGATTTTTAAGGTCAAGAATCGATTCACCTAAAGATCGATTATTTGAACAAAAGAATCGAACATCCCTAAGTTACAGCATTTTCGGTTTTTTTGTTCCAAAATTTGAACTTTTTTGACAAATTCAAGGCCAAGAATCCTAACTCATGAATTCGTGTATATAATTTTAGTTTCATAGCTGCAAAAATTCCAAAATTTGCGGATTCATGAGCATTTTTGTTCTGCTTCCAAATTTTTGTTTCCAAAAATTAAAAAATTTCCTCAAATTATAGTTTTTGGTGAAATTTCATCAAAATTTCAACTGAGCAAAAGATCTGCTTGAGTATAAAATTTCAGCTGATATCCAGAGAAAAATTTTTAAAATAATCAAAAATCTCAATGAACGCATTTCAAAAAAAATTTTTTCTTAACCATCTCCAAAACCGATGTTTGAGCAATTTTTTCCACGTGATACAATTGAAAAAAAAAAAGAAATAAAAGTGTGTCCCGCGAGTGTGGGAGAGAGTGCGAAAAGTCATTCGAAATCCCGCAGGAACCGAGCGATCCGATTGGCTATCCGTCATCTGGAAATCTGCAGATATCTTTGGCAAACGGTAACATAATGAAGATACCGTTGACGAGCATAAACATCAGCGAGGAGGTTAACAAGAGCGGTATATGGAAGCAGGTCAACGAGGTCAACAGCAACGACGAGAATAAACAGCAGAAACAGCAAAAACAGCAAAAAATGATCAAGTACGATTTTGATCGTAGACAAAAAAAACACGATCTATAATCTATAAGTGTTGCCTATTTTTCTTTCAAACCGTAATATCCCGATCATTCGAATCATCGATAACGTGAAGACGAAAAAATAAATCCATCATCATCAGCATCATCATCATTAACATCGTTGTTTCATCGACCGCGTCAAAGGACTTTACTTAAGGGAATGAGAAATTTTGCACCTCGAGCACCTCTCATTTTACGCCGCATTATCGCACGACAAATTCCTCATCGCAAAACATAGTTCGAATCGTGTAAACCAGCGATATGCGGTTCGTATTCCCTTAATTTAACCGGCCGATTAAATTTTATTCCTTAAACTCAACGAGCCGTCAACTGCGGATGCCCCTCTTAATTTCAGAGGGCATATCGCAGTTTACAAAGGAATTGGGACTTACAGAGCCCGGGGAAAGTTGAATTATTGGAATTTTTTGTTGAAATACGGGAAAAACGATGCTAAAATGGGTTAAAAACTACGAATTTCGTATCGCTGCACTCTCGAGTGATTCTTCTATTATAATGCGTGTATTTTTTTGTCTCTTTCCCTCTCTTGATTTCAATATTTTCTCCGTTTATTCTCAACACCGTCGGAAAATCAGCGTTGGAAAATCAAAGAAACATCCCAAGAAGGAAGCCTCGAATCAGATGTCGGACGAGACGACACGCTTGACGACGATGAACGAGGAGGAGGACGAGGATGACAGTGGAATATCGATAAAGGTGACAAGCGTGAATGACTCTAATCAGTAAAAATGGACAATTAAGAGAAAAAAATTAAGCCAAAAAACGGAGAGGAGTACTAACCAGGATCTACGATTACTACACGCTAAAAAAAACATACAAACAATATACCGACTGAGCGAGGAGATTTGAAAAAAAAAATCGAATTTCGAACAAGAGGTTTCAAGAAACGTTCGAGCGAGAGGTTGAAAGCAAAACCGAGAGCTTCTCGAGTGAGTAAACAAAAAGTGAGATTCAAGTCGAATATCGAAGGGAGAGGAGCTGGCGCCGATGCTTTTCAATTTCGAAATTGAATCAATTTTTTCTTTCCACTTGATTCGTAACTTAAAAGCGTGAAATGTAAAATATGCTTGAATGAATTTGACAAAATTTATTCGTTAAAATTTTTTAACAAAATTATTCTATTTACCTCCCGAAAGAATTCGGCGAATTTTGAAATTTTTAAATGCAATTAAAAAAATATTTTTTAATTTCTTTTTTTTAATTCACTCAAAATACAATTATCAGCACGTTTTCTTTTTTGTCGTGACAAATCCTTCGATTATTCGTCAAAGCATAGAAAATCATAACCCGCATTCTTAGCAGTGATCGGCAAAAAAAATCTATATCTTTATTATCACAATTTTTTCGAAAAATAAATAATTAGCAAAAAAATATTACTAATTTTTTTTTCAACAGCAGTAATTAGCGCGAACATATTACTAATTTTTCTAATAAATAACTAATTAACGATAAAATATTACCAATTTTTTCCAAGAATTAGTAATTAGCGAGAAAGATATTGCTATAAATAACCAAAGAAATCAATAATTTGTGGAGGAATGCTGCATTCATTTTGGAAAAAGTAATAGATAAAAAATAAAAGTAATAGATAATAGATAAATATAAATACTAATGTGTGAAATATTCAAAAGATCTAGTAATTATAAAAAATAAAAAACTTGGTAATATTTTTTCGGTTTCTAATTACTATTTTTTTTTCTTTGAAAAATTAGAAATATTTTCTCAGTAATAACGAATTTTTCAGAAACATTACTAATATTTTTCCGCTAATTACGAGATTTTATAAAAAATTAGTAATATTTTTTGACTAATTATTAATTATTCAAAAAAATTATTCATAAAATCAATATCGTTGATGAAAAAATCGATACTGCCGATCACTGATTCTCAGCTAAGTTTCGTGCATGGCCCTGCAAAAAATATTCTTGTAGAAAACAAAACAAACAAAAAATTTGGCACTCCCTGTGGATATACGACACTGTCGACGATGCTTATAGAATTTTGAAGAAAAAAAACAAACTAATTTGGTCGAAGAAATGGCACATTTACAGCTACTTCTTTCTCTACCAGAAATACATGTGTTCCACAATAAAACGCAGTAATATTACTACAGTAATGTTATTGCAGTAATACTACTATTTAAGAAGTCTACAGTACTATTACTACAATAATATTACTGTAGTAATATCACTGTTTTATTGTGGTACACATGTATTACTGCAGACTTATTAATTGGAAGTATCACTGTAGTGGTAATATTACTGTAGTAATATTACTGTAGTAATATTACCGTAGAGTTGTTAATTGGCAGTGTTACTACAGTAATATTACTGAACACTTGTTAATTGGTGGTAATATTACTGTGTTTACTAGTCTACAGTAATACTTCCAATTAACAAGTCTGCAGTAATATTACTACAGTAATATTATACAGCTCCCCGGTAACGTCTCTATCGCAAAATCTCTCTACCACTTGATAGCCCTTCCATTTTGTAAGTCTACCAGATTAGAAATCTCCGACTTGTCAACTCGGCCGATAACTTATCGACGTTGCGGCCCGCCCCAATGAAAAGACACAGTTGCCCTGGAGTCGGTAAGGAAGGTATCGCAGGGGTCAAGTCTCAGAGAGTTGTTTCTGGTAGAGAAATAAATGGTAGAAATGTAAATCTGCCAAAGGAATATAAATATTGTTCAATCAATCTGTTTTGCTCGCATAACAATAATAGATTTTTCTAGATTGCTCGAGGATACATTTTTTTCTCTTTTTTCAAGTCGATACCGAAACCACGATTTTTTCGATTTTCGTCGTTTTCAGGTTGATCTCATACGATCGAAGGATTCAAGCGGAACGTTCAAGCCAAACGGGACTACGTCTGCCGAAACATCGGTTTGAATACAATATCCCCATATCAAAATAGATATAGATATAAATTATTATTGTTATTATTATTATATTATTATTAAAAATTCCCAGCCTACTCGGGGAAATCAACGTCCTTCTTATCACTCTCAGCTCGGCTCTCTCGTTTGATAACGATTTTATTGTCCTCCGATTCAAGCAACGACGATAATAATCGAGGGAAAAAAATTAAAAATTTCATTCATAAAAAAAATGGCTCGTCGAAAAAATTCTGAGCCCACTTTCTACCTCGGTGAATGTTGGATAATGGGATAATTGATAAATCACGAGTGATGAGGGAAAAATAATATTTTTCTTTTGTGTCTGTGTGTAAAATGTTTAAATTTTACGATTTAAGTCGTGGATTTTTCTAACGAGTGAAAAATTTAATTGGCTATAAGGAAAAATACAACCCCCCCCCCCCCCGAGAGTAAATATTGGTCTAGTAAAGCGAAATTTTTTTGAAAAAAATTAGACAATTCATAAACATTTTTTTTACCTCCACATTTTCTAAAAATAAAAATAAAAATGAATAATCACTTTTCACATCTACGTTGTTCACGTGTTTGTGTAACTCAAGCCCAAATTTTCGATTTCCCCAAAAAATTGACCGAGCAAAATCAATTTTTCGAGTGGCCCTATTTTTGTTAATTACCAAATATAAATCTGTTCTCGTATAATAGAAGCAAATATTTGTGTACTTAGAACAAAAAAAAATGTGGATTAACGACGTGATGAAAAAAAAACCACGTGTACAAAAAAAAATAGTGACCCGCGAACGTTTTCTTCGAACATCGACAAATGTTCGATTTGTCTGGAAGAAAAAAAAACGCCATATTACCCGCGTGCTTTTTTTCACGACGTGAAAAAAATATTGTATTATCGGATGAAAACGACGTGAGCATAGAAAACAAAAAAAAAACAGTATCGCTGCGAAAACAAAAACGGCATTGCCAATTTTTAACACATTTGATATTTTTATGAGAGCCCGCACTCGCCCCCCGATAAGGGCACATATTTGTACTGTGAATTGTAATCCGTGTAATGAATTAATTACAAACACATATGTGTGTATGTGTGCGTGAATGTAGAAATGGGTATAATGCGAGTAAAAAATCTTTTGAAGACATTTTTTTCATTTATTTTTATTTTTATTTTTATTTTTTTTATTTGCATTTGCATTTTTATTTTTATTTTTATTTTATTTTTATTTCATTTTATATCACGAAAGTAGATGAATAATAATAATAATAAAATGAGAATCCTCTTTTTTTTATAAACGCGCTTAATTATTTTTTTGAAAAAATATCAAAATATTCATTTTCCCTGCTAAAATACCCATCTCTGTGTATACGATGACATTGATGATCTGATCGTGAAAATAAAAAAAAAGTTGCCAATAATGTTTGTTAAGGCTGTTAAAGATGTTGCTTGTTGAGATAATTTTGTAAACACAGGTAGTTTGCGATTATTGGCTTTGCAATTTGAATTTTCGTGTCAGCGTGAATCTAAGACGAAGGTTGAAAGTAAAATCGAAAATGGCTGGCTAAAAAATCGCACGAAATTGTAATGGTTTTTGTTTGAGATTAACGCAGAATTTTTGTTGATGTGTGGTTTTTTTAAAAATTAATTATTGACCATTATGTCGAGCCTAACCCGGAAGCCTACACGAAGCCCAATCGGTTTTGGACTCAAAAGGGGCTCAGCAAAAAATTGCTGTGATCGAATTTAAAAAAAAAAAGCAGACGGCTCGAAATTCAATGCAATGATGTTTAAAGTTAATTTCGTCGTCGATTTTGTGTAATGGCGTGTAAATAATAAGTGAAATATGTGACTAGACTCATCGCGATAAGTTACTAATAAACATCATTAATAATTCAAAAAATAAAGAGAAATCTTTATCGACCGTAAAAATGATAAAAATTGTGAGTTATTTATTCTTCGACATTATTTTCAGGTATTCAATAAAAATGATCATTTTTAGCATTAAAAAATGATTTTATTTTACAATGATACAGTTTTTATTTTATTCTTTCCCTTTTCCCTATGAAAAAATGTTTAGGCTGATTTTTTATGAATAAGATTTGCTTTTTGTATTTAAAAAATCGAGAAATACTCCAGAGCACACAAAAAAGCAATAAACGATAATGTGAATATTTAAAAATTCTGAAAATATTAGGATGAAAACAAATAAAATTCTTACCATTTCATGCAGCGACGATTCACCTCACGTTCGGACTTGAAGGTCATCCGCGAGGAAGTATTTCTCACGAAACTGAAATTTGATCACGATTGATCACGAAGATTTAAATAAAACTTTTGTAAATGTGTAAAAAAAACAGGTTCAAAAATACTGCACTGTAATAATCCTGCACTGCAATCCAAAAGGTGGTCCGATCACACGCGACACTGCTACAAACGTCAAGGTCAATGCGAAAAACCGACGTTTGTTCACTCGACGCGCCTAACCTATCATCTCGCATCATCTCTCGACTCGCGATAATCGTAATATTAATCCACGCTCAACGAAATTACAATGAATTGACGGAGAATCATTGAAATAAAAATATGGGACAAGCGACGCAAAAGAAAAACTCCCGTCACAAAGAAAGGCCGACAAAGCGCCGCTCCGTGGAAACAATCGCCCGCGCCAATGTTTCGCGAGCGGCCACTTGGACTTACCGACCGAACGCGTGCCGACGCTCGGGCGGTGAAAATTCTATGAGACATAACCTCATTCTCACGAACGTTTTATGAACTCGCTAAACAAGCCTCGAAATGAAAAAAATGGGCACTCGAGTAAGTTATTCATACATTTAGCGGCGCTAAACGTATGGATAACCACTTCAGTGCCCATTTGTTTCATTTCGACGCTTTGACGGACGTTTGGTCACTCGACGCACTTGACCTGTCATCGCACATAATTTCCCGAGGCGCGATAATAAT
Source organism: Alloplasta piceator (assembly GCA_946863875.1). NCBI lineage: Eukaryota > Metazoa > Arthropoda > Insecta > Hymenoptera > Ichneumonidae > Alloplasta > Alloplasta piceator. The sequence continues at coordinate 5,999,577 of OX333081.1, read as the reverse complement.
TACGTTCGATAAAGTTACAATGATTTTACAAAAAAGAATCGAAAAAAACTCAGAGAAATGCAAGTCGCGCCGACGAACGACAACTTGTTGTTGATACGAGATTCCATTATGGCTGCCGTGTTATTAATTTTCTCACTAGCGCCACAACCGCGCGATCAGCCGGTGGCGAAAAGTTCAACTAGCTACCGATGCTGGTGACTTACCCATCGAGCTCTACTTTACCGACTCTGATTACTTTTACTTTGCGAATTCGAATTTTCTCGCGGACCGGAATACATTCTTGACAGTGAGAAAAAAATATCTATGGAAAAAAATATCGAAAAGTTATTCATACCGATGAGAAATGGTGCTCGATGCTTCGCGGGGGAGTCACTCGAGAAAAAATACGACGGAAGATTGAAAAAAATCGGAGCGGCCAAAAACGCGTCCATCTTGGTCAACCGCCGAGTTTCACGCGACGTGAAGTTTTTGTGACACTCTAGTCCACAATTATGTTTAAAAAAACTTTTAATTTACAAAAATATCGAAAAATTATTCACAGCGATGAGAAATGATGCTCGATGCTTCGCGGGAGAGTCACTCGAGAAGAAATACGACGGAAAAATGAAAAAAACCGAAGCTGCCAAAAACGCGTGCATCTTGCGGAAGAGCCGGATTTCAACTGACGCAGCGGTCAGCGGTTCTCAACTCACGCCAATGCAAAAAACATGGCGGATGTTCTTGAAATATGTGCCGAGATAATTTTTTTTCCTCGAACGGAGCTTCTTCGCTGTTGGAAATATTTTTCGCTTCGAGATAAAGTGCAACGTCGATTGGATTACACCGCATCGCCTTTTGGATTACACCGCATCGCCTTTTGGATTACACCGCAGTATTTTTTAACCATTTTTTTTCAGGATTACAAAAGTTTTTTTTTAAACGTGATCAATCGTGATCAAATTTCGGTTCCGTCGCGTTTCGCGAGTTTTTTCTTCGAGTTCCGGTTCCGAAAAAAAAACGCAGCTGCATTTCCGGTTCAAATCCGAGGGATCTCTCAGGTTTGCACATCGATTGAGAGAGCATCGAGACGAACGAGTGAGTAGCGAGCTAATATTTTATTACTTATTGCCATTTTTCGTGCAATATTTCCACAGTTGTTTTTTTATTATGACTTATAATATTGCAATATATTTGTTTTTATTATTTTTATTATTAATGTATCAGATTTTTCAGGAGATTATCAGTGATCGGCAAAAAAATATTAGATTTTTAATTAATCGTCATTTACAAAATTAACATTATCGTCCATTATTTTTTTTAGGTATATTTCGATAATCAGTAAATTAAAGACCAATACTACGAATCATTTGGATATTGAATAAGTGTATTCTTTGAATTATTCGTTATTAGAAAAATTAGTAATCGTATTCTTTAAAATACTTATCATTAAATTAATTAGTAATTGAATTATTTTGATTACTAATTATTATAATAATTTATAATGGAACTACGTCAATTATTGATTATTTGAATAGTTAGCGATGTATATATCTAAATTACTAATTATTCAAGTAATTAGTAATTGAACTATTTCAATTACCAATTATTTGAATAATTAATAATTTAGATATGTTATTACTAATTAATTATAAATTCCTTCACAATTTGAGTACAACTTTACTACAAATAATTGTAGATGTTATTGGAGTGAACTTGTACAAAAGTTGGAGTATATTTTGTGTACAAATTTTCCTACAACTTGTATCCAATTGCTGGCCGTAGATTTCGATCAACTTGTATGCAAATGTTGCTCACCAAAAACTTACCGTAAACTTGGCGTCAAATTGATTCCAAGCGGATGATCAAGTTTTTATAGTACAACACTGACTATGAAAGTTTCTGCTTAATTTCGCTATACAAATTTACAAACATAAATATGCATTATCAAATAATTAATAATGGCAAAGAATAATTAACTAATTTTTTGAAAAATTAGTAATTAGAAGAATTAATTATCTAATTATTCGAATAATTAACTAATTTCATAAAAAATTAGTAAGTAGAGTACTCAAGTATTTAATTACATGGATAGTTAATAATTAGAAGGAACAATTAACTAATTTTAAAAAAAAATCAGTAATTCATGAGAGCAAAATTTTAATTACTTGGTTATTGAGTAATTAATTGATCTAAATTACAAGTTATAGGTTTAGTGGATAATAATCGTACATGAATTATCGAATTTTCGAATATTAGAAATACTTTACTGCCTACTTACTGAGTATCTTAATAATGCGTAATATTAATATTTAATATTAATATTAATAGTAACATTAATATTTATTGGAACAATTATAAAATTTTCTAACACGGAGCGGTAATTAAATTGACGAAAATATCGATTTTGCCGATCACTGGAGCTTATGTTATTACTTATTCTAATGATTTTTTTTAATCCTATTTTTTTTCAATATTCTTGCAATCAATTATGAATTACAAAAGTGACAATGAACAAATCTACGTACATCTGTTATATTGACGTAACGTTGCAAATCGTCACGGCGAATCAATATTATCAAGAATTTCGAAATATTGCAACTTACATATGGGCCATTCCATGTAAAATGGACCAAGAATTGGAATCGACCCCTTTCAATTCCGATGAAATTTGATCAGAAGTTTTCGTTTCTGGTAAAACAAAGTTCTACCAAAGGAAAAAAATTATAAATTTTTTTTTCGAAAGTTATGCAAGATTCAAAATTTCACATTTTTTAAAATCTTTCAAGTTTATTCTTTAAATATCTCGAAAACTATTATGGTTACGAAAAATCGTTCTGGGTTCGTCTTGAAGAGTATACTTGAGGCTACGAAAAAAAAATATTTCCAAAAAAAAATTTGAAAAATGATGAATTTGACGGAGTTTGAATTTTCAAAAATCGTGCAAATCCACGATCGACATTACATTTTTGGTTCAATTTTTAAATATATAATACCTTCTATTTGATCGGTTCGTGTTATCGCGATAAGTCGTTGTTAATATGCGCGAAAGCTTCTATCCCGACGAATATTTTATTCACGCTGATGATAGTGGTTACAAATGGCGACAAATTATGCCACTCACTATCATTGGATGACGATCGATCGGTACAAAGTATGAGGGGATCGTTTGGATCTTTGATTCTTTGCGACAACCGATCCTTCCAATTGGTTATCTTTTTTTTATGACCCTCAAGATTAAAAAATCTTTTTTTCTCGATTTTGTCAAAACACAACTTCTGAAGAGGATAGATGGATTTAAAAATTTCAAATAATCCATTTTTTTAATTTAATATTACAATATATCTAGAATATTTTCCCAAAATTTCAACCAAATCAGAGTAAATATTGCATTTCTCTAAAAACATTTTTTTTAAAAGTCTGTGAACACGATTTCTCTAAAACTAATCGATCTCATTGAAATTTCCATTGAACGAGGGTTTAAAATTTTTTTTTTATTACAACTAATTTTATAAGAAACTTCTATCCACGAGTCATGCAATAAATAACAATCGATGGGTATTAATTCCTTTTTTTTCTCTTGCCAAGCTTTCGATTTTCAATTTGCAACACTGAGATTGGTATCGATGTTGCCTTCGGAAGTAGTACTGTCAACTTGCATTTGAATCATGATCATGACATACGCAGAGAGCATTCCAAATATCTGAAACAAAAAAAAATATCAGTATCCTCATTTTTATTCTATTCTGTATTATTATCACTTTACAGTAATTAAAAAAAAAAATATTATTACCGAGTGCACAAGAGAACCGTTCAATGGAAATAATTTGCAAGCGGTGAATTCCACCCTCTTGTTCAATAACTCGAAGGCAAATCCCTGGATCTGCAATATTTACTAGATAGAAGAGACACATTTACAGCTGTGACCATTTTACAAGCCTATTAAAAGTATCTGGGTCTTTAAACCTGCGATTCCCTACTTACCGACTGTAGGTCAACTGCGTTTTTTATTATTGGGGCGGGCGAAAGAAATTTCGAATAAAAAATTGAATAAACATTTTTTTTCAATTACCTGGATTTTATCCTCGCGACTGGTGGCTGAATTCAATATCAAAATCGGTATCACATCAGCTGTTCTCTTCATCTCCACGTCGTTAAGAAAGGAAAGGGAAAAAACAATTAAATGCCAATCAGTAGCAGGGTTGCAAATAATGCATTACTTTTTTTAATGCATTTGCATTTTCATTAACCATTAACATTTAATGGTTATTGGAAATAATTCTCATTAACCATTAAAATTTAATGGTAAATGGTTAATGGAAATTATTTCCATTAATCATTAAATTTCATTGGTTTACGGAGATTATTTTCACTAACCATTAAAATTTAATGTTTAATGGAAATTATTTTCATTAACCATTAAAATTTATCGGTTAATGGAAATTTTTTTCATCAACCATTAACATTTAATGGTTAATGGAAATTATTTGAATGGTTAATGAAAATTATTTTCATTAATCATTAAAATATATTTCTCCATTTCCAAAATTGCAATCAAAGTTTTGTCCATTACACATTACATTGCAATGAGTAATGGAAATTTTTTCTATTACACCCTACATTGTAATGGGCAGGGTTGCAAATAATGCATTACTTTTTAATGCAATTGCATTTTCATTAATGGTTAATGAAAATAATGTCCATTAACCATTAAGCTTTAATGGTCAATGAAAAAAATTTCTATTAACCATTACATTTTAATGGTTAATGAAAATAATTTCCATTAACCATTAAATTTTAATGGTTAATGAAAAGTAATGGTTAATGCATTACTTTTTCATTAAAAATTTCGCAACCCTGATCAGTAGAAACGGAAGAATTTCATTTAATCAATTTCTCGGATTATTTGATAAAGTAATTGACGAGTAATCGCGCAAACCTCGTTGTCAACGCCATCGACCGTCGAGCCAAGAATACCGATCGGAATTATTATTACAAGGAGCGAAAATATTGAGTGAAGAGTCATCCCAATGGACTCTTCCTCCATCGTCGTTACAAAGTAAGGTCCCACCAGATAAAAGCCAGCGTAGACGACGAGAATGCAGAGAAATCCGATTGCCACTAAGATCGGTATCGAATAAAAGTTGGCGAAATCGCTCGATATCTCGCAAAGATCGTTATGAATTTTTCGCAGTTTAACGATTTTCGATATCTTCAAATCGTCCAGATCGATTCGTCCATTGACGAACGTGCGTATTGAAAATACGAAATGATTTACGGATGAATCGAGAAGAAGATCGTTCAACGATTTGAACCGATTTCTCATCATTCTCAGCGCCATTGTGTATTGTAAAATTAACCAATTTACAACGACATTCGGCAAGATGTAACTGAACCAGGTGATCACAGGTGAATCATAGGCCAACTGTTCCAACACCAACATTAATATCGTAACGATCATGTTTATCGTGTATAAAATCGTTTGATAACGAGAAATCGTTTCATCGATTTTGCCACTCGTTCGTCCGATTCGATCGAGAGTAACGTCGATCTTTCTCGTACGATTGGCAATTATTGTCAATTTTTCTTGTCCAATACAGTACACGAGCCACGTTACAACGACGGTTACATTTCCCAAAATCGTTATCGTGAGTTCGACCAATCCCGTAAAACCCGATTTTCCCGGATAGTCGAAGGCCGAAGCGATCGCAACCGAGAGATAACCCAAATATAATTGAACGGTTATCAGGAGAACATTGTAAAAAGCGCCGATTCGCGAAACAACGAAACTGTAATCGATTTCGATCGATTGCCGATTTGTTGATATTTTTGTCGATTTTTCGATCCCAAAAGGCGCCAAACCCAGGAGCTTGAAGGTCATCAGTGCGAAACGAAAGATTCGAAAATCGGCCTCCCGATTTTTGCACTTTGATTTCGACGCCGCGAAACGTTCGGTCCTTTTGTACCGAGACATTGCGCTGAACTGAATGGAATAACGATACAAGCGGAAAAATGTGGAAATCGCAATTATTATATCGTTAAATCGATCGACTCTATCGCCAATCTTTTCACATGGAGAAACATAATTTAATCAAATACGGATGAGGAGGGTTTTATTTTTAGGCCTTTCTCACTATTTCTACTATTATTTTGCTCCATTTTGCTTACTCAATGTTTTGGTGATTATTTCCATCAATGCCAATTTTTTTACACGAATGCATCGAGTTGATAGCATTTTTTAATCGATTTAACGATATTTTTTAAATTTATTCTTATTAATCATTTTTTATAATTAATCAATAACATTTTTTATCGATATTTTGTTATCAGTAATTTTCCATAATCAATGAATATTCTTTAATATAAATTTAACAAGTTATTTTGTAAAAGGTGAATTTTGTCATTTGTAAATTCCCTTTTCAATTTGTTTAACTAATTATACCTCTAAAAAATAAGCATGTGCTTCGACAAAAAAACCATGTAGAAAAAATTACTAACTCGCTCAATTTCTTAATGATCTTTCAAAAAATCAAGTTCCACTAAATTTTCGATCTAATGATTTATGAAATTTTTGAAGAAACGATTCAAGAGTTTAAACAAAATTTTGAAAGTAAAAAAAAAATGGTTTTCATTAAATTGTTGAAATTTTTGAAAGGTCATGAAACAATTGTGCAAATTAGAAATTAGCTCATGTCTTTTTTGTCCATGCTTATGCTTATTTTGTTTAAATGTACAATTATTGTGAAAAATAAAATAAAAACATTTACAAACGATAAATTGGTTGTGTGCAAAATAACTTTTGGTTAAATTGAACAATAAAGTTATTATTATTATCATTATTGATATTTATTGCGGTGTCCTCGAATGGAGAAATGGCACGATACGTATTAAAAATTTATAGCTGAAAGAATTCACTGACATTTTGCTCGTTTTACCTTCATATCGTGATCTCGTTGATTCGCGGTAAATGAAAACAGACACGAGAGTATTAAATTCCGATAAAGCTGATAATTATGAATTTAATTATCATTAATTATAAAAATGAGAATTTAAATGGTTCGAGGGATCATTTTAACAAATTTTAAAAATGTTATTTATTTTTTTAAATTATAAATAATCGTAATATCGGGAATTATGAAGACTCGTCTTGGAATTGATTTCCCATGTGAAGTTGGAGAAGAATTATCATATACGTTGCTACCATGCCAATTATCTGAAAACCGAAAAACAAATGGTTAAAAATTAATTAAATTCGAAGATCAGTTTGGCTCGTCATTTTTTTTTTATACATTTTTTTTGTAATAAATTATATGTACTTACCGATTGCACGAGTGTAGAATCAAGTGTAAAAAACTCGCAAGCGGTGAAATTAATTTTTCGATGAAGCAATTCGAGAACGAATTGTTTGAGCTGAAGAAAAATGTGTGAATTAAATAATGGTATTAAAACGTTATCAGCGTTGCTCAAACGAAATCAATAACAGCTTCAAATTTTTTCACTTCCCCAAGCACATTTTATTCTAGAATTCTCGAATCTCAAAGAATTATTTTGATTAAAATTATTTCTCTCAAAATTTCGATATTTAAGTTCACGATATTTAGGTTTCTTAAAATAATATATATCTAATATTTATTTTGAGACTGTATTAAAATCTGAAAGGCTTTTTTGATCGATAATTTCCTATTGTTATAAAAACAACATAATTTTTATACGTTATTAATATTTTCCGACTGCTTGAAAATTCGCAAAATATATTAAAATCGAAATTTTGAACAATATCGATGTAATTTCGAAAAACTTGAATCCAATTAAAAACATGCACTGACTTTCAAAACCCATCCAGTAAATTCTTATTATCAATGATTTCGTTAAAACAACTGTGAAGAACATTAAATTTTTTTAACGACCTGAAATAAAATTAAAAAAGCTGATACCTGATTTTTGTCACCTTCACTGATACCAGGACGTATCAAAAGCCTTCGAAGTATATCAGCTGTTTTCTTTACCTGCCAAAAAACATTTAAAAAAAAATAATTAAATTTATTTGCACATTTACAGCTCTACCATTTATTTCACTACCATTTTACAATTTACAAGCCTATTTTACACGTCTACCAGATTAAAAATCTCCGGATCTTTAATTCTGCGATACCTTACATACCGACTGCAGGGTAACTGTGTTTTTCATTGGGGTGGGCTCGAACGTCGGTAAGTTACCGACGAAGTTACCAGGCCACTGTTAATAAATGTAAAGTTGGATATTTTAACAGTTAATAAATTACTTTGACACAAATAAAATTTCCTCATGAGAACGCGAATATTTCTTAACTTCTAACAAATTTTGTAACAGTGAGGGAATATTTAAATAAAATTGCCTATTGAATATACACTGAGAAACAGTTTATTTGTAGTAAAGAAATATATTTAGATGGTACTCTTACTTAAATATTCCTTAACTGTTACAAAATTTGTTAGTCGTTGAAAAATATTTTATGTGTGTCAAAATAATTCATTGACTGTTAAAAAATATTTGTTTAATTTATTGACTGTTAAAAAGGAATTGATTTCGCCATATTCCACTTTACATTCGTTAACAGTTAACAAATTCTGGTGCAATTTTTTTTCAATGCATTTCTTTACTATAAATAAACAGTTTTCTGTCTGGTAGAGAAATGAGTGGTAGAGCTGTAAATTTTCAAATTTATTTACACTACCGGCGAAAAGTTTCCGTACAAAACTTCAAAAAAGGTCTGGAACGTTTTCTGATTTTTTAATTATTTTTACAATTTGTTTTTAGATTTAGACTCTATTTTGAAAACAGCTTGCCTTTTTTCCCCTCTCTTCAGGTGCACCCATCTTCCAGAGGAATTTTTTAAATACATTTTAACGATTGGATTCATAAAAGGGAAAGTTTGAGCTTCGATTTCATTTTATAAAAAATTTAGAGCGATTTTTTTTCCAAAGTTATTCTGTTTTTTGTGGAAAAGAGGAAATTTGAAAAATCCCGTATAACACGAAAACAAAGAGGATTCATGAAAAATTTCAAGAAAGCAAAAAGTTGCGCCCGTTTTTGTTGAGTTCAGAGGAATTTTTTCAGATTTTTTTCACAAAATTTTGTTTTTTCATGTTGAGGCTAGAAAAAAAATTAGGGAACAAAATTTGAAAAAAAATTCCAATGTGTTGAAAATGGTAAAATATAACTTTTTTCATGCATTTGGATTTTCATTAACCATTAAAATTTAATGGTTAATGGAAATAATGAATTAACCATTAAAAAAGTAATGGTTGATGCATTACTTTTTCATTACAAATTTCGCAACCCTGAAACAGAGTCCAAGTCTAAAAACAAATTCTAAAAATAACTTTAAAAAATCAGGAAGCGAAGCCAAATTCTTCCCCCTTAACATGCCGCTCGTTAAATCAGTCGACGTTGACTTCCGGCGAAACGGCGTTGAAAAAAAACGTTGCAAATCTGTTTTGAATTTTTGTGTCCGGAAACTTTTCGCCAGTATTGAAAAATGGACGTTTTGAAAATAGTCATAAAAACCTCCGTGCCAATGTTGGTGACGATCGATGTGAGAATGACGATCGGTAAAATCATGGCGACGCACCAAAGAGTGGAATTAATATTCATAACGATCGTCTGATCGTTCACGTTCATTAAAAAAGGAACAAAGAGATAATAAGCACTGAATATGAGACTGTAGCAGCAGTAAGAGATAGCAAGGAGAATCGGTAAGGAATAAAAATTGGCCAAATCGATCGCTGTATCGGTAAGAATCGAGTGATACATTCTGAGTGCGAGAATCGTCGAGGCTCGATCGTCGATCGATAATTCTCCGACGACGAAGAAACGCGACGTCGAATCGTCGATGATGGAATCGATCGTGCGATCTTCGAGTCTACGATTTACCGATCTCAGTCTTATCTCGATTATTTTAATCATCATCGCGTATTGAACGATGAAAAAAGCGACTACGAAGCTGGGAATGACGAAACTGAACCAGGCCAATAAAGGAGCATCGTAGGTCAATTTTTCCGATACGCATAATGATATCCAAACGACGACATTACCGACCGAGATAACCGCGAAAAACCAACGATTTTTGGCGCAACGATCGTCGTTGTTCCTCGATATTATCTCGATGTTCGGACTTGCCAAACGATTGAACGATTCAACGATGATCCTTTGACGAAATCCAAGAATCAACCAGAGAAAAAACATAACAACGTTACCGATCACTCCCATCATAATTTCCATCGTTTTCGACAGCGACGATTCGTCGGGATAACCCCAATCGTTCAATAATGGAAATGCCACAAAGAGCATTCGAAATTGTCCAATCGCGAGAATTACATTGTAAATGCAACCGATTCGCGAATATGAAATTTCGAAAAATCGAACATTTTTGCAATGTACTTTTTTCGAAAATTTTTTAGCTCCGAACATTCGCACCTCGTAAGGAGCGAGACCGATTAATTTGAGGAACATCAGCAACAATCTTGCATCGATATTATCGCGATATGAGTAATTACGTTTTTTCGCCCTATTCGTATTTTTTGAATGAAAATTGCTCATTTCGCGACGAAGCAAAGATCGGTAAAGAAGTTTGACGCAGTTTCAACGAAGAACGTGACGATACTGTGATCGTGAGATCTGTCGGTTAAATTAAAGTATCGTGAAAGTGGGGGAGAGGAAATTGAAACCCTTTTTGTTGAATTAATTTTTCGAGATCGGTTCGTTTTATCGCGATAAGAATATAAATATGCACGCGAAGCTTCGTCCACTTGTTTATTATTCATTAGATTGATAATGACCCTGAAACGCATTTTTTCTACTCACAATTATTGACGGACGTTTTTTTCAATTTTTTTATTTTCGAAATAAAAAAAATTTTTAATCGCAAATTTATAGTTTGCACAATTTTTTCAGTATTGTTTAAACTTTTTGATATTTTATTAACTCCGAACACCGCAAGTGCACCGAGAAATAAATTTAATAAATTTAAAGTCCTAATAAATATATGAATGCCCGTAGTAAAAAACTCCATTCGTCGCCATTGAAAAATCCCCATTCATTCCCCATTGCCAAAATAACCAATAGAGATGAATGCCGAATTGCCTAAGGGGATTTTCGCCATTGAATTCCCCATTTGAAACGGAATGGGGATTATCTAATGGGGATTCAATGGAGACAATCCCCTTAGGCAATTCGGCATTCATCCCCATTGGTTATTTTGGCAATGGGGAATGAATGAGGATTTTTCAATGGCGATGAATGGAGTTTTTACTATACGAAAGAATCTCCATTGCTGTTCGCCACTCATTCCCCATTGCCCACAAAACCAATGGATATGAATGCCGAATTTTCTAAGGACATTTTCGCCATTGAATTCCCCATTTGAAACGGAATGGGGATTATCCCATGGGGATTTAATGGAGACAATTTTCCTAGTTAATTCGCCATTCACCTCCATTGGTTTTTGTGGGCAATGGGGAATAAATGGGATCATCAATGGAGATTCTTTCATATGATTGCTATATATGCATGGAATTTCGCATTAAATAATCAAATGATGTGAGTTATCAATAAGTAAGGTTAATCATAATGCTAATATTAGCATAATGACCAATAATTATATACGCATTATATCGCGTTACAGCTGCCATAAGGGCGTATGCCAGCCAAAGGTAGGGCTGGAAAGCCATAAGGGCGTATCGAAATTTTTTTTTTCAGGAATCGACGTAATTATGACCGAAAAGTATAGAACCTTTGGAAAAAAAAATTTCCCAATTTTTTTAAATTTTTTATACGCCCTTATGGCTTTCCGAGTGGGTCTCGAAAGCCATAAGGGCAAATCGATTTTTTTTTTCAGGAATCTACGTAATTATGACCGAAGAGTGTAAAACCGATGAAAAAAAAAATTTCCCAATTTTTTTTTTTTTTATTCGCCTTTATGGCTTTCCGAGTGGGTCTCGAAAGCCATAAGGGCGTATCGATTTTTTTTTTTTTTAGGTATCGACGTAATTATGACCGAAAAGTATAGAACCGATGAAAAAAAAAAATTGGGAAGTTTTTTTTTCATTGGTTCTATACGTTTCGGTCATAATTACGTTGACTTGAAATTTCGCTATTTTCAGGTTTTTGAAAATAGGCCCAAAATTGAGCAAAACAGTTTTTTATCGAAATTCATGAAAATTTTGATTTTTTGAAAAAACTATTGATAGATTCGTGTTTAGGGGGCAAAAATACATCGATATGAGGCCCGAAAAACAAAAAATTTTTTTTTTTTTTTTGTTGCATTTTGGCCAAAATTCAATCGGTTCACTAAAATGGCTGCAATTTATTTTCTAGATAGAATTGCGGCTTGAGCATGAGCTCATTCTCTTCGTAATCGTTCACGCTTCAAAATCCCGTTTGGTTCATCCCATTACGATCGTTTTTCGATTTTTGGCAGATTTTTAAAGTTCAACAATAGATTTTTGTAAATTTTTTAAGGTATACCCCTTTCCATTTTTTTCGGCGATTTTCAAACTGCTCTCATTTCTACAAAAAATTAGTTATCGGGATGAACTTAACGGCATTCTCTAAGTTTGGTCACAAGCTTTGCGTACGAAAAACAAATTTTGAAATCGGTTGAACCAAAGTGAAGTTATGAGCACTTGAAATTTCGCTATTTTCAGGTTTTTGAAAATAGGCCCAAAATTTAGCAAAACAGTTTTTTATCGGAATTCATGAAAATTTTGATTTTTTAGAAAAACTATTGATAGATTCGTGTTTAGGGGGCAAAAATACATCGATATGAGGCCCGAAAAACAAAAATAATTTTTTTTTTTTTTTGCATTTTGGCCAAAATTCAATCGGTTCACTAAAATGGCTGCAATTTATTTTCTAGATAGAATTGCGGCTTGAGCATGAGCTCATTCTCTTCGTAATCGTTCACGCTTCAAAATCCCGTTTGGTTCATCCCATTACGATCGTTTTTCGATTTTTGGCAGATTTTTAAAGTTCAACAATAGATTTTTGTAAATTTTTTAAGGTATACCCCTTTCCATTTTTTTCGGCGATTTTCAAACTGCTCTCATTTCTACAAAAAATTAGTTATCGGGATGAACTTAACGGCATTCTCTAAGTTTGGTCACAAGCTTTGCGTACGAAAAACAAATTTTGAAATCGGTTGAACCAAAGTGAAGTTATGAGCACTTGAAATTTCGCTATTTTCAGGTTTTTGAAAATAGGCCCAAAATTGAGCAAAACAGTTTTTTATCGGAATTCATGAAAATTTTGATTTTTTAGAAAAACTATTGATAGATTCGTGTTTAGGGGGCAAAAATACATCGATATGAGGCCCGAAAAACAAAAATAATTTTTTTTTTTTTTTGCATTTTGGCCAAAATTCAATCGGTTCACTAAAATGGCTGCAATTTATTTTCTAGATAGAATTGCGGCTTGAGCATGAGCTCATTCTCTTCGTAATCGTTCACGCTTCAAAATCCCGTTTGGTTCATCCCATTACGATCGTTTTTCGATTTTTGGCAGATTTTTAAAGTTCAACAATAGATTTTTGTAAATTTTTTAAGGTATACCCCTTTCCATTTTTTTCGGCGATTTTCAAACTGCTCTCATTTCTACAAAAAATTAGTTATCGGGATGAACTTAACGGCATTCTCTAAGTTTGGTCACAAGCTTTGCGTACGAAAAACAAATTTTGAAATCGGTTGAACCAAAGTGAAGTTATGAGCACTTGAAATTTCGCTATTTTCAGGTTTTTGAAAATAGGCCCAAAATTGAGCAAAACAGTTTTTTATCGGAATTCATGAAAATTTTGATTTTTTAGAAAAACTATTGATAGATTCGTGTTTAGGGGGCAAAAATACATCGATATGAGGCCCGAAAAACAAAAATAATTTTTTTTTTTTTTTTGCATTTTGGCCAAAATTCAATCGGTTCACTAAAATGGCTGCAATTTATTTTCTAGATAGAATTGCGGCTTGAGCATGAGCTCATTCTCTTCGTAATCGTTCACGCTTCAAAATCCCGTTTGGTTCATCCCATTACGATCGTTTTTCGATTTTTGGCAGATTTTTAAAGTTCAACAATAGATTTTTGTAAATTTTTTAAGGTATACCCCTTTCCATTTTTTTCGGCGATTTTCAAACTGCTCTCATTTCTACAAAAAATTAGTTATCGGGATGAACTTAACGGCATTCTCTAAGTTTGGTCACAAGCTTTGCGTACGAAAAACAAATTTTGAAATCGGTTGAACCAAAGTGAAGTTATGAGCACTTGAAATTTCGCTATTTTCAGGTTTTTGAAAATAGGCCCAAAATTGAGCAAAACAGTTTTTTATCGAAATTCATGACAATTTTGATTTTTTGAAAAAACTATTGATAGATTCGTGTTTGGGGGGCAAAAATACATCGATATGAGGCCCGAAAAACAAAAATAATTTTTTGTTTTTTTTGCACTTTGGCCAAAATTCAATCGGTTCACTAAAATGGCTGCAATTTATTTTCTAGATAGAATTGCGGCTTGAGCATGAGCTCATTCTCTTCGTAATCGTTCACGCTTCAAAATCCCGTTTGGTTCATCCCATTACGATGATTTTTCGATTTTTTGCAGATTTTTAAAGATCAACAATAGATTTTTGTAAATTTTTTGAGGTATACCCCTTTCCATTTTTTTCGGCGATTTTCAAACTGCTCTCATTTCTACAAAAAATTAGTTATCGGGATGAACTTAACGGCATTCTCTAAGTTTGGTCACAAGCTTTGCGTACGAAAAACAAATTTTGAAATCGGTTGAACCAAAGTGAAGTTATGAGCACTTGAAATTTCGCTATTTTCAGGTTTTTGAAAATAGGCCCAAAATTGAGCAAAACAGTTTTTTATCGGAATTCATGAAAATTTTGATTTTTTAGAAAAACTATTGATAGATTCGTGTTTAGGGGGCAAAAATACATCGATATGAGGCCCGAAAAACAAAAATATTTTCTAGATAGAATTGCGGCTTGAGCAAGAGCTTATTCTCTTCGTAATCGTTCACGCTTCAAAATCCCGTTTGGGAAATTGGGAAAATTTTTTTTTCATCGGTTCTATACTTTTCGGTCATAATTACTCCGATTCCTGAAAAAAAAAAATTAGATACGCCCTTATGGCTTTCGACACCAACTCGGAAAGCCATAAGGGCGTATAAAAAAAAAAACAATTGGAAAAATTTTTTTTTCATCGGTTCTATACGTTTCGGTCATAATTACGTAGATTCCTGGAAAAAAAAATTTCAATACGCCCTTATGGCTCCCGGATGCCATAAGGGCGTAAAAGAGGTGATACGCCCTTATGGCAGCTGTAACGCGATATATATTATTACATTTAATAGAAATTATTGAAGCTCAGAATTGAGAAAATAGATTGTAAGTGTATTCAGATGACGATTGATAATGAAAGTATATACGTTTCTCCTCTAACAAATCGGGTTGAGAAGGACTGATAAAATTATGTGTATATGTTAAAAATAAACGGTTTTAAAAATAATTTATCCCAAACGTACGCGTACTTGATGAGCAGTTTATAATACATTTTTTTAAAATTACTTTCGAATAATTTCCGAGCTTATGCTAATATGGGGCGGGGTCGAAGAGTCGACTAACCAATATTTCGAACGGCCTAAATCCCGAATTTCACGATTACGAGCATTCGAATAACGAAGCGCCGAAATCCCGAACGCCAGAAAAGCGACAGCGGAGAGAGCCGCCCCATGCGTAAGAGAGAGAGAGATGCGCCTCCTCTCTCTCTTACGCATGGGGCGGCTCTCTCGACTTTCTCTTTTCTGGCGATCGGGATTTCGGCGCTTCGTTATTCTAACGCTCGTAATCGTAAAATTCGGGACTTCGGCCGTTCGAAATATTGGTTAGTCGACTCTTCGACCCCGCCCCGCTAATATTAATTGACCATCGATATAATCATCAGCATTTATTACAATTGACATTATTGATAAATGTTGATCATTGTATAATTCGTAGTTACTTATTATTCAATGGGTATCCTTGGTAAATGCTGATCATTTCATCGTTAGCCGCATTTGGGTTCCAATGAACATCTGTGGGAAATGCTGATCTTTCAGTTCATCCGCATTGACTTTCCAATAGACATCATTGGGTAAAGCGGATCATTTCGTTCATCAGCATTTACCATCTCATGGACACCATTGGGCAATGCTGATCGCTCGATACATCCGCATTGGCTTTCCAATGAGCATCATTGAGTAATGATGATCATTCGATTCGTCCGCATTGGCTTTCCAATGAGCATCATTGAGTAATGATGATCGTTCGATTCATCCGCATTGGCTTTCCAATGAGCATCATTGAGTAATGATGATCATTTGATTCATCCGCATTTGATGTTCAATGGATACCCATTCACTGATTAATGGTCAGCCCTGTACGCCATTGACAAATGCGGAAATCTCAATGGGTCCCCATTCATTGTCCAATGGAGTCGTATGAGGACCATTGGTTGCCATTGGCGATTCAATGGAGTTCTTTACTACGGGATGATAATGATAAATATGGGGCATTCCATACCAAGTCGACCTGAGTGTGAGCCTCGATCTCGCTGATTTCGTTTACGATTTTTTATATGATTCTTCAAACTCAAAATAGCATTCAGATTTTTTTTCAGATTTTTAAAACCAAATTTGAGTACGCTATGATTTTTTGAACATTTTTTTTTTATAATCTCGAGGACCGTAATTTAAAAATTTGAAAAAATTTGAAAAAATCCGGTGTCAAAAATAAAAATTGTTGACCCAAAATTCATGATGTCCAGGATTTCCCTTCCACCTCGCTTTGTAGGTTTTTATGAAGAAAACGTAAAAAAAATAGATGCAGAAATAGGCTTGATTTCCTGTTTTTTAAACTATTTTTACAATTTGTTTTTAGATTTGGACTCTATTTTGAAAACAGCTGTTTTTCGCCTTTTTTCTCCCTCTTTTCGGGTGTACCCATCTTCCAAAGGAATTTTTTAAATGCACTTTTCCGATCGGATTCATTAAGGGGAAAGTTTGAGCTTCAATTTGCTTTTTTTAAAAACGTTGAGCGATTTTTTTTTCCAAAGTTATTCTGTTTTTTGAGAAAAAAGAGGAAATTTGAAAAATCCCGTATAACACGAAAACAAAGAGGATTCGTGAAAATCTTCAAGATAGAAAAAAGTTGCGTCTATTTTCGTTGAGTTTAGAGGAATTTTTTCAGTTTTTTTTTTTTTTAATTTGCAAATTCAATAATTTGCACATTGCTTCCTCATATTTTTTCATAATTCACGAAGCTTCCTATATGAGGAGGCGAAAATTGCTTTTCAAACAAGCTTTATGGAAAAATATGGAGAATCCGCAAATTTCGAATTTGCAAGAAAAATGTCCATACTTTTATGTAGTAAAAGATTTCTCACTAATTATTAATTATCGATTAATTAATTAATTAATTGGGAAATATTTATGTTAATTGACAGTTGATGTTTCTTTCGACGAATTATTTGTTGTGTTTCCCATTTGAATTTGCACGAGAATCACGAGATACGTGACGATCGTGCCGAATATCTGTAAATAATTAATCAATCGATTATTTTAATTCATTGATTTATTTTACGATCAATTATTTAATTACTCACCGAATGAACCAGCTTGTTATCGATAGAAAAGAGACCGCCCGCAGTAAAATCAACTTTTTGGTGCAATAATTGCAGGGAAAATTGTTTGAGCTGCAAAAGTTTTGATAGTTCTTTACAAAAATCAAATTTAGCACGATATTTCAAAAAAATTTCGCGTCATACTCGACTGATTTTTTTTCAGACAATTAAAATTTTTATGCAATTTGACCTCTGATGGATCTTCCCCCAATTCAATGACGAACATCTTTCGCACAGCTATTATTATTCATTATCCGATCATTATTAGTTTATTTTTTTAATATAAATATATTTAAAAATTATTTTTCAACCTTTTAGAAATATTAATACACTTTGACATAAAAAAGCTGACAATTTTTATCGTTTTATAGAAATTTCTCCTCAAGTCTGAACTTCCTCAAAAATTTTATTAGATTAAATCTATCAAATTGGAAACTTGCACAATCCACTATCACAGTTTTCTCATTAAAAAAAAAAATTATTTGTTGTTATTATTGATAATTTATCAAACAATCATTTTAAAAAATGAGACGAAATATTTACCTCGGCAATGACTTCTCGACTCGTATCAGAATTATTGAGAAGTCTTCGAATTACAACTGACGTTCTTTTCGACTTTCCGATCGCAGCGTGTAATTTTTTTCGAAATTCAATTTTTTTTTTTGTAAATTTTGTATTATAAATGTACTTGCTGTCAAGGGCAATTTTTTTTTACAACTTAACAAAGTATCAAAAACGATTGATATTGAATTTTAAAAAATCGCTTCAGATTTACAATTTGAAAAAAAAATAACAATTCAAAAAAAAATTCTGATAACTTTAACTTTCACGAATTTTCGGATATTGAACACAAATTTGCAAATAATCGCTCTGACAAAAAATTCAGAGCTTGTGCAATTTTTTAAAATTCCTTTAACATACGAACTTTATTGAATTCATTAAAAATTATTTTGAAAAAATGGGTAATATTGAAATTTTTGAAAAATGTTCCAAATACTTATTGTAATTTAGGCTAAAAAAAAAATTAACGACAAACACCTCCCTCGACTAGAACTCTGCCTTTGAGAGATAAAAAAAAAAAATCTAACCTCCGCAATAACGTTGGTGACGCAATTTGTCAGAAGAACGATCGGTCCCCAAACGGTGATGAGAACCGTTATCGAAGTAAAAAACAGGACATACGAATGATCTTCACTGATCGTCACAAACGGAATTAGCATGTAGTAAGTCGTGTAAATGAGATTGTAGCAATCGAAAGCGATCGTACAGAGAACCGGTAAGGACAAAAGATCGGATAGATCCGAAACGATCTCGCGAAGATCCGAGTGACAATTTCTGAGGTAAATAATTCTGTTGGGATGATGATCATTCCGTATTTCGTCCGGCGATCTCAAAATACCGATCGTTTGATATTTCGACGAAACGATCTCGCGACGATCGAGCGATCGGTTCACTTGTTTGAAGCGTATCTCGATGAACTTGACGATCATCGCGTAAGCGACGATGAACCATGAGAGAAAAAAATTGGCCGCTCCAAAAACAATGATATCCATAAACGACGCCTCGTTGTAGGCAAATTTGAATGCGACGCGCATAACGATCGCGATCGTTGAATTTGCTGAATGAGCGATCACGAAGAACCATCGTTCCGAATCACGTTTGTCGATCTCGATGAAATGATCGCCGATTATCGACAACCGGTTCAACAGTCCAATGCCGATTTTTTGACCGATACCGATCACGAGCAAAACGACGACGAGGCTCACAGCGCCGACCAGGATCAATAATTTCTCGATCGTGATCGTCAACGGATTCTTATTGGGATAATCGTAATCGAACGCTGTCGGCACAGCGTTAACGATCAAACCGATAAAACCGACGATCAACGTTAACTGATAAATCAAACCGTAACGCGAATATTCAAACTCGAGGGCATTCCTCGATTTTTTCATGGACGCGTTCGATCTTACGATTCGTTTTTTCACGCTGAACGGCGCCATACCGATCGATCGGTAAAACAGCAGCATCGATCTCATACCGATATAATCGAGATCGAGATATTTTATTTGAAAAATCATCGAACGCTTTGATCAGTTCGAGTGAAGATTAAAAGAGCCAATTTTTCGTGTACAGTTGTGAAAGAGAGACGTTGGAACACTGAGAAGAATTAGAACAAAGGAATTCGAGAAGGTTAATCGATTTTACGCATTATTTAGCGCGCAAAGTGCATTGCGGAATTTTATCTTTCGGTATTATTTCTTTGAGAGCTTGTTAAAAAAAACCACGATCTGATCTTAAAGTGCACGCAATATTTCGTTACCTTTTTTCAATGAGGGACATGACACATTCTCATGTCTACCCGATACGACTCTACCGCGATACGAATTCGTCAATTAATTAGAAATTGATGAATATTAAAAATCCTTGCGAAAATAATGTGATAATCTTCAAATCTTCAGAATTTCCTCAAATTTTTATGCAATTTCTTCAAATCTTCAAAATTTCTTCGAATTTTTATGTAGTTTCTTCAAATCTTCAGATTTTCATGTGATTTCTTAAAATCGGTAGAATTTCCTCAAATTTTCAATGTAATTTCTCCAAATCTTCAAAATTTCCTCAGATTTTTATGTAATTTCTTCAAATCATCAAAATTTCCTCAGATTTTTATGTAATTTCTTCAAATCTTCAAAATTTTCTCAGTTTTTTAATGTAATTTCTTCAAAACTTCAAAATTTTCACAGTTTTTGATGTAATTTCTTCATATCTTCAAAATTTCCTCAGATTTTTATGTAATTTCTTCAAATCTTCAAAATTTCCTCAGATTTTTATGTAATTTCTTCAAATCTTCAAAATTTCCTCAGATTTTTATGTAATTTATTCAAATCTTCAAAATGTCCTCAGATTTTTATGTAATTTCGTCAAATCTTCAGAATGTCCTCAGATTTTTATGTAGTTTCTCCAAATCTTCAAAATTTCCTCAGATTTTTATCTAGTTTCTCCAAATCTTCAAAATTTCCTCAGATTTTTATGTAATTTCTTCAAATCTTCAAAATTTCCTCAGATTTTTATGTAATTTCTTCAAATCATCAAAATTTTCTCAGATTTTTATGTAATTTCTTCAAATCTTCAAAATTTCCTCAGTTTTTTAATGTAATTTCTTCAAAACTTCAAAATTTCCACAGTTTTTGATGTAATTGCTTCATATCTTCAAAATTTCCTCCGATTTTTATGTAATTTCTTCAAATCTTCAAAACTTTCTCAGTTTTTGATGTAATTCCTTCATATCTTCATTTCTTCCGTCAATCTTCCTCATATTGTGATGTACTTTCTTCACATCTTCAAAATTTCCTCAGAGTCTCACTAATTTCTTCGAATTTGGGGACATTTCCTCAGATCTGGCAACATTGGATACGAGCTTACCCTTTAAATCTCTACCAAATATCTAAAAAACTGTAAT
This sequence comes from Alloplasta piceator, assembly GCA_946863875.1. Classification (NCBI taxonomy): domain Eukaryota; kingdom Metazoa; phylum Arthropoda; class Insecta; order Hymenoptera; family Ichneumonidae; genus Alloplasta; species Alloplasta piceator. The sequence continues at coordinate 5,978,459 of OX333081.1, read as the reverse complement.
TTGTAAACTTGTATTTCATCATCCGAATAGATTTTTTTTTTAAGAATTTAAAAAATTCACAATAATTTACAACAGTACATCGAAGCTTTCTTTATGAAGAAGCCTGCGGTGGATTAATTTCAAGAATCTTGTTTTCCAGAGAAGAGGTTATTAAATTTAAAGTCTGGTAGAGAATGCAGAACTGTATTTTGGTAGAATTCTTCGAAACGATAGTTTTATCCGGTAAAGATGTAGATGTTGCACATGAGTATCGCTTAAATCAATAATTCGTAGAACTCTCTAAATGGAAATTAAATTACCTGATAGGATGTACAGGTTCATTAAGGGGTTGTGCGCAGTCAGAAGCTCGAAAAAAGCGATTTTTCAAGAATCTTTTCTGGAAAGACATTTTAATTTATCAACGTAAAAATTTATATACATATTTTTGTAACTTTTAAGTTTATTTAAAAAAATTTCTTTTTAAAAAATAATGATTCTTGAAGCCGCTGTAGCCGATCTCTGAAAGGACCTCAAAAAAAAGAGTCTTGCTGTGAGCACGATACAAAATAAAAAACTAAAAAATAATTTCATTAATATAAGTTATAATCTAGTATTTGATTGAAGAAGAAAATTGCGACTTATCAACAACAAAAAAATTGATTTTTGGTGAAAATTTTTGCATTAAATTGTTTATAAAATGGAAAATATTTGTGGAATTGACATGAAACTTTCTGTGTATATACTTAAATATATGTACATTACGAAAATGAAATGAAAAAAATCGATTTTTTGAAAATCCTGACTGCGTATAACCCCTTGAAATATACCAGACACATCAGTCGACAAATGGGCAAACATGATTAAAAATGATAGATAACTTTTTTCACTTCGCTAGTTGAAGACATTTGCACATTTGCCGTTAAAAAAAAGATAAGTTACCGAATTATAATTGATCGCTTTGCAATCGAACGATACTATTTATACATTTTCTGCCTAATTGCAGTGAATATATTTTTTTGATAACTCTCAATTTTACGAATAAAAACAGAAAGAATATGTGGAATAATCGATGAAGTATAACAATTTTAAACAATATAAATTGGAACAATTTTGATCACTATCGATGATTAATTAATTTGTCAATAAAATTAGTAATGCTTTGTGGAAAAAAGAACCCGAAAATACTTTTCACTCTCATTTTCCTGAACGTAATGGATAATTAAAAAATGTAGTCCCATAGATTAATAAGTTATTAAAAAATCATCGAAAAATCAAGCGAAATTCTATTGAACATCCAATATTTTTATACAATATATTCACGTACATCGCTTCGATATCCAGGGGAGAAAAATGCGAAATGAATTGAGAGAGTCAGACCAGACAACTGAATAAATGTTGAACAATTATTAGGCCCATTATAAACGGCTAGATGCCTGAAATACGAAAAGTGTAAATAGATTTTTTGCTATATTTTAGTGACATTTTTTACGCAGCTCTGTCCATGTCCATTATGTCAAAGCATATTAAAATCTCACTTTAAGAGCCCATTCTAATTCGAAGAGCGCTACGTTCATCAATCGCTAATTTTTCTTGAGGTAAGTACATCGATCCGAGTCTCCTCAATTATAATTTCTCAAATTGCAATTACGATAAAATCATCATTATTGGCATTAAAATAAAATCATTATAAAAATTGAAAATATATTTTTTCTGCGCAGTTAAAAAAAATCCACCTCTATCAACCCGAAGTTCTCTATATAAATTTAAACTTTCATAATTTTAGTGTAAACCACATAAGACATCGAAAATGACGCAGATCGGTAAAATGGGATTGTGGATTTTGGCCATGCTCGTGATCTTCAATTTGGGCCCAGTAATTTGTGGAGTGAGTAATCAAAAAAATTATACCAAGCTTACAATATTGTACAAATTAAAAATTTACATTCAATTATGCACGTCCATTCAGCTTTTTTAATTACCTTTTTTAATCAATTAAAAAAAATTATTTATAAATAAAATTGACAATTAAATTATTTTACTTGTTGGCAAGTTTTTGATCTTTCGGGATGACAATCATTTTTTTTAATATTAAAAACACATTTATTATACTATACTTCACTATACCGATTGGCAAATCTATTACTGATCTTTTAGGACCAGTCATTTAAAAAAAAAAAAATTTTCAATAATTCACTGACAAATTAATACTGTTTTTTAGGAAAATCAACCGTCGGACGTTTGTCTCCCCATTTGGGACTTCATTTTGCCATATCCATTCAATTGCAACACATATATCTTGTGCGTCGATGGCCACTTGAAGACTTTCTTTTGTCCTGAAAATCTTGTATTCAATGATGAAAAGAAAGTTTGCGATGATCCCCCTCAAACGTACCACATTGCCAATCCTCGAATCAGAATAAGAGACTTTAAGATGAGCTTGTTGAGTCCAAATATAAAAAAAAAAAAACAACGAAAAATCCAAGGGTCGATAAAGCAGAGATCTGCATGTGTCGATAATACAATTTTAGATCATTTTCTTGACGCGTGCTTTTTCATGTTTTTTTCAGTTCATCGAAACGAAACTAATTATGGAAATCGGCTCTATCAAATGGAAAATGATCACGAATTTTTATCCAACAATATTCACCGTTCTAAATCGATATAAATTTATTACTCTATCGCCATTATTCGTGTATGTTAGTTGGAAATACTTCAAAAGTTCCAGGGCAATGGAATTTAAATAAAATTATTAATTATTAATCGGTACCAAAATTTTAACGATTATTTCAATCATCTCCTCTTCCTCAATCGAAATCGAAACTTTTTGAAAATTCTACACATTCGAGTTTCTCTCATTGTTGCTACATTTTTCTACATTTTGTACAAAAATTGAGTAATTTTTCATGCAAGTAAAAAAAAATAGCGCGATATCTTGAAAAATGCTCGAATTATAAGTTGATAAAAATTTGTCCGTGTTGCTAACACAACGTCCGAAATTTTGTTGAAGGTCATGAGAATTATAAGCTTTTTATGAGCTCTCAAAAACCGTATGGAAAATTTTTTAGTATTAGTAATATTTATGTCAATTTTTTTTTTTTTGCATTTTGGCCAAAATTGAATCGGTTGACTAAAATGGCTGTAATTTATTTTCTAGATAGAATTGTGGCTTGGACACGAGCTCATTCTCTTCGTAATCGTTCAAGCTTCAAAACCTCGGTTGGTTCATCCGATTCCGATCATTTTTCGATTTTTGTCAGATTTTTAAAGTTCGACCATGGATTTTTGCAAATTTTTTAAGGCCTGCCCCTTTCCATTTTTTTCGGCAATTTTCAAAGTGCTCTCATTTCTACAAAAATTAAGTTATCGGAATGAACCAAACGCCATTCTCTAAATTAGTGGCAGCCTTTAAGTACGAAAAATAAATTTTCATCGATCGAAGCAATAATCACTTTTTTCATACTTACGTCTAAACTTACACTAAAAATATGTCCGCTAACTAAACGCAGTAAATTAAAGAATCACATTAAATTTGAGGATTTGGAGAACGCAAGTTTTTCGTTTTTTTTTTTTGTTATTATTTATTTATTACGAATTAACATTTTATGCTTAGAGTGAAAAGTTCGAAGAATCATTATGTCGTGATATCGTTTACGTGTTATTATTATCATTTAATTGTAACAATTTTTGTTTCGAATATTCACTTATGATCGATCGCAACATTGTTGGAGTGTAATTAGATTGCACTCACTTGTTTTTTTTTGCCAAATTTTCGTCACTGGCTCTCTATTTAATTTAGCTTTGATTTTATTGAAAAAAAAAAAAATTATTCTTGCTTATTTGAAAAATCTCTTGCAAATTTTACAGAGCTTCGAAGATTCAATTATTAATTTACAATTTCGTTCTTTGTCGTTTAATCGAATAGGAATTTTTAATGATAATTTCACGAAAGTTTGTTGGAAACTTTACGAAGCTGACAATTTTGCATATTAACGTGACAGATGTGTATAGTACACAAAAAAGGTATATTTAGATACATATTATATATAGATATAGATAGAGGACAAATTTGTCGATTTCGTCGCATTTGTGTAGAATTTCATATTAATAGATTATCACAGAATTCATCTTTTTTTCTTTAGACGTAGATGCGTTGAAAAAAAAGTTTCATTTTTACATTTAATACTGTCCGAGTGGCATATTTTTCGTGCGACAATTTTACATCATAAAAAAAAAAACACTGCAATTATTTTCACATTTTTTCTTACATATCCTGTGCGATTGAAAAATTATCGAAATTAATAAAGATCGATAGGTCCATAAAAATTATATTTAAAAAAAAATGGTGTCACAGATTTTGCAATAATTGTAGAAAATACACAGTCACGATTAAGAGAGAGAATCGTGATTTTCCTTTCTACATTTTTTCCTCTAAATTCATTACGATTAATTACCTACTCGTGGAAGGAAAAAAAATTGATATTCCTTTCTTTTAAATATTCGTTTAAGATAATTATAAATCACTAATCAACGCGGTACGATTAAATATTAACGAGCAGCTAATTACGTGAGTCTCAGAATTCGAGCTAGGATGTAATAATATCAAGAGTACCAAGCGATTGCTCATTATTTTAGAATATAGCTTTATAATAATCTTAATTAACAAATTTCTCATATGCGAGAAAACGTACGAGTCGTTATTTTTTTTTGTGAAGAGTTAAAACACTCACAATCAGTCGAAAAAAACGTTACGAGCTACGCATGAAAACCTAATTACATTAAGTAGAAGAAATTACGAAATTTCGTTTATTTTTCAATTATTCAATTATGACACTATTAATATTTTTTTTGTTTCAAGGGAGTTTTCGAATACAATATTTTTGAGAGATAGATTACACTTGTTTCCAGAGATTGAAAGGCAAGATTTTCCTTCGTTCAAAGGCTTTCATAATTTTCGTGTATTTTCGTCGAGCTTATTTTTTATTTTATTTTTATATTTGATTCAACGAGATTAAACACACGCATGAGAACGTGAAAATCAGATCGTTGCACGAGAGATTTTTTTTCTTTCATTACATCGGACTAGATTCGAGAAGGAAATTGGAGAAAATCAGTTTTTTACAGTTACAGAAAAAAATTACTTTTCTTAAATATTTATTTTGACTAGACAAAATTGTGATTGGAAGTCAATCGATTCGATTGTAATTTTTTCTTACGATTATTAATTCACGAACGATTGGAGGTTTGACGAAATTCAACGGAAAATAAAAACAGGTGTCAATGAAATTCAAGATCTACGATACTAACCAGCGAGCGTTAATAAGATCGTAAAAATTGTTTCGAAGACGATATTTGGTTCTGTTTGTTTTTATTTTATTTTTTTGTATTTTTTTTTCAAGTTTTTCTCGTTTGGATACTGAGGGACAAAAATTGTGCACAGGTGGAATTTTTGATTTTATCGATTTTATCAAGCAATCACGTCCCATTTATCCCGATATAACCCCGATTATAGCGTTAAATTTCGTCCTTGACGAAAATAAGGACACTTTGAATTTTACCATAAGACTTTCGGTCTCATTCATACGATCAGCTGGAGTCTGCGGTATTTTTTTTTTTTTTTTTGTAAATTTCACAAATAGGAAAAAAAATTACTTTATTTCTCCTGCTGTTGTTGCTGTTGTTTTTTTTTTATCATTTTCTGATCCCCATAATAACTTTCTGGATTACAATCTAACCTTGAGAAGTATTTTACGATATTTCTTTTCTCACTCCTTTCTTTACACCCTTAAGTACTTTTTTTTTATTCGCACAATTGAACGTCAATTTTCGTTTTTATTTTCCTTCACAGTCGATAATAATGCCACATTTGGAAGTGTCTGGGACATTCTACGGTATTTTGAACAATTTTTTCGCAACCCCTTTTTTTTACTGATGATTTTGAAGTGTTCTTTTGTTGTTATTTTTTTTTCAAAATTAGCACGTCTCGACTAATTCGAGTCACAGAAAAAAATATTATTCGCGATAAAATTTGCATTTCATTCTTATTATCGTGATGAATTCTCTATCGCAATTTTATCAGTGTTGTAAATTTGATTTTTGCTAAATAAACAAATTAAAAAGAAAAGATTCTCAAGATTTTCTCTCATCAACGTTTAAAAAAAAACGCTAGTAATTTTTGTTCTGTCCGAATGTTTCTTTTTAGTCCAAAAGAAATTTGAATTAATGTGACAAAGGAGAATAAAATTTTAGTCTTCATTTTGAAATTAATTTTTTCTGCAACTCGAATTTTTCGAGATATACAAAATTGAAAGAAATACTTCCAAAATTGTTGGAGTGAAAAATTGAAAATTTGAAGAAATAAATGAAAGAAAGTGGCTTCAAGTGGTACTCCAAAATGGCAAAGTTTCGAAAAAAATATTTAATGGGTTACGAAAATAAAATAAATAGAATATAGTAGAATGTCCCATATATTCTATATTTATGGTGTTTATTTGGCGGACTTATCTGAATTTTTTGTTTTAGTTGCTGCTCGAAATTTGTTTAGATAATACTGAAAAACAATTGTCATACAATCCGGACAAGTTTGAAAAATATTTCTAATTTGATACACGTTGATATTTTATTCTCAAAAAATTTCATTGAGAGATCATTTCAAATTTCTGAGCGCTATTTTTCGAGATTGCGAGGAAAGGGTGACATTTCTGAGATTTAGCTTTCAAAACTGTACAATTAAGAAGATATTTTTTTTTTATTTGCACTTCAAGAGGCTTTCATTTGATACCACACTCGATGACCTTGAAACAACCCTCTTTTCACGACCCCTTTCCATTCCCTCAAAACTACCCCCCCCCCCCCCCCCCAAAATAAAAATTCAATTTTGTCTACTCTGATTTACTTTCGACTGGTATAAATTGTAAGTTACTCTGTTGAGTAAATAATTACATTGTTTTATATTTTTAAAATTGATATTTTGAAATAATCAATTTTGATAAATCTTTGGTAGCAAATCCTAAATATTTTTCTCGTTTTACGGCGATTTTGCTTCCAGTATGTCGCACAAATATTTCGAGCAGCACTCAAAAAATGATCAAGTTCAAAGATAAGTCACCCAAAAGTGTGTTTACATAAGTGTATGAGATCCGTCGCTAACCTGATAAAAAAATTAACAATAAAACTCGCATTTACATTTTTTTCTCACCATTTTTTCGCTCGTTCAAAAGTAGAAAGATTAAATGAAATATGTACATCAGTCAGAGTAAGATTAACGAATAAAAAAAGAGCAAGTCTTTTCCTTTAATAATATTTTTTTTCGGAGAAACGGATATGAGACGTAAAATTTTTGATCGTGCATTTTTTGTAAATTCATCGCTTTGAAAATGTTGTATCTGAACGTAATTTTATTGATTTACCGTGACGAAACGATTTTGAAAAAAAAACAAAAAATATTGAAAAACCAATCTCAACATTTTCGCTCCAAAAAAAAGGTTATTGCGTGTAATGTCAGCTTTGCTAATCGGCCACCAGGCGTCGCATGTACATTTCCGTTTCTCCGACGCCACCATTAAAGTGCTCGTTTGACAATTCGCAATTAAAAAATAAATTAATTATACAAATAGGAAAAAAAAATTTGTACGCCATATAATGGTTGATCGATTTGATATTCTATTAATAAATTTGATATACACGAGAGGTCGTCTATTTTCGAATCTACGTTATGTTTTATTTTTTATTTTTATCACGATATTACGAATCGAAATTTGTAATTCAGAGATGCTACAGAGAATACGCGAAGACGTCGATTTTCGAGTTTATCGAAAAATATTGCGTCTTTCTTCGCGCTTTTTCTAGTCTTTTTTTTCTGCGTTAAAACGCATTTTTCAATTCTTTTACATTGATACTTCATGTCCTTCTTTGTTCTATTATCCTTCATTCTCGAATAAACAAAAGATTTTAAAGGATTCTCGTGTCAGTACTGAAAAAAAAAATGTATGAGTCTAGATTTCAACATTTTTTCGCGAGATTTGATAATTTCACTTTGTCGTTTCACTATACACGTAAAAATTACGTATACGAGAGTTTAATATATATATATTTATTTAAAAAAATTAAGATCTACAACAACTGCCGTGCGAGATAATCGGATCATATTTTAAATTTCGTTTTTCAGACATTTTCGTCATTCAATCCATTGAGATTGATTCAATTGAATTGATAGTCAAAATACATCGAACATATCCTCGCACGACTAAGAATTATTATGCTTGTAATAATAATTTTTTTCAATTTACCGTTTGTAACATTGAAACTTCCCAGAAAACAAATTGAAAGATCTAGAAATTCATATACTAACTACCATCGAATAAGTAATATTATTTTGCTTTTTCTCAAATTTGCAAGTCGAGAAGATTAGATAAACGAGTAACTTTGTTTCTTAGTCACGATAAAATGTCGAATCGCTGTTTAATGTAAAAAAAATTCAAAAAACAGCGCCTAAGAGGGTATTTTATATATTTATATATAAATACTTAAGAATAAATAATAATTATAATAATAATAGTAAAACTTTTCACGCAATTTGAGTAAGCTTAAAAGTGTCTAAAAAGTTGTCTATACTTTTTTTTATATATATGTATAAGGACAAAAAAGAGCGATTGATTATTTAATCGTTTTACGTCCGCAAACCTAAAACTTTGTATAATACTGTTATTGCTATCTCAACCGTTTTTTTTAAATCCGTATAATACGTGCCAGCAAGGCAATAATATCGATTCCCTCGCTTCGATCCTAGTATCAGTTACCTCGAAAAAAAATAGTTTTTTTAAACTCATTAAACGCATGAATTTATTATTTGAACATCTGGTGCCACGAGGAAAAAAGTCTATTCAGAAACATACGTTGGAACGAGAGAGACGGCTTTAATGTTATTTTTTCCTTCAATTACGTAACGCTATAAAAATTGCTATTTTTAAAATGGCGATATTAATTGAAAGACTAGCCGAAAAATTAGCTTTCGTTCAGGGCTGAATGAGAAAGCCTTTTTTTTGGCACAGTCGACGTCGTATCTTTTCATTAGAATTTATATTGAGAAGAATTTTAAGATTTAAAAATGGCGCACCAAAATGAAGATATTACTCGATTCGATGCTAAAGAATTTTTCGGATCACCGAATGACAATTTGAATTTTCCAATGATTTTCAGTTTTTAGGATCGCCGATGATTCATCTGAGTCCGTAAAGTAGATGATTCATACAATATGGCGGACCAAGAATGTTTTAACGGTTTTAGAACGTTTAAGCCGCCATTTTGGATTCACCGGATTGAACATATCAGTTCTGAGTTTGAGTTTGTGATCGGTAAGCTCAAAAACGTCTTAAATATACAGTTTCAAACGGATCAAGCAACTTTGGTCAAATTTTAGCACTTTGGTCAACCATGTTGGATTCGCTTTTTTTCATTTTTTCCAATATTTCGATTTTAGAATCCGCAATCAGCAATTTTATAGACCCACGATCAGTTAGTTTCGTCTAGACTTTAGTGCTTTGTTCCGCTATTTGTAGGATTTTATTCAATCCACCATTGTGAATATTTGAATTTTGAATTCAAATTCGCAATCAGTGACTCGAAAAACCGTTGATGTCCGTTCTATCGGAATCAAACTACTTTTGTCCTGCCGCTACGTATAGTTTTCCAATTCCGAGGTTCATTCTTCTACGTCCATCGTCCCATTGTTTTTGAGGTTATACGAAGAAAATCAATTGTTGAGATCATTGATAGCCTGCAAGATTCTCTTGACATGACCGACCTTGACGATACCGAGCTCTTTGAGATCGCGACGTGCGAGCGTGAGCAATTCCCTTCCCCGTATATCGTGTGATACAAATTTGTCGGTATACTCGCCGAGCTGAAGATTTTCCAGCCACAAACAAACGTCCTGTACAGCCCAAGTTGTAACCTGTTCACGTGCCGGATGATTGACCGGCGTATTGCCACCGGAACGGCGAAACTTCAACCAGAACAAACCACGATGACGATTCTTTTTATCACCCTGTGAAATCAGAGACAACGAATTTTTCCACATAAAGCGTTAGTCGGATTAGTCATAAGAAGCTTAACCTAAAAATGTGAGCTAATATTGCAAGCAACGTGCTGTCATGTCCAAAAGTTGATAAGAGACCAAAAGATTCATAACAAGCTTTAAAATTATTCATAATGTCATTACAACATCGCAAGCCTCAAAGAATAATTATAGGTAATAAGCATGCGGTTTGTGATATCTAACTCATCGATGAACACATTTTTCCTGATTGCCCATTATTTCGTGCTACAATCGTATATCAGTGTTTCATATTTGATCAAAATTCATTGATTCCTTCAGAAGAGAAACAAGTTTTTTAATTTCGCGGTTCTATGGTCGAGCGTGGTGATCGTGGCGACGTTTGGTGGTCGACTCGAGAAGCAGGGAAAATTGCCGTTAATTATGAATATATTTGAATCCTATTTTTCTTTGCAATTGTTCTTATTACACGTATTCAAAGAACTCTCTCAAGAATTGATTACTATATTTCATGAATGAAATACTTGTTGCATTAAGAATTGGCTCAATTTGCACATTTCAGATAAATTTGAAAAATCCGCGCGCAAACGGACTTCCCGTGAGCGGATTTCCTCGTTTGGCATTATTGTCTCTCGATGAGCATTAAAAATTTCCTCAACTGACGAATATCACGATTTTTTATCGTTTATATCGAATTAGTTTGCATTTTACATTTTTTGGAGAATGCTATGAAAAAAATTGTATATTTTTTAAACGAAAAATTGGACGCTCAACGACTCCGACGCCACTGGCGCCATCTCCGCTTCGTTCAAGCGGCGAAAATAAATAACAGTCACCGTTGAGTTTTCGCGAGCGTAACGACAATCCCGTGGCGTTCCAAAAATCGTTCTGTTTTATATTGAAAAAGTGAATTAAATAGTATTCAAACATGGGGAAATCTCATTACAGATTGAAGATCGATCGACTGGGGACTAATTTGCGGAAAATGGAGCAACAAATCGCGTCCGAAAAGTCACAAACGCGCGTTGGAAAAAAGATGCCTTTGCTCCGAACGCCGGCGCCATTTTTGGCAAAATGGTGAGCGCTTTTTGACCGTTAATAACATTAAATTCATCAAACTTTAGTGTCGCATTATATTAACATAATTTTCCTTGACCTTAATTTTTTTTCGATAACTCTGCCTATTTTCAACAACGCCATGTTCGATTTTGGTTTTCGCGATCGTAAATATCGAATTTTCGACGTATATATCCCGACACGATAATTTTCCCAACCATGCAAACATCTTTGCTTCATTAAATAAAGAGCTACATCTTCTTAAACGTAAATTGAAAGAGCGAGCGAGGATTTTTGAAAAAAAATTCATGCTCCGCATGCTCAAAAACCTCAAAACAAAACTCTACGACAAATTCTAAACGAGCATCGAAAATTTGATAAAAGCTTATTACCCGCGAAATAGGATCGAGTACTCAGTTACGATCCAGAACAAAGCACATGTTAATACATTTAATCGATAAAAGTACGAAAAAAAATAAAAACTTAAAGTTAAAAATGATCCTGGCGAGCGACGTTAACCGAAGCTCTCCAATATTGTAAGAGTCTTTTTCAAATTCATATTTTCTCAATATTTCGACTATAACTGAGAAACACTGAGATCTCTACGATCGAAATATTTAGTCCTCGCGCCAAAAATAAGACCGTCGTTCGGTTGCGCAATGAAAAAACAAAAAACAAATCTTTGATCGCAAGTGCGAAGTCGATGAAAATTTTCTTTTTAATGAAATCTAATTAAACCTAACGAAATAGATAACACTCTGCATTGTCGTGCATGATGAAAAATCTTCTTTTCTTACAATCGACAATTTTGAACCAGAGAAAAAATTGATCAAAAAACGCATTACAAAATTCGATATTCAAAAATATCTCAAATATTCAAGAACAGAAAGCGAACGGTTTTTTCACAAGTTTGGTCAAATCGTACCTGCTCGTCGGTCGTTATGTTCTGCAGATAAACCATTCCGGTGCCTCTCTCGTCGAAAACGCATTTTCGTAATTCTTGTTCCATCGCGGCCAGTGCGAGTGACAATTTGTTTTCCAAATCTTCTCGTAATCTCTGAAATCAGAAAAATAAAAATGATTTCGAAAGTTCAAATCGATCGAACTCTTAGTTTACGTCTGGAATTTTGAAATATCGAATGGACAATTGATTTTCATTATCGATGCGCCTTCCTGCGAAGACCAGGCTTTGTCGACGGTGTATTCTCAATCAGCAAAGAATTTCCCATCGCTCGAAGTTTCAACGCTCTGTTGAAGAATTCGATAGAGAATAATGTTAGCCATGTTTAAACGTTTTTTTTTTTTAAACGTTGGAACATGGAGAAAGCCTTCCTCTTGAGATAAAAAATATGGAATCGAAGAAAATTTTGAAGAAGATAAGAGAATCTCGTTCGCTTACCAAATTCTGAGCTTTGTCCCGCAGCAACTCGCAGGATTCTTCGTAGAGTTGTCTGGCGTTTGACACGAGATCGGTGATGACGGGTCTCAGACTTGGCTGAGAAGAAACAATTTGTTTGTTTTTTTTCATTCCAATCGTTTGAAATTCAATATTTGATATTTCACGATATTCGGTCTATAAACTTACCCCTTCTAAAAATTTTCCATCGGGATGAACTTTCTCAAGACTGATCGCAGTTCTATCAGCTATTTGATAGAGTTCAGGCTCGAGACTGGGATGGGATATAATGAGCAATTTCACCCATTTTACCAGAGTCGTGACGACCTCGATGAAACCCAAAAGTATGCCAAGTTCCTCGTCGTAAAGTTGTATGGGTTTCGCATCTAAATTCAATTGCGAACGCGAAAGCATCTGCGAATTATTGCTCAAGGTCGATGTTGATTGAGAAACAGCAGCCGATGTGCTGCTTCGCTGTTTTTCTTCCCACGCTCTCAAAGACGTTTCCAGTGCCTGTTAAGATATTTCAAGATATTCAAAATATTTCAAAACAAGCTTTTTCCATTTAAAAAACCGAAAATAATTTTTTTTAAATATTGTGCTTCTATCGGATAAAAACATCTGAGAACCTTCATCAGGCTCGAATTATTTCTTCAGCGTAGATCAATCACAAAAGCCGCCATTTTGAATTTTGAATTCTAATGTTTTTACTCTGTATTCAAATTATTAACTTGATTAATTGAAATAATTTACATTAACCATTAAACGTTAATGGCTAATGGAAATTATTTCCGTTAATATATAAGAGTTAATGTTTAATGAAAATTGTCTCCATTAACCATTTAATGTTAATGATTAACGAAAATAATTTCCATTAACCATTAAATGTTAATGGTTAATTGAAATTGTCTCCATTAACCATTTAATGTTAATAGTTCATGAAAATAATTTCCATTCACCATTTAATGTTGATGGTTAATGAAAATAATTTCCATTAACCATTACATGTTAATGATTAATGGGAGTTATTTCGATTGACCATTAAATTTTAATGGTTAATTGAAATTATTTCCATTAACCATTAAATGTTAATGGCTAATGGAAATAATTTCCATTAATATAAAAGATTTAATGTTAAATGAAAATTGTCTCTATTAACCATTTAATGTTAATAGTTCATGAAAATAATTTCCATTATCTATTTAATGTTGATGGTTAATGAAAATAATTTCCATTAACCATTACATGTTAATGGTTAATTGAAATTATTTTCAATAACCATTAAATGTTAATGGTTCATAGAAATTATTTCCATTAACCATTAAATGTTAATGGTTAATTGAAATTATTTTCATTAACCATTACATGTTAATGACTAATGGACATTATTTCTATTAATATATAAAAGTTAATGTTTAATGAAAATTATTTCCATTAACCATTCAATGTTATTGGTTAATGAAAATTATTTCCATTAACCATTAAATGTTAATGGCTAAGGGAAATAATTTCCATTAACTATTACATGTTAATGGTTAACGGAAATTATTGCCATTAACCATTGATATCGAATTCTAATGTTTTTACTCTGTATTCAAAATAGGGGATGTAAAAAAAAATTATCCAGAATGGATTTTTGCCACAGTGTTGCCACTTTAACGCTTTTGTTTCTGCGCCATATTGGAAATATTGAAAAAACAATTGCTTCAATGGTAATTACTGATTAGATCAGAGAGACTCACTCTGTTTCTGTAAAGCATTTTCATTCGATTTTTGTGGATTATTCTTATAATCCCCGGTGGTTGAATCCAAGCTTCGCCGTCGACCTGTATCGGAACTCCCTCGTCGCCGAGAATATTAATTTGCACCGTTTGACACTGAGCTATTCGATGATGCTGCAAATTAATCAATCTCGATGCGGCCATTTGTACCGAGCCAAAAACCGCCACAACTTCCAGTATACGATCGTCGAATGAGGGAGCGAGAAACAAATCGCCCTCCTTTGTTCCACCCCAAAAATTCGTGCCTCCCATGAAACTGTAACGGAAGAATACCAAAACAATTATTTTGTTAATCGAAAAAATTCAGGTTTGATAATTTGGGATTTTTCACTGTCGAAATTGTCCGACCGAAGGGTTGATAAAAATTTCAAAAATGTTTGAATACTTTTCTGAAAAGGCCAACATTCTACCTTGTCCAATTTTACAGTTAGCAAGGAAACTTTTTGGACAATCAAGGTTATCCAATTTGACGAAATTTTTGAAAAGTCTGAAAAACCTTTCAATTTCTGCAATTTTCAAGGATTTTCTTTTTCTCAATACCCTGAATAACGGAAAAACTTCAAGCTAATCTGGATGAATAGCATTTGCATCAGAGTTGTGAAAATAGTAATTTAAAAGTAATGCATTACCCATTACTTTAAACAATGTGTATTGGACAAGTATTCCATTACAAATTACAAAAGTAATGTGTAACGGATGGGTGTTCCATTACAAATAGAGAAAGTAATGTGTAATGGATGCATGTGCCATTACAAATAAAAAAGGTAATGTGTAATGGATGCATGTGACATTTCAAATAAAAAAGTAACGTGTAATGGATGCGTGTAAGTAATGTATAATGTATGCACGTTCCATAAAAAAGTACAATTATAAAAAAAATTAATGGAACACACATCCATTACACATTACTTTTTTATTTGTAATGGTACGTGCATTAATTACACATTACTTTTTTATTTATAATGGGACATGCATCCATGACACATTACTTTTTTAAATTGTAATGGAACACGCGTCCATTACACATTACTTTTTTATTCGTAATGGCACATGCATTCATTACACATTACTTTTGTATTTTGTAATGGTACACTTATCCATTTCACATTATGGAGTGTAATGGGTAATAAGTACATTAATGCATTATTTACAACTCTGATTTGTATAAATTAATTTCCCCCAGAACAGATTTCGGCACATATTTTGAAAGAAAAACCAATTTTTTTTTTTAAATGACCTTGGTATGTTGAGGACAACTATTCCCTGCAAGGATGGGAGAGGTATTCGCTGTCCATCGCACTCGAGTTGAACTCTCTGCTCCAGATTTTTGTAAGTCTTTTGTAGCCATTGTTTGGATCCCAAAACTCCGTACCACATGTAATTTTTCGCCCTTGAGCGACACTTTTCCGGATGTTCCTCGCGCTTGTGATGAAAATCCAAACTTATTTTTGCGTCGATACCGATACCAAAATAATTGTTCATGACACATCTTTCGAAATACCCTTCCCTGGAAAAAGATAAAGAAATGTTAGACAAATAATGGCAAAACGTAAAATTATGGATCGAGCTGATTTTTTTTTTAACGAACATTAGTGTCTCGTCGGGATCCATAAGCGGAGAAACAGCTGCGCAAAGCGCATCCGCGTTAGCCAGAAGCGCCTGGCTAATGAGACCCGCACCTCCACTTACATCTGTAATTTGGAAAAAAAATTTGAAAATAATTTTTTTTTACATTTGATCCTTTTTAAATTCTTTTAATTCCGTTCTTGCGATTGAGTCTCGATTTTTTAAATATCAGTAATCAATCGATTTCCGATATTGATTATAAAAATATCCGAAATCGATTGATTACTGATATTTAAAAAATCGACACTTCTCAATAGATTTTAGTTCAATAATCGTTCATAAATACAAATTGTTTAACTAACCAATAAGGATTTTGAAGTATACGAGGCGATTAATTAATTTAGAAAAAAGTAGTCATAAGCATTTTTTGAAAATTTCAACATTATTTGAAATATTAAATTTTTTCAAAAATTTAATATTAATCTATTTTAATCAAAAGTCCCACACCAGCAGAATTATGAAAATTATAGCGGTCGCGAGTATTTTTAGAATTGAAAAAAAATCTCAAAATTCCTTAAAGGATTCGTGTCAAATTCGATATAATTTTGAAAAATTTTGATCGTACACATGATCATGGGAAAAAAATTGACAAGCTTACTCGGCCACATTGGCAATTGCACGAGAGGATTGATGATCGGCAATTTTTTAACATCCTCGGTTCTGTCCACGGATTTAGCCCTGTCGTGTCTCAGGCTCATATTTGAACCACCGAGTCTTGTCGATGAGGCCGCTAGTGATACGACTTCGGAGGCTTTCAACAAACTTCCGCTGCTTATCCGACGCGTGGCTTGAGGCGAAAAACCGGTTTCCGGTAATTCGACGCTCACTGTTGAAAAAAAAAATCGGTAAACAAATTTGCTGATTTTTTTTCAAATCAAAGGTTCTGCTTAGGATCAAAATTTTTTTTTTGTCAATTTAATAGGATACTTTCATAGCCCAGGATCTTATCTTTCATTTGCAACAAAGATTTTCCTAAAATTCACCAAAATATAACGATTTTGTAAAGTATACACGAAAAATGTAGATTTTAAATTTTTTTTAGCATTTTTAAATCGAAACTATTATTTATCAAATGATCTAAATCAATTCCATCAGTGAAAATTGTTCTTATTTGCAATTCTGAAATTTAACAACAATTTTTTTAAATCTTTTTTAAATGGCCCAATTTTTTTAAACTTTTTTCTGGTTCCGAGCAGTGATCGGCAAAAAAAATCTATGTATTTTTATTATCCAATTTTGTCGAAAAATTAATAATTATCAAAAAATATTCCTAATTGTAAAAAAATAATTATTATTAGCGGGAACATATTACTAATTTTCCTAAAAAATTAGTAATTAGTGACAAAAAATTACTAATTTTTCTAATAAATAAGTCTAATGACAAAATATTTTTATTTTTTCCTAAAAAATGAATAATTAACGATAAAATATTACTAATTTTCTCAAAGAATTAGTAATTGGCGAGAAAGATAGTGCTAAACAACCAAAAAAATCAATAATTTGTGGAAAAATGTTGTATCAATTCGGGAAAAAGTAATAAATAAAAAAAATTACTAATGCATTTTTTTAAAATAAGTACTGATTAAATATTCGTATTAATAATAACTTCTATGAATACACAATACTTTTCTACAAATTACTGTTCTTTAATTTATTAATTAGTAATAGTTTCTTTAACAATTATTATATTTAGAAAAAACTTGGAAATATTTCTTCACTATTTACTAATTTTTTTTGGAAAAATTAAAATATTTTGGCACTGATTACTAATTTTTTTGGAAAAATTGAAAATATGTTCTTACTAATCACTAATTTCTTAGAAAAATTACTAATATTTTTCCACTCATTTTGAATTTTCATTAAAAATTAGCACTATTTTTTGACTAATTATTAATTTTTCGAAAAAATGATTAATCAATATCGTTGACGAAAAAATCGATACCGCCGATCACTGGTTCCGAGATCATATGCATATCCCTTGATAAATTTTGTGGATCAGCCAACTCACATTTTTCCATACTTCCTCCACTGTGACGTCGAAGATTCGCCGGAATTTTATCGGCGGCGCCGATATCGTGATTACTATCGATCGACATCGATGGGCTCGGCGGATCGACGATCACGCTTATCGCTGGTGGAAAATTGATCGTTGATTTAACGTCATTTATCTGCGGTTCGTCCGATGTAACCGTGAAACAACAAACGGGATTCGGAAGATCGGCATCGTGATCTTTTTCGTTGCGATTATCCATCGGGATCTCCTCGCGTTGCTCCGTTACGTTGGTTCCCAAAATTTTCGACATCGGACTCTAAAATTTTCGAAACCATACAGTAAATTTCGAAATTTTCATCAGGATAATAGAAATAATAGCAATCTATTAAATATTCCCTCTGTTTGTCATTTATTGAAATTTGCACAACATTTCGACCCCATTTTCACAAAATTACAAGAGTTGAGGCATTTTCAAGAATCGTTTTCAAAATTTCAACATTTTACGGAATCTAAATCCCAAAAGCTATTCTTTCCTATTCTGCGCAAATTTTATATAATCCTATATAAAATATTTCTATAAAGTTGAGCTTGATTGTGGCAAAATTACTAAAATTGAAACGTTCACAATTGTTTTTTGAAACTTAAAATTCACGAAGATCCGAATTCCTGAATACTATTCTATCTCATTGCATCCAGATTCACTTCCAATTATCTACATTTTGAAATATTTCTTAAGAAGGGAAATTTCAGTTCTTAACATTCTCCAATTACCCCTTGATTCAATTATATTTGACTTTTTTCGAATCCAAAGATATCGATTCGAAAAAATAAAATAAAAAGATTCAAGCGAACCTCTTTCATCATCATGTTGATGTGTCTCGATGGTCTTTTGAACGATCTTCTCCCAATGTCATTGCCCTCGAATTTCGCCAAGCTGCAATATTTTTTAACCTTCTCGGCGCTCGTTTGACCGTCCTTGATACAATCCCTCACGGAATCATATTTCTCACCGAGCATCGTGCTCATCAAATCCTGTCCCAACGAGCTCATATCGTCGACGATGCTCTCCGAATTTTGCAAATCGCAGATTTCCGAATTTTCCGGCGAATCAATGTGTCCCATTTCCGAGATCTCCGATCGTTTCGTAGAGTCCAATATGTCACTGTCTATGTGCCCTTAAAAGCGTCAGAGAATTTGACCGAAAATATTTTTTTGGATCATGTGACTACCAAAATGTTTGGAATCGATATTTTCAAAGGTTAGATTCGAAGTAATTGCAAGGAAAAGAAATAAACCTATACAAATCAATATTTAGATATCAGGGTTGCAAATAATGCATTACTTTTTTCTAATGCATCTACATTTTCAATAACCATTAACTCTTATTGATTAATTAAAATAATTTCCATTAACTATTAAATGTTAATAGTTCATGGAAATTATTTCCATTAACCATTGAATGTTAATGGTTAATGAAAATAATTTCCATTAACCATTACATGTTAATGGTTAATGGGAGTTATTTCGATTAACCATTAAATGTGAATTGTTCATGGAAATTAGTTCCATTAAACATTAAATGTTAATGGTTAATTGAAATTATTTCCATTAACCGTTAAATGTTAATGGCTAATGGAAATTATTTCCATTAACCGTTAAATGTTAATGGCTAATGGAAATTATTTCCATTAATACATAAGAGTTAATGTTTAATGAAAATTATCTCCATTAACTATTTAATGTTAATAGTTAATGAAAACAATTTCCATTAATCATTTAATGTTAAAGGTTAATGAAAATAATTTCCATTAATATATAAGAGTTAATGTTTAATGAAAATTATCTCCATTAACCATTTAATGTTAACAGTTAATGCAAACAATTTCCATTAATCATTTAATGTTTATGGTTAATGGGAGTTATTTCGATTAACCATTAAATGTTAATGGATCATGGAAATTAACTCCATTAACCATTTAATGTTAATAGTTAATGAAAATAACTTCCATTGACCATTTAATGTTATTGGTTAATGAAAATTATTATAATTAACCATTGACTCCGATCGATAATTGAAAATAACTTCCAATAACCATTAACATTTATTGATTAATTGAAATAATTTCCATTAATCATTTAATATTATTGGTTAGTGGAAATAATTTTCATTAAAAAATAATGATTAAAATAATTTCGTTGCGAGGTACTTTTCTTCGTTATTTTGCTGGAGCGAGAAAAATTTTCAACAGCCGAAACCGGAAATACTTACCGATTTCGCTCTCGCTGTTTTTCACCGTGAAACTTTTTGAATCGAGTGTATCGGACACAAGACTGTCCGAACTTGCGATACTGTTGCTGCAACTACAGCGCGATATGTCCGTTCTCATGACACTATTTTCCGGTATGTGAATACATCCGGTTGATACATTCGTTGAACTACTCGAATCCGAGTCCGGCGATATTAAGGCGTCTTGTATCGTCGTGTCGTCCGAGCGTGAACTCGTTTCCAATATCGCACTTGTAACGGACACCGGCGGATCAGTCGGTGTTTCCATTTGTTCCGATATTTGTTGCTCAATTTTCACCGATATCGGTGATTCGTAGTCATCGATCGTGGAAGATTCAACGTTTCTGAAAAAAAAATGTATTCCGTCGAATTCTTTCATTTTTACTTTATTAAAATTAAATTAAATTATTACTTTGTTAATTAAAATTACAATTAAAATTGGTCACGGTCCTAAATATCAAGTCAAAAATGACCTCTACAAAAAAAAATAAGTACACAAATATCTGAGCCCAAAAATAACTCGATAATAATATCCACTAAAAATTACTCATTAATCTTTGAATAGTGAAAAAACAAGTGATTCTTTAGGAGAAAAAATGTATTCTCCCCGAAACAAAAAATTTGATTTAAATTTTGATTTTATCCTTGCAATTCTTATTCTGCAGTTTCTCAAAAATAATATTATTTATTATTATTAAATAGTTCCAGCCGGATATTTATAAATAGATGGCTATTTTTGTACAAAGGTATTTTGAGTTATGGATATTTTTGTTTTGGGATATTTTTGTACTTTTTTTTTTAGTGAGCACCTAAAAATTGGTGTTTGAAGATTGAATATAAAATAAAAAAATTGTCACTCACTCTTGAGGAGCATTGGAACTATTTCGTCGACTTCCGGCAAAGCCATCAGCCGGTAAATTCGAACTGTTACGTCGACTATCGGCGAAACCATCCGGTGCGGGCAAGGTCAACATTTCTTCGGCCTGTGAATCCCTTCGAAGATCGGGCATTGGGCTCAGAGACGCTAAATTCGGCGTTGGGCTCGGACACGGTGAAATTTCCATACTATGAGCCGATAATATCGTAGGCATTGGGCACAAATTTTCCGCTTGGTCCAGCTTCAGTCCCAAAAGGTCGAGTTTCTCTTTCTTGGCTTCAAACGAGAATAAACAAATTATTCCACTTTTTGTGTACTGACCTTCCAAACGAAAAAAAGGAACTACAAATATTTATCGACAGAAGTTATTTTTCGCCATATTAATTACAGGGGAAAATAGAAAATATATTTATATATGGGGCATTCCACGTCGAATCACGCGGTCCATCGACCTCCTTGGATTTTGATGTCCAATGAATTGTTGGTTTCGTTTGGCAGAAAATATGACCTCAAATTTTTAGCAATTTTTATTTCATTTTTTAGGGGAGCTCAAAAATCATTAAATTGAGGGAAAACATAAAGAGGGGTCTTTTTCAAATTAATGAAATTTTTTCACAGAAACTAGGGCCCAAAACAGATATTTTCGTCATAGTTCGATAATGAGCCAAAAATAATTACTAATTTTTTTTTATTTTTTATTTTTAATTGCGTTTGAATCATCCGTTTTACCTCACGTCGTCGAGGCTAATAAAATTTCGAAAAATGTTGTCGTTTCACTCTAGAACGAAGAAAAAAAAATCAGGTTTCACTACGAAAATATTTTTGTTGTTGTTATTCTCACTACAAGAAACAATCAAAATAAGAAATTTTAAAAAAGAAAAAATTAAAATACAATAAAGTGGAAATTATTTTTCGTCCATTATCGAAATACGTCGAAAATGTCTGTTTTGGGCCCCAGTTTCTGTGAAAAAATTGCATTAATTTAAAAAAGGCCTCTCTTTATGTTCTCCCTCAATTTAATGATTTTTTAGCTCGGGCAGCCCCAAAAAAATGAAATAAAAATTTCTAAAAATTTGAAGTCATATTTTGGGCCAAACGAAGCCCACAATTCATTGGATATCAAAATCCGAGGGGGTGATTTGTCCCATATAAATATATTAAATATTTACAATTAATTAGAAATCCATGAAATAATTGTTTTACGAATCATTCAAACGCAAAGATTTTTTTAAAACATGATTTGCTCGACGTTTTAAAATAATTTGAATTGATGAGAAATTGCAGATTATTCTCACGAGGCTGGAAATATTAATTTCCCGATTGAAATGAATTTTTGAAAAATTGAAAACTCCCGATTCGTGTCATCAGCAAATTTGGCATCGGTCCATAGAAAAATTCATTTTTCGATAAAAATAAATTTCCAAAAATTACAAAATTCCCGATTAAAGTTTTCAGCGCAAATTTGGCAACTTACTCATCATCGGATTATCCGATGGCGACGTGTCATCGGTCACAGTAATATTCGGCGCTTTGATCCGTTTACCAACCCCGCAATTATTTTGATCGTCCATAATGAGTTCGGTGTGTTCCACCAATTGTCTTATGGCTCTCTTCAAACTGTTTGCTCTGAAAACAAAAAATTCACTCGCAATTAGCAAAATAAAAAATAGTCGAAAAATGTTGATCGGGTATTTTTTTTTCTTCGTCTTGATCGTACCTCGCCATCATGGTTTCTCTCTCCTTGCGATCCTTTCTTTTTCTGACACGTTGCAAATTCGTCATGTCTTTTTCCGGTTTCTCCAAAACGCCCTTTTCCTGCTCAATCGGCGATGAACAAGCCTCGTGACGTATCTCAATCTCCTCGAGCTCGTCCGAATTCTCAACTTGACAATTTTCCTCGCTGTTCAACGTTTCCAATAGGGAATCCAATTTTTTTTGCAAAATCTCACATTTTTCACCCAACAGCTGATCACCAACGTTCATACTCGCCTCGAGTACACGTGTCGCAAAATCTTTCACCGTCTCGAACAATACCCTGAAAATAAAATATTTTTTAATAAAAAATGAAGGAAAAACCCTGCAAATTGAAATTTGCACATTGCTTCCTCATCTTTATCCATAGTTCACATAGCTTCCTTTAACACACGGCATAGCGATCAAATTTGGCTTCCTCATAAAGGAATCTTTGTTAACTATTGGAAAATATTAGTAATCAATGTGCAAATTCGATCGATTTTCCCCAAATTTGATAGCGAATAACATTGATAGCTATACTTCACAAAATTTCATTGGAATATCTAAAAAATTTCAAAAGTTACAGCGTTTACGCTCCTTTTATAAAAATTAAAAATTTGATAAAAATTTAATCATTCGATCGATTTTCGCCAAATTTAACAACGACCATCCTCGATAGCTATATTAGCTCTGTGTAAAGTTTCAGTGCAATATCTCTAAAATTGCACAAGTCAGAGCGTTTACGCTATTTTTCAAAAAATTAAAAATTTCATAAAATTTTAATCCCTCGTTGGATTTTTGCCAAATTTGATAGCGAACAACCTCGATAGCTATATTGGCTCTGTGCAAAGTTTCAGTACAATATCTTAAAAATTGCACAAGTTGGAGCTTTTAGGCTAATTTTCAAAAAATTCAGAATTTCATAAAATTTTAATCCCTCGATGGATTTTCGCCAAATTCAATACCAAACAACCTCAATAGCTATACTAATTCTGTACAAAGTTTGAGTGCAATATCTTGAAAATTGCAGAGGTTAGAGTGTTTACGCCATTCGTGCAAAAACCGAAAGAAGTCGATAAAATCTGAACACCCGTTATAATTGAAACAAATTTTTTTTCATAATGAAGAGTAATTCGTGGTCACCAAGTGTACCAAATTTTAGCTCGATATATCGAAGCGTTTTCGAGTTATTAATTATTTACATCTGAAACTCAGAACACACACGCACGCACGCACACACCTGGACATTTTTTCTAAATATGATTTCTCGATGTTTTAGGACATTTTGAACATATTGGTGTAAAAATCGCGAAAAATTTTTTTTTCGCGAAAACAAAGCGTCCTTTATGAGGAAGCAAAATAACGAGCTGCGTTTATGATATTTTTATTATTTGAAGAAAATGAAAAAAAAGAGCAAGAACACACTTTCAAGTTGAATAATTGCATTTTTTAAATATTAATTTCGAAAAATATTTAAAAAAACATCAATTCTAATACAAATATACAGGATGTCCGAATTTATCTTGACAATTGAAGTGACTTCGATATTTACGTAGTAAATAAAAAAATTAAGTCGATTCAAATGAAGAATTGAATGGTTTGCTCAATTTTGTATTGAGTGCGATCGATTCCCATCAAAAGCAAACACTCTTTTCTGACAATCTATCCATATGAAAAAAAAAATTGTACATAGAAACTTTGACACAGAGAACTTGAAAATTCGATTACATCACGAAATTTCCTCCAAGAGGAATCGAAAATAATTTAAAAAGGGGCGAATGATTGGAAAAAAAAAAATTTATAAAATTGCGAATGCTTTTTGATTCTCAATACAATAATAAAAAAATTATAATCAATATAGGAAATAAAATTTGTCAATGTGAGGATAGAAAATTTCTTTAAAATAATATCACTCACTTGGCACTGGAAATAATAATGGGATCTTGGTCCGATTGTATTATACTGGCTATGTGGGACGTTAAATTGTCCTCATACTGATGTACCATCGATACGTTTAACGTCATTTCTTGATTGAGACTCATTTTACGGCATTGCAATGATATGCTGCGCTGATACGCCATTATGCTCCACCGATCCAACATTTTTGTTCCGGCTTTTTCGTATTTTTCCAATAATTGTGGCAAATGAGTGTCGTCGTCGCACGATGCGCCCCATCCAAGAACACGAGCCAGATCGTTGCCCGTTCCCAACGGCAGCACTCCAACTTGGCATTGCTTCTGTCGAGAAAATTCACAATTTATCTTTTGAAAATTCATAATTTTACAAAATCAACCATCGTCGAGGCATTTTCGCAAAATTCAATGTAAAAAAAAAAAAATATTCCAAGCTATCAGTGTGTAAAAATAAGATTCAGATTCACAGAATACGAGATAAGCTAGAGAAGGTTTATTTTTTCTGAGTAATTCCCAATTTTATAAAATCTCGAAGTAGGGATGTTCGATTTCGAGTCGATTCTTTGAAAGATCGATTCTTTTGTTCAAAAATCGATCTTTTGAATCTATTGTTTCCTTTTCGATTTTTAGGTGAATCGATTCTTGACCTTAAAAATCGAGAATTCGATTTTTTATTAAATCCATTATCAATTAAAGATTGACAATTAAATAAAGATTGACAAAAGTCTAAGTCAGGGTTAAAAGAAAAAAAGAGTAAAAAAAATTAAAAACTAAAATATTGAAGATATGATTCAACGAAAAAAATCATCGAAAGTAAAAATATACAAAATATCGTAAAGAAATAGAAACTTATGTAATAGAAAAAAAACGGCTGATTTATTAAATATATTCATACCTAATATTTTTAAGAATATATTAAAAAGTGCAAATGTGTAAAAGAATCAAACTATGCCAGATGAAAACTGCTTTACATTTTTTCTCTTTTATTCATCATTTTGTATTAAAAATAAATTAATCCAATTTATTCATTTTCCATAGCAAAAACTTAATAAACAATTACATAAGCTTTAATTAGCACATTATTTTTTTTACGATTTTTAAAAATCGATTCTTACGAAATCGATTCTTTGAATTCGATTTTTAATTAAAATCGATTTTCTTGATTCGATTCAGAATCGATTGGAGAATCGATTCCTTCTAAAAAATCAAACATCCCTATCTTGAAGTCTTGAAGGATTTTCGAAAAACTTCCCACCGATGAATTGGAATCTTCAAATTCATCTGCGTAGTTTTTTTCATCTTTCTAATTAATTGATCTTTCATTTTTTATTTAATTTACTAATTTTTGTAGATTTTTACAATATTCAATGCCAAGTATATTAAAACTGCAAACTATCAGTTTAAAAAATTAATTTTCGTAAAATTGCCCTTTCCGATCATATTGAGAATACCTTTTTTCGATATTGCAAAATTGTTAACAAAGAGGATGAGATTTCGAGATTCAGCGAAATGTTTACTCGTTAAAAAAAAAACAATTGAGAGACGAATTATTATAATTGTCAAAAAATATTATTTGTTGGAAGAAATTATTCGAAAATTTTAGAAAGAAGAAACCTCGAAAACTGTTGGGCAATCATCTGTGAAAAAGCAGAAAAAAAATAGTATCCAGGGTTTTTTTTTAAATCAGGAGGTAAAAATAACAAGACACAATGTAGATTAGATTAGATTAGAGGAAAAATAAACAGACGTCGACACCATGCTGGTGAATTCTCTAGTTGAAAAAAAATCCACAAAAAAAGATTTTCTTTAAGCACCGGAAGTGCGATTATTGAAATTCAACGACATGCAGAAAGAAATTTGAAATTCGAGCGTAGAATGAGTAGATTGAAAAATCGACGAAGATGCGATCGACGAATCCAGCGACGATGGGTTAGTAGTTTCCCAGAGAAAGATGGAATAGCGAGAGAAAAGAGAGCGAAACGAAGATTTGGGAAATCTGAAGACAAAGAAAAACGAAAAAAAGGGGGGGAGGGGGGCAAAAAACAAAAAGAATCAGAGCAACCCAGTCCAAAAGAAGGAAAATAAAAGTCATGGAAGAATGTCCACCGTGCACTTTCCTAAGATTTTACTCACGTGCATTCCTAACCGATCGATCTCCGAAAGGACCCAACCGACTGAACCATCTCCGCTGCAGACGAGAATCCGGAATGGGTCGAAATGCCGAAACAGTCTTAGCCTGTTCATTTATACTCAATTTATAACTCTGATTTTGCAACATTCAGCAGAAATGTTTTTCTGAATTTGGTAGAGCAATTTGGAAAAAAAAGCTGAAAAAAACTCCTGCGCAGACAAATTTATAAACTTAATTTTAAACCCAAAAACCTGATAATTTTAGGCGACGACTGAAATATTGAGAAAATACTCTAAGATAGCTAAATTATATACAGTAAGGGAATAATAATAATAATAATATTTAAAAATTCTATAAGTAACTCTTCATCCCCAAAACCTGATAATTGGAGACGAAAGCTAACAGGAATATTTTACAATCGCTAAATTCGTTCATTTATAAAGAAATAACAATTACACAAAATCAACAGCTAAAAAACTTTTACATATAAAGTTCAATTTACTAATTGTCATCCCCAAAATTCAATGACTACTGACTCGTAACTGGGATATCAGACAATATTTTACAGATTTTGAATTCAGTCTCGAATAAAACAAAAAAAAATACCTTTGAGGGGAAAAAACTATGTATCAAATTTCCTAAATCCTGATATTTTATGATCGCTGAATTCAACAGCGAAGATAAAAAAAGGTTTACTAAACAAAAAATCCTGATCGAAACTCAATATGCAATAAGCGGAATTTTCCAAAAAAATAACACCGTCGATGATTTCAGAATCGACTTCGAAGGGAAACAATTTGTTCGGTTTTTTCGTTTGAGCAAGAAGTTTCTTGGGATATTACTAATAGCGCGTGAAATAATTAGTGACCGAATAGAGAAGAAGTGGATGAAAATAATTTTTGAAAATTCGAATGAAGAAATAAAAATTCGACGTCTTACCCTGGACCAGGTCCACCATTGACTAGATCAAAAACTTGAGCCGGATTTAACAATTGCTTGAATCTTCGAAGGAACTTTATGCCCTGATTGTCACCCGATTTACTGTTCACGAATACGAGAAGTGGACTGCAACCATTCGGTCGTACCGCTTCCCAGGCTTCGTCGCTACCTGAAAAAAAAACGTTTTTTAGCCAAACGTTTTAATTCAATGCAAAATTTCGTTAAATCAATCGTATTGAGCCTTCGTCAATCATTTTGGGCTAAAAAGTTTCAAATCTATGAATCAAATTTTGATCCATCGATCCAAATTTGAAAATTAGGTAGAAGAAATTTTTGTCATAATTTGAAGTTTCATAAAACTGAGTTTACATTAGACTGATTAAAAAAAGCGACTATTTTTTGTTTTTCGAAATATATTAAATACTTTCGGGAAGGTGAAAAAAGATGCCTGTTAAAAGTAGAGCTTTTAATATAAATATTTACATATGTCTCATCACAAATATCTATTTCCCATTTAAATAACACAGGATCAAAAAATGTAAAACTTTGAAATTTTATACCTCGGCTTAAAGTTAAGGTACCGATTCGGTACATTTCTTTAAAAATTAGGTTATATATATTAATGCAATTTAAACTTTTGTTTCAAGAAAGATGTGACGATATTTAGTAATAAGTTTCAACATTTTGTCGGAAACTAAAAAAAAAAGTGAAATTTACTCTAAATTTAACTTTGACCTTGAAGAACTTTTGAAGGAGTGAGTTTATCGAAAAATCATAAAAGATCTTTTTTGTAGAGCGTTCAATTCTCTACAAGAATATGTGTCGTTCATTTTGGTACATTGACTTGAAGCCGAGATATAAATTTCAAAGTTTGAAAATTTTTTTTCCTGTGTTATTTAAATGGGAAATAGAAATTTGCAATGAGACGTATCTAAATATTTATATTAAGCTTTTAACAGCTTTTAACTGCTTTTAACAGGCATCTTTTTTCACCTCCCCGAAAACATTTAATATGGTATTTCGAAAAACAAAAAATAGTCGCTTTTTTTGAATCAGTCTTGCTTACATTGTATATGACTCAAGTAATTAGCAAAAAATTTAATTACCTATACTGTGCAATGCTGTGGGAGGCACAACACTGAGCTTTGAAGGTCCTAAAGGGCATGTTACGCTTGTAGCTGGTCGACATGCTGTGTGTACCGTTGCCCTGCACCACAAACATCGCCAATCTTGAAGCCTGTAAAGAATAAGGCAGTATTTTTTCATTTATACCAAAAAAAGTCAATTTTTTTAAATGAAAAAATTAATTATTCTCTTACAACTCCTCGAAGATATAAAATCATTCCAATTAAAAAGACGAATCAATTGCCGAACAGTTCGAAACACAATTTCTCAAAAAATTTTTACGGCGTCATTCATTTTTTTCCTTTATATTTGCAGATGGAAAATTTTTTGAAATTTTTTTGAAAACTCTTTGATTCTTAGCAATGTTTATAAAATGTACCTCATTACGGAACCACAAGTTTTTTCGCAAACGATGCACTTTGAGGACACCGGCAAATTGCCTTCCATCCATTGATGAGGCATCTGTATGTTCTGCAATCAATGAAATTATATTGTTAAAAAAATGTCCATTCTTTCCCCTTTCGGTATTTTAATTTTTTATATTTCTCAAGATACCATTTCTAGCTGGTTAAAAAACTTCTAAACTAAGGCTCAAAACATGATGATCAAGCAAAGTCCAAACTAGGAGAGTTAGGATGGGATAAACTAGAAGTTAGGAGTTAGGATCGTGTCAATTTTCTACAGAGTATATTAATGAGCAAACAAACATTTTTAAATCCTCGTTTCAATCACAATTTTATATTCTTATAAAACTAAATGGAATAAACGAAAATTTCACTAACAAAAAACATTTTTTTAAATCGAGATGAAAAGAAAAATTTAGATTAAATCATTCAACTTTTTTCTTTGGCTTTACATAGAAAGATCTTAAAGTAAGTTTGGGAGTTATTTTTTTTCCCTATCAACCAAAAAAGGCATTGAAAAATTGTGAAACAAAGAAACTTTGAAAGCTTGACAAAAACCTGACCAATTCTTTTGCGCAGAGATTCTGCGCAAAAAAAATTGAAATAAAAAAAAACGTACCCCATCTTGATCTTCGATTATGTCTTTTCCGATCGAAGCTAACGTGGTCCATTTGCAGTTGTTTATTGCTTTTATGCTGCATCTCTTGTGCACTTTGTATTTACAAACTTCGCAACTAAGACCATGCGAAGTTACTCCTGAAAAAGCATAAATCGAATCTGAATAAGTCTATTCGAAAATTCATTTCTAATTTCATTGCGAAGAAATTTTTCTGTGCTCCAAAAGATAAGTTGCGACAAAAAAAATTTGCATACCATAGAGAGCTTCTCGACAGACGTTGCAGTACGTCGGTCTTGCGTGACTCGTCGCGTACCAATGATGATTTCCACCTAATAATTCCGCTGTACCCGCGTCACTCTGCGAACGACCTTCACCCGCGGTTCTCAAAGCATTCAGCCACTCCTCCATGTCTTGTCTGCTTTCGCCGCAGAGAACGAGAGACCTGAACGGTGTTATCACCTTTCGAGAAAAAAATTATTTTCCATTAACCTTTTGCACAGATGCAAAAAAAAAAAAAATACAAATGGCGAATCAGAGAGCTGAATTTTTTGATGATAAAAATCGTGAAAAAATGCACTTTTTTACCGAGAAGATTAATAGATAGGGAGAATTTGAGGGAGGAAAAAATAAATCAGTTTTGCATCGGCGGTGACTTATTGCAAAAATTATCTTGTGGGAAGAATTTTGTCACCAAATTCTATAAATAGTTATTTAGTGAAAAAATTAAATCACAAAAGAAATTACCAACGAGAAATATAATCATTTCGACAAAACAATTGATTATTTGAGATTTATACAATTCAATGTTATGCAGAAATGTATCATAACCTCGAAATTTTGAGGTTACGTTCCCCATTGTACCTTAAATCGAGATCGCCTTCTCTGCTGTTTCGGTGGCATTTGTTATTAATTTCGATGCCTAAATAACAAAATAATTTAACAATCATTCGCGCGACGAAATAATCTTTGTAATAGAAAAAATCAGAGGATCAAGAATTCGATCGAATATATTTTTCTGCCTGAAATTCGAGACGCTTTTAATGTGCGTGAGAATATTTCCACACATGTTTGACCCGCTTTTTTTTTCGAAACACTTTTTTTTAACAAAAGTCGAATTTTTTTTTTTATATTCCTCTATTATCAAATACTATTATCTTTATTGAATTGTTATTATTGTACTTCAGAGAGGTTGAAAATCGACATCATTGATTGAGTTCAATGATTTTTTTTTTAATAAAGAAAAACAATCATATATTTGAAATTGGAACATTTTTCTCACTTTGGGCCATCGATGGAGAGACGATTTAGTGCGAGGAGTCAAATTTTCGCAATTAATCTCGTCACGAGTAACAATAATCTATTATTATTAAACAAATGTGTTTTGTTTTATTTTGAAGACGGAGAATGTGAATGGCCAAAGTAACATTACGCAACACGCCTCTTTAGCTCAGTGGTAGAGCACTGGTCTCGTAAACCAGGGGTCGTGAGTTCAAACCTCACAGGAGGCACGTTTTTTTTTTTTTTTTTTTTTTAAATTTTATTTTAAACTCCCCTCCCACACACCTAATTTTCTATTTTCGTTCAGACTCGATGGTTCAACTTTCCAATTATAACGATAATTTACGACGAAAATTCTTCCACTTCTCCAATGACAGGGTCGAGTCGAACAGGGGTTGAAACTTGAAAAATTTCATTAACCCAAATGAAATTAAGGGGGCGAATAAATAAGGATGGTTTCTCTTTGTGGGGTTATACGATGCTCGGTAAATACTAATTTCCATGACGAAAATAGATTTTCGTTGTGGGAATGACCCAAAATTTTCAATATCAGCACAAATGTCTTATCGTATTTTTTTAATTAAAAAAATCTCAAAATTGTTGTAATAAAAAAATTATGTCAATAATAGATATCAATATTAATAGAGATTATACAAATAACGAGTCAATATTTATTATTATTTTTTTTTTTAATTGGTTAAAAAAAGTTTAGATAATTAATTTGAAGTTTAAAAATATACTTTTTTCTCAACTCACTTGAAAACTATGATTAACGTTTTTCGTGCTGCATTCTGCGAGTGTGAGATCTGTTAATTCGATTTCGTTGAAAATTGTATCCTGAAACAGAAAAAAATAATAATTCTTATTAAATTGAAACACGCAAAGGGGCAGACAAAATATCTTACACGTCAAATTAACAGTCACGTCACCCTCACTCGCTTTAATTGAAAAATATTACCACCAGTCAAGGGTGGTTTTACTACCCTTATATTGTGTAATTTGCTCGATTTTTTTTCTGGGCTCTATGAAAGGAAATGTTTTCGAAACTTTTGGGGTATTTTATATCACACATTCGGAAATAACCAAATGATTTTTTTTTAAAATATAAAAATATATTTTTTTATTACAAAATATTCTGAAAAGATTGAAACGCTCGTGATAATGTTTTTTTAACGAAAAAAAAGAAGACTATTTTGCTTTTTGGGTAATTATCTCCCATATAAGTATTAAAAAAAAAAATTTCGTAAATTTAATAAATTGTGAGACTTTGAAAAAAATAATGAATTTGGCAAAAGATTTCGGACTCAATCGTTTTAAATGAAGTAAAATTAAATAAACAAATAAAATTGATCGTCCCGCAAGAAGATCTCAAAAATTTTTAGAGTCATTTTGAAAGTCGTTCAAAGTACATGAAAAATTATTGATATACTGTATCAATTCATCATTAATTTAAAAAATTTGTTAACAATGAAAAAGTGTCAAAATTAATTCAAAATTATTTAAAAAATACTATACAGTAACAAAAATTCGTATTCATAATAATTTATGAAAAAAAAAATTAATTTTCAAAAATCGAAAAAAATAGTAGTTATCGAAATCCCACGATCGGTCTAGACTTAAAAATTGTTGAATAGATAGATGCTTAAAAGAAAAAATTAAAACAAAAATAAAAAATGACAGTCACTTTTAAAAACGCGATTTAAAGCTTTAAACTCAAAAAACGCATTCGAAAACTCGTTGAATATTTTTGTCGTATTTTTTTCTGAAAAAGGCATAAAAAACAAAAATAAAAAAAAAAACTTTTAATTTGGATCATTATCAAAGAACTTATGACCAAAATACCAAAAAAAAGAGCGGTTTTTTTTTGTTAATTCAATATCTCTCGAACGGGTAATCAAAAAAATCTCAAAATTTAACAGGAAGGGTCTTTTGACGGGTACTAAAAAATATTTAAAAAATTGAGGGAAAAAAAAAGTTTTTTAAACTGCCCGATTTGGGGTGGACCGCGCCATATTTGCAGATGTATATGACACAAGCAGAATAATGGCGAATAAAAAAAGCATCGGGCAAGGTTATCGCATTAGGAACAGTACACAGGGGAATAATGTTTCGTGGGTAATAACGTTAATGGAATTTTCCTGTACCGAAGTATAGTTAATGTTACAACGAGCAGGGGACTCATTTAAGACGTTACATACATGTATGGGGTATTGTGAGTCAACTCGAGGCGCCCCCTTTGTGCTTAACTCCCATTAAGGGGTTATACGCAGTCAGAAGTTCGAAAAAAGCAATTTTTCAAACAAATTTCAAGAAATGGGACACTCTTGATAAAATGAATCGATTTTTGGCAAAAAAATGACCTCTGTAAACTTAGCGATTATATAATAAATAAATATAAATAATAATGATATAAAAAATAAATATAATATAAATATAAACAAACATATGACAATTAAATTAAGTAAAAAAATTCGTATTAAAAAAATTAAGAAAATTTTGAAGTTCAATTTAATATGATTCAAAAGCACTCAATTCTGATACAATTTAAATTCATTTTGGAGACGTGTCTTCGATGACTTCACAGAGGTAAAAAAATAAGCCAAACAATAATAAATAATAAATCAAATAAATGAATAATAAAATAAGCAAAAAAATAGATTTTTCGAAAATTCCAGAACTCCCCTTAAACAGGAAAGATAGAAAAAAAAATTAAGGTTTTTTTACTCCTCATGAAGCATAAACATTTTAATGAGGAATGTGGAGACTCCAAGAATTTCATAATTGTGAAAAATTTGGCAATAGCAAAATTGTCACGGTTCACCTGAAAAGCCCCCTTTTATGTTGCGCAATTAAACGCAGATATGATTATTTTAATAATGAATTTTTCAATTTTTTTGTTTATCATTCGCGTATTATGTCATTGAGGATTCAATATTTTCAAAATAAACAACGAAATACGGTTTTAATTTCGCGAGGCGACGCCTGAGGACCGAGCAAAAACCTGGAATGAGTCTGGAATGCCTAATGTGTTCCTCGATTGACCGTCGACCCTTATTTTCCCAGCAAATATACCGTATGCAGACCAAAACTCATATATATAGGTAATTCCATGTCAAATCGACCAAGAGTTGGAGTCGACTCCTTTCAATTTCGATTAAATTTGATCAGAGGTTTTCGTTTTTAATAAAACGAAGTTCTACCAAAGGAAAAGAATTAAAAATATTTTTTTTTAAGTTACGAAAAATTCAAAATTTCGCAATTTTTCAAATCTTTCAAATTCATTTTTTAAATATCTTGGAAACTATTATAGGTACGAAAAATCGTTCTAAATTCGTCTTAAAAAGTATACTCGGGGCTACGGAAAAAAAAAATATTCCGAAAAACAATTTTGAAAAATGATGATTTTGGAGAATTTCGAATTTTCAAAGATCGTGAAAACCCAAGTTCAGTATTAAACTTTTGGTTCAATTTTTTTTTTATAACACCTTGTACTGATCTTAAAAGATCCTGAAATTTTCAGAAAGGTGTTTTTTGTTTTTTCAAAAATATGAATTTTTGATTTTTTCAAAATCGTGTGAATCCACTATCAACAGTACAAGAGGTATTACATAAAAAATATTGAACAAAAAATTTTATGTTTACGACTTTAAAAAATTCAAAATTCTCAAAAATTCATCATTTTTCAAAAAAAAATTTCGCAATATTTTTTTTTCGTAGCCACAAGTATACTCTTCAAGACGAATCCAGAACGATTTTTTCGTAACTATAATACTTTTCGAGATATTTAAAAAACAAAGTTTAAAGATTTGAAAAATTGTGGAATTTTGAATCTTGCGTAACGTTCGAAAAAAAATTTTTATAATTTTTTTCCTTCGGTAGAACTTCGTTGTATTAAAAACGAAAACTTCTGACCAAATTTCAGCGAAATTGAAAGGGGTCGATTCCAACTCTCGGTCGATTTGACATGGAATGACCCATATATATATAAATATATAGGAACGTTTAATATCACTGGTAACTCGCCTGAATGAGATTGAGCCACGAGTTGAAACGACGTTCCAGGACGTCTGACCTTTTGACCTCAAAATCCGATTGATCCCCGATGCAAGCATTGTCAATATTACAAACGGGTAATATTGGCAACAATTTTCATTTTACATGGTGGATCGAATATCGTTATTCAATCCTTTGTCGTGAGAGGATAGAAAAAAACACGTAAAAATTAACAAACGTTTGGCGAAAAGTTCCACAAGCCCTTCGAAATGCTCATTGAATCTTCGTGAAAAAGTGAAGGGAAAAAAGTGGAAGAGGAATTGTGAAGAATCAAGACGAGTGAGAAAGGCTGGATGAGATAGAATTAGAAAAATAGGTCGAAATAGGACGAGGGGAAAAAAGAAGTATGGGCGATTGAGGGTAGAAAATAATATTATAAGGGATGAGAAAGAACAGAAGAGGGACTACATAATATAATGCGGTGAAAATGAGAGGGTAAAGAAAAATGGTGAAATTAGTTGGAAGTGAGCGGACGAGGGATGGATCGAGTAGAGGAAAAATGCGAGACGAGGGAAACGATTAGGAAGTGACTTTATGAGGGAGGTAAAGAAAATCGAAAACCAGGGGAAAAAAACCCCACATTACTCTTCACACTTGTACCGAATAAATTAAAGATTCCTTGCCGAAACAAAATTATGATAATCAAATTTGGAATTTTTTTTCGATCCCTCGAATAATTTGAATTTTTTAGTAGTCAAAATTGTCCAATAATTCAGATTGATCGAGTAATTCGAATTTATCGAATCATTCGAATTTATGGGATAATTCAAATTTATCGGATTATTCGAATTTATCGAATAATTCGATTTTTTTTCAATAATGTTTTTTTTTATCGAGCTCTCGACAAAATATGCTCAAGATGTAAGGTAAATGTCCCAATTATTGAACAGCTAAGGATCTGGGGATTGAATTCGGTGAGAAAAAAATATAAAATCAAGAACAAAACCATCGCTTTCATGTTCAAATGATACTTTGATATTTTTACTTTCGAAAAATCACCCTTTAAATTATTTCTAAATGATTTCAAATGAAAAAAAGAATAACAATGTGAAGCATGCAAGTGTCCCAATTATTGAACACCGGAAGTGCCTATGTCCCTAATATTGAACAGGCTTGCCCCAATTATCGAACACTCGAGAATTCTTTTTCCGTTCTGAAAACATTATTTTGGGTGCAATATTAAGAAATAAAAGCAAAATCAAACACTCAAATAATCTTTTATTAATCATGTAAAAATACAAGAATATATATTTAGTCCCTTTTGACAGGTTTTTGGTTCATTCGCATTTGGTCTATTTTTGCTTTCCAACTCGAACTTTATTCTATTTTTATTTTCAGCTTCCTCGTCTTTATGTTCCGTTTTTGTTTGATTTTTCGCAGCTTTCTTGTTTTCCGACTGAAATATCGGAGAGCAAAAAATATTGAACATTACATTCGTATTTTTAGGTTACACTTAGGTTACATTCTCTTTTTACTTTTCTTTTTATGTTTATTGCACGAAAATACAAATAAAAAATATATTTCACGACCCTAGAGTTATCATTAGAAGAACAAAGGTAAGTTTATTCAGGAAATTACAGTTTTTGTTTGAATAAATCCGATTCACACGATCCGTCACGCGTTGACTGTCTCGACGTTTTGATGGGTTTAATGACGCCATCTTGGAGAAGTCGAGTGTTCAATAATTGGGACGCACTGCATTTTCCATGTCCCAATGATCGAACACCGTATTTTTTAACAAATAATTGATTTAAAAAATTTGTTAAAAATTGTCATTTGTAAGAAATTTTCCGAGGAACCTGAAACGCCTTTACTCTTTGAGATGCGACAGTTTTTGAATTTTTTAGGCCCTTACGCGTGAAGCGGCGCGTCTTAGCAAAAACGATAAGCAGTTACCACGAGACGTCAAATCGGGTCACCGTTGCTGATTAAATAATTTTTTTCTCTGTTAATTAAAGCTTTTTTTGCACAAGTAAGGTAACATTTCGATAGCCAAAAGTTCAATAATTGGGACCTGTTCAATAATTGGGACATTTACCTTATGTCTGTAAAGACCAGAATACCGTCTTAACAATCTCATTACCGCGGTTGAATGCCGATGAAATTCGATAAATTTCGAATTTCATCGTCGACGAGCGCCAAACTACAATTTCCTACGCGCTTCTTCGCTAAATTGGAATTCAATTTTCTCCCGGAGCAAACAATTGAACCGCAAACTGTGCCCAATCCGATATGTCCAATGAACTTTCAGGCTCAAACACCCCGTTTTCTCGTCCTGCAAAATGGCAAACTTTTCTTCCCCTATATATGCGCCCGATCGGATCAAGTTTCGACTTTGTACGTCGAAGGAGAATCGACGAATTTTCTCCGGCTCTTGCGAGACTCGAGCATCCAGAGATAATTCAATCTTGAGATAATAGTGGAACGCGAGTCGTTCGGCTGGAAAAGCCTCGACTATAGTTACACGATGAAAAGACGAGAACAATAAAAAAAAGAGAAGCCTTCGCCTCATTTATTTTCTCGAAAAATATGAGAAAGTAGATAATAAAAGTGAAAACATAATATTGGCGAAGCGCGCTTTCGTTCCATTTTTTTATCACGTTTTTGTGTTTTTCTAAAGGATTTCTTTTTGTAGGTCTCTTTTTCTTCCACGTTTCATTTAAAAGATTTTTTTCTATTTAAAAAGTCCATCTCAAAATCCTTAGATTGAACTTAGAAAAAATCGCTGAGGAGATACAGTTTTTTAAAAATGCTGAACTTTTGAAAAATTTGATTTTCTACAAAAATACACGAGAATAATTGATATTGAATTTAAAAACCCGCTCAAAAGGGTTCAATGTAAAAAAAATGGAATCTGTATTCTTCAGTCGCCATTATTTAAAAATAATCCCTTTCGAAGTTTTTATTTGATAGTAATTTTTAAAGTTTATGGAAATTGAAAATGAATGAATGAAAGCAAATTTCCAGTTTGCACGATTTTTTCTTTTGCTACAGAATATTAGTAAATTCAAAGGTTACTCCGAAACGCTGCGTAGTAAAATAATTCGAACGTGGAAATTCGGAACACGCGAGTTAAGCATTAGTAGATCCACTCTGAAACGTTTTACAATGAAAGAAACGATAGAGCTTTTTCCTTGCTGTCCCAAAAAAATAAAGAAAATAACTTGCTGAGAATTCAACGAAGGGAAAGAAATTCGATCTTTCGTGTCAATTTCCGCGTGAACGACGGCTCATTTTTCCAGAGTCGCTGGAAACGAGGTATATAAAAGATAACGCCCGAGGTTCGCCTTTCTCCACGCTAGCCGGCGCTTCTCACTCGTCGCGCGGGCGCAGCAGCGCCCCCCCGCGGCGTACTTTTGTACGACGATCATATGATGAACTTTGTACATTTGTATTTTTATTATTTTTTCGGAGTGACCGATTCGCGTGATTTTTGGTACACAGGCAGATAGAATAGTTGTTTATGTGCACACAAATTTTCGAGACGATTGGTTGATTTTTTTTTTTAAATAAAATAAATATAAAAAGGATGGCTTTTGGAAAGGGCAGAATTTCTCGTTTTTTAAAGAGAATTGAAGGACCGTTTTGTGAATAATTGTTTCTGATATTATTGAATGTTTTGAAAATTAAGTTAATTAACCCTATTATCGAGGGTTTGTTTTATATTTTTTCATCAGAGGACATTCATCGATTTTTCTGTCGGCTGAACGTTCGGAACTTAACATTCGTTTAGGGAGACCAGAACTATTTGGGATAACTGTATATGGGTCAAGTTCTCTTTTAACCCCAATGACGTTATGCGCTCGACATGTTTGGCTATTTTTATACGTCGTTGATACAAACGAGGTAAATTCAATGACCGTGCGAGACGGTTTTGGCTATTAGAGTAAATAGGTGTCGAATGAACGCGGAAGGAAAAACGATCTTCCATCCCTAGATGTATGTATAAATAAATCGGCTCCAATACGTGACCCCTCGCTTGAATGAAAATCAATATATGACTTGCACGTTCCCTTAAACGCGAGTATACACAGGCCTAGGTTATACGACACGATGTCATCACACCAAATGGTCCTTCGATAATCTACCGTTTTATCCAATTTACGTTTATCGTCCGTGAAATCAAATCTCCATCAGAAATTTTTACTCTTATTTTTTATGCATTTAATTTCGATTTTAATTTCTGTATAATTCATTTATATATAATAGTTTTTTCAAAAATTCAAATTTTTCATGAATTTTCATCAAAAACATTTTTGCTCACTTTTAGCTCCATTCTCAGAAACCTCAAAATCGCGAAATTTCAAGCGCTCATAACTTTCGATCGGTTTGACCGATTTTAAAATTTCTTTTTCGTACTTAAAGGGTATCACTAAACTTAGAGAATGGCGTTTGGTTCATACCGATAACTTAATTTTTGTGGAAATGAGAGCACTTTGAAAATCGCCAAAAAAAATGGAAAGGGGTATGCCTTAAAAAATTTGCAAAAATCGATGGTCCAACTTTAAAAATCTGCCAAAAATCGAAAAATCATCGAAATCGGATGAACCAAGCGAGGTTTTGAAGCTTGAACGATTAAGAAAAGAATAAGCTCGTGTGCAAGCCGCAATTCTATCTAGAAAATAAATTACAGCCATTTTAGTGAACGATTGAATTTTGGCCAAAATGCAAAAAAAGAAAAAAAAATATTTTTTCTTTTTCAGGCCTTATATCGATGTATTTTTCCCTCCTGAACACGAATGTACCAATAGTTTTTTCAAAAACTCAAATTTTTCATGAATTTTCATCAAAAACATTTTTGCTCAATTTTAGCTCCATTCTCAGAAACCTGAAAATAGCGAAATTTCAAGCGCTCATAACTTTCGATCGGTTTGACCGATTCTAAAATTTCTTTTTCGTACTTAAAGGGTATCACTAAACTTAGAGAATGGCGTTTGGTTCATACCGATAACTTAATTTTTGTGGAAATGAGAGCACTTTGAAAATCGCCAAAAAAAATGGAAAGGGGTATGTATGCAAAAATTTGCAAAAATCGATGGTCCAACTTTAAAAATCTGCCAAAAATCGAAAAATCATCGAAATCGGATGAACCAAGCGAGGTTTTGAAGCTTGAACGATTAAGAAAAGAATAAGCTCGTGTGCAAGCCGCAATTCTATCTAGAAAATAAATTACAGCCATTTTAGTGAACGATTGAATTTTGGCCAAAATGCAAAAAAAGAAAAAAAATTATTTTTTCTTTTTCAGGCCTTATATCGATGTATTTTCCCCTCCTGAACACGAATGTACCAATAGTTTTTTCAAAAACTCAAATTTTTCATGAATTTTCATCAAAAACATTTTTGCTCAATTTTAGCTCCATTCTCAGAAACCTGAAAATAGCGAAATTTCAAGCGCTCATAACTTTCGATCGGTTTGACCGATTTTAAAATTTCTTTTTCGTACTTAAAGGGTATCACTAAACTTAGAGAATGGCGTTTGGTTCATACCGATAACTTAATTTTTGTAGAAATGAGAGCACTTTGAAAATGGCCGAAAAAAATGGAAAGGGGTATGTATGCAAAAATTTGCAAAAATCGATGGTCCAACTTTAAAAATCTGCCAAAAATCGAAAAATCATCGAAATCGCATAAACCAAGCGAGGTTTTGAAGCTTGAACGATTAAGAAAAGAATAAGCTCGTGTGCAAGCCGCAATTCTAGCTAGAAAATAAATTACAGCCATTTTAGTGAACGATTGAATTTTGGCCAAAATGCAAAAAAAGAAAAAAAAATATTTTTTCTTTTTCAGGCCTTATATCGATGTATTTTTCCCTCCTGAACACGAATGTACCAATAGTTTTTTCAAAAACTCAAATTTTTCATGAATTTTCATCAAAAACATTTTTGCTCAATTTTAGCTCCATTCTCAGAAACCTGAAAATAGCGAAATTTCAAGCGCTCATAACTTTCGATCGGTTTGACCGATTCTAAAATTTCTTTTTCGTACTTAAAGGGTATCACTAAACTTAGAGAATGGCGTTTGGTTCATACCGATAACTTAATTTTTGTGGAAATAAGAGCACTTTGAAAATCGCCAAAAAAAATGGAAAGGGGTATGCCTTAAAAAATTTGCAAAAATCGATGGTCCAACTTTAAAAATCTGCCAAAAATTGAAAAATGATCGAAATCGGATGAACCAAGCGAGGTTTTGAAGCTTGAAAGATTACAAAAAGAATGAGCTCGTGTCCAAGCGGCAATTCTATCTAGAAAATAAATTACAGCCATTTTAGTGGACGACTGAATTTTTTCTGAGATGCAAAAAAA
The DNA here is from genome assembly GCA_946863875.1 of Alloplasta piceator. Lineage (NCBI taxonomy): Eukaryota > Metazoa > Arthropoda > Insecta > Hymenoptera > Ichneumonidae > Alloplasta > Alloplasta piceator. Next base: position 5,936,915 of record OX333081.1, on the reverse strand, counting down.
AAATTTTTTCAATCCTTTTTTTCCGGCTTTATATCGATGTATTTATCTCTCCTGAACACGAATCTACAAATAGTTTTGCCAAAAAATCAAAATTTTCATGAATTTCCATTGAAAACCTTTTTGCTCAATTTTGGCCCCATCATGAATAATTGATTCTTGAAATTAATTAAAATTCCCCAATCCTGATTGCCGTGATGTAGACAAGATTTTGAGGCAGTTTTTCCGGGGGGAGAGTTGAAAAACTTTCGTCTAAACTTTGTTTGCGTGAAAATTTTCACGAAAAGCAATTTCGATCGAGTTTGAATATCGTTTTAATCGAACGTCGAGGCTTAATTTATCAAAGGAAAAACGCGTGTGCGCGACGGAAGGATCGGAGATTAATCGAGGGTAAAAGTTTAACGTCTCCTCAAGAGCCCCTATTTCCGCGGGGACGATTATATATAACTTTTGTGAGACTATGACCCCAAACACTCCTTTTTTTACTTGCGGAGGCATTTTAGGTCAATTCAACCGGTGTCCAATCCTTGGTCCCTTCGGTTTCCTAACGATTTACAGGATATTTTTTTCAGTCTGAAAAAACGTTGAAAACCCCATATATATATACATATATATGAATCACTGAGTCACTACTTCGTACTTCAATTCAGGTTGAATAAACCGTGTTAAATTCTGCAATTAAAGGCCCTTGTCAAGGCTGGAAACTTCGCTCGACATTTTCCCGTACCGTATCGTTGGAATGAAGCAGCGTAACAGTGCGAAAAGTGAAAATTTAATTAGCCTGGACGAGAGAAATTGAATTTCAACGGTGAGTCCATGACGGACGAACTAACGAAGTTCCCTATTCAGCTATTTTGGCCCTACTGTATTGGCTTCAACATATGTGTAACTAAAATTGACCATAAAATATCGTTTCCAAATTGTCGAAAGTGCATTAAAAGTGTTAGAACTTCAGACGCGTGCGAATATAAGAGAATTTTCACGGATGTCGATCAACGAGGTCCCTAGCTTACCAACCTCGTGCATTTTTCTCGCGAAACTCTGATTATTTCACATCTCTGAGAAAAAATTTCACATCGATTGTAATCTTGCCATCTTCCTGCGTCAATTGTCCAAATTTTGTTCGATTTCATCAAGAAATGTCCGAGATATTGACTTTATAAGTTTCGAGGTGGAGCCGGTATCGCTTAAAAATGGAGGATAATAGAGACTGTGGGCTGAAAAAAATCTGTAAAAATTTGACACCGCTTTTTTTCGGCTGGAAAAACGTTTCCTGCAGTTCGTACGAAAATCGATGGCGTCAAGGCGCACACATTTATATATCGAAATGGTCCGGAAATGCCCAATATACATCCATATATATATAGACTCGCACTTAAATGGCAGATAGACCTCAGAATCGTTCATCGTTTTTCATCTTCCGTCACTGGAAACTGTCCCATTGTGTGTATATATATATAATATATATATAGAAATACATCTACTCATGCCTAATAAAACGTCGCTCGGAATAGCGATATCGATCGACCCCAATATTCATCGACACAGCCCTCATCTCCTCTCGTTCAGGACTGACATTTGAATAATTCGAATTCCCGAATCAGCCAATACCGATTGTCTACTATTCGTATATCTTGCAAAGCAGATAAATGAATGGATTTCAATCGAGGTTATGTCAGAGAAAAAAAAAATTGCCCTGGAAAATGGAGAATTGAAAAAATGGCCCGGGACACTTGAAGAAAGTGATTGCCTCTTATTCCTATCCAAAAGGTCAACCCTTTTGACATTTAAATCTCGTAGTACGTGAATGAGAAAAGAAAAAATCGTAACAACAGCGATGGAATCCAAGAAAATGGCGGAACACGCGTGTGGAATACTCGATTTACATTTATGTGATAGTCGGGTTTTTTTTTTTTTTTTTTTTTTAGATCCGGAGGAAGGTTTTTCCTTCGTTTTGTCGTGGGACACCGACTGAAATGCGCACGTGACTCGATCTCGTAATACAATATATACGTTTGTAGCATGTTCCCTGTGTCGTTACACCCGAACTTTATTATCGGCCACGTGCTTCGCGTGCCACGACGAAAGAAGAGTTTACTTGACGATGACTTGGCAAAGGAGAAAAAAAGAGTACGATTCTTCGACCAAAAGGAATGACGAATTACAGTGAATGTAATATGTAAAATCACGAAATGCAACTTGTTCTACGTTTTTGTGTATTGATTTCAATTATTGATAAATTCAATTTGATTTGAAATTGAGCCGGAATTCCACTTAATCCACCATTTTGAATTTTTCAAATATCTCATAATCCGACTCAACGACGTCAAAAACTCCCAAAGTTCCCAGTTTTACAAAAATTCGACGGTTATTTATTTTTCCGCCATTTTCAATTTTTCAATTCAATCATAACTTGACTTAGCGATCTCAAAAACTCGCTTAAAATCCTCACTTTAGAAAAATCAACGGTTATTCAATCATCACACGTTATCATCCACCATCTCGAATCCGCCATTTTCAATTTTTCAATTCCATCATAATTTGACTCAGCGATCTCAAAAACTCCCTTAAAGTCCTCAGTTTAAAAAAAATCAACGATTATTCCATCATCACATGTTTTCGTCCACCATCTCGAATCCGCCATTTTCAATTTTTCAATTCCATCATAATTTGACTCAACGATCTCAAAAGCTCCCTTAAAGTCCTTAGTTTAAACAGAATTCAACGACTATTCGATCATTATATTTTTTCATCTCCATCTCAAATCCGCCATTTTCAATTTTTCAATTCATCGAACTATTCGAATTGAATTTGAAAACTCCCTTAAAGTCCTCAGTTTAACAAAATTCAACCGTTATTCAATCATTACGTGTTTTCATTCATAATCCGCCATTTTCAATTTTTCAATTCATCAAACTATTCGAAATTGAATTCGCACGCAACAATGGCAAACCGGTTGTAGGAGGAGAGATTAAAAAAAAAATCACGCAGATCCGCGCGAAAATGTCAAGATTCACCGCAATGAAGGACACTTGCACGCGAGAGGTCAAATATAGAGGTCGTGTGTGTATGTGTGTTCATGTATGTTTGTAGCCTAGGAAATCGGTCGAGTGCTGCTCAAAGATTTTTTCGTTCCGTTTTCCACGCATGAAGTAGGCAAAAGGCTGATGAAATCCCGACTGAGAGAAAAACATTGCCTCTCACCACTTTCGCAGCCTCCTCCAACCTCTCGCCTCTCCCTCGCCCTAATTTTCACCTTGCGTCCTTGCGCCTTCGTCAAGCTATCCCAAGTTGATGTATTATTATGGATCGACGGCAAAAGCTGGAATCCAAGAGCGCGTGTAATCCCAACTGGCGAAAAGAGAGCAAGAAAAAAAACCCGAGCTTTCACTCTATCGCGGGTCACTCAGGACGAGAGATACTAAAAGTGAAAAAAAACAGGCTCAAATGTTATTGTCGTGTCTCAAGTTTCAGAAGAAATGTCGTCGCAGAAATTACATCTCTGTAATTTCATTTAATGTAACCGTAGAATTGCTCGAAATTTGATTTCTTCCCTTGTGGTTCCAAAATAAAAGACTTTTTTGGAATTTCCATTTGACGAAATCATAGTTTTTACTATTATAGTGCACACTATGAAAGGAGGGCTATGTACGAATTTTTTAAGAGATAACACAATTAATTTAAACCGAAAGAAAAAAAATCACAAAAACCAAATTTTCTAAATGTACAAGCAATAATAATTGGAAATATGTTTTTGTAAGATTTTTATCAGCGATTTATAATTTTCGTTTCAAAATAATAATTAAATGTTGGAAATTTTTGGAGCACAAATTATAATTAGCAATTATCATTACTTCAATAATTGTTAATTATTATTCGTGAGAAAATATAGATTACAGTGAAATATTTATTCACAGAGTTAATTTATCGATCTATCAGAAAAATCTATCGGAAAACGCGGCAAACAAAATTACAAAAATGTGTTTCCTTCCCAAAGAAGCAGTGATAATTTTAAATGTGTTTTTGTAAGATTTTTTTCATCGAATTATTTATAATTTTCGCTTCCAAATAATAATTAGATGTTGAAAATTTTCAGAGTTAGTTATTATTAGTGCGAAAGTTTAGGTTACAGTAAAATATTTATTTACACGTTTAATTTATCGAGCCAAATTAAAAATAACGATGTATTTTGTTTATGTTCGACAGATGAATATATCAAAGGGGCAAGAACGAGACAAAGAGAGGGGGAGAGAGCGCTCGAAGCGTCGCAGCGCTGTTGCGGCAACCGGCGGCAGCTACCGGAAGTCAGCATCTTGGTCCGCCATATTGCAAGAGCTCCTAACCTCTGGAACAATCCGTTTCCAACGTTTCTCGGGCTCATTTATCATCGAGGAAAGTTACGAAATATTGCGAGTCTGTGAGAGAAGAAGACAATGAACACGGAGAGCGATAAATTAGCGCGGGATCCTCCATAAATTCGAGGTGAGACAGAATAATATATATTCGACGCGATCGAAACGACGCTCATCTGTTTGCAGACAAACAGCGAGCAAGAAAGAAAAAAGGAAAGCCATTAAAAACAATAACACTCAGGATTCACATACGTGAATTAATTGTATGCTTGAAAATTAATGAGGACGATAAATCTATAATATTCGACAAATATTAAAATACTTTCTCTGTATTTGAACTTTGAAAATCTAGTGCGAAAGTATAAATTCAAAATAATTCAGTTAATCTCGTGAACATGTGAAAAAATATCGTCGTGGCCTAGTGTGATTTTGTGACCTCGGAATGACCTTCGACGAAGAAAACGGAAAAGATTAGTGCGTTCGGATATCTCCTTCGAGAAAGGAGAAACGCCCGCCGATTTCTACATGGTGAGTCTTTTACATGTTCGAAAAAAATCTTAGCGATTATTATTGAAAAACAACTGACAAATTAGTACTTGAAAAAATAGTACAACTCCCTCAAGTACCTCACGATTGAAAATACAGTATTTGCAATTAAAATAAAAATGATGTCGACGATTTTGAAAAATTTCAAAAATTTATTACTCACAAACAGACAAAATGGTACTCAGAAATTGAAAAAATGGTACAACTGAAAAGTTAGTACTCACAAGTTAACAAAAATGGTACCTCACAATTGAAAATAACGTATCCACAATTTAAAGAAATAAAATAAAATATATTACCCCAAAATACAACTAAAAAGTTAGTACTCACAACTCAATAAATATCATCCCAAAACTGAAAATACAGTTTCCACCATTAAAATAAAAATAGTATCTACAATAAAAAAAATTAAACTACTAATCAAAGGAATAAGAACAAATCGTACTCAAAACTTGAAAAAATAGTACAACTCAAAAATTAGCACCCCCAACTTAACAAAAATGGTACCCCATAATTGAAAATACCGTAGCCATAATTTAAAAAAAATAAAACAAAAAATATATTAGCCCCAAGTAGAAAAAATGGTACTCAGAATTTGAAAAAATTGTACAACTAAAAAGTTAGTACTCACAACTCAATAAATGTCATCCCAGAACTGAAAATACAGCTTCCCCCATTAAAATAAAAATAGCATCTACAATTTGAAGAAAAAAAAACTACTAATCAAAGGAATTTAAAAAATCGTACTCAGAACTTGAAAAAGTAGTACAACTCAAGAATTAGTACTCACAACTTAACAAAAATGGTACCCCATAATTGAAAATACCGTATCCATAATAAAAAAAAAAAATGAAACAAAAAATATATTAGCCCCAAATAGAAAAAATGGTACTTAGAACTTGAAAAAATGGTACAACTAAAAAGTTAGTACTCACAACTCAATAAATGGCATCCCAGAACTGAAAATACAGTTTCCCCCATTAAAATAAAAATAGCATCTACAATTAAACAAAAAATAAACCACTAATCAAAGGAATAAAAAAGAATTGTACTTGGAACTTGAAAAAATAGTACAACTAAAAAGTTAGTACTCACAACTCAACAAATGGTACCCCACAATTCAAAATATCGTATCTATAATTTAAAAAAATAAAATAAAAAATTAATTACCCCCGAGTATAAAAAATGGTACTAAAAAAATGGTACTTAAAAAATAATGTCCTGAATTAAAAACGACTCTTTGAAATCTAAAATTGATCTGAGAATGGCAAAAAAAATCAAAGTGAACTGCGAACATAATTTGCAATGGCTTTTTAAACTTCCCTCTCACATATAGAAACTTTCGAGTGGACCATTATATATGTCCATCCAATTTTCTCTCTCGACGTTGAGTTTCTACCGAGTAGCTCGCCATTACCGCATTTCATTGCACAGGCTTTTCCTTTCAACCGCTAAATGTCTCTTGCATCGACGTGGCAAGCTCTTGGCTAAAGTTTAAGTTACGTCATGGAGCTCACAGGGGGAAACAAAAATTATGTTACATTCTGCCCCATAGAACTTTCTCTCTCTCTCTCTCTCGCTCTCTCCCTTTTGCTCTTTCTGAAACTTTTTTCCCATTTATTTCCATCTATTTCAGGGCTCGATATGCCGTTCACTTTACAACTTGAGCTCTTATCGCACAAGGTGATTTTTCATGTGGCAAATAGTGATGTATTTGGTTCGGATGGAGAAAAAAAATATTATATTAAAAAAAAAAAAATCTTCACCATTTCTTATCATACAGCGAATGAGATTGCTGCCGATTGAAATATGAGAATTTTTAATACAATTTATGCAAAATTTATGCAAAAATTTTCATTTTTTTTTTCAACAAGTACTTTTGAAAACCCTAAATATCATAATTTTGCTACCATCGATGTGATTTTTTTGCACAATTTTACCAAGTGATAAGAATACTTAGTATTGAATTTTAGAACAATGACTTATTTACTTACTTCCTTACTTACTTGAAAAAAATTGGAAACAAAAAAAAAGTTTTTGAATACGTTTTAATTTTTGTAAGTATTAGTATTCAACATGATGATAACAATTGGTGGTGAATCTGTGAAGAGAAACGTGCGATTTTAAGATTTCATAAGATTTCAAAATCCTTGAGAAAGTTGTAAACAAAATCTTGAAAATTAAAAATCTGCAAAAAAATCTATATTTTCGTTGAGTTGATTTTGATCGATTTTTTTTTTCAAATCGTTTGACTGTGCCAAAAAATGATAAAGAAATACCTTCATCGCAATTTTGCCACCGATACAAAATAATAATTTATCATACATTTTTTTTTAAATCTTCTAAAATTGTCAAGTTTCCATCAATTTTCGTCAAATTCAATGTCGATAATTAACGTGTAAATAAAACGTGAAAAATTAAATAATTTTGAAAAGCATCACTCAGGGGGTTGAGATTATAAAAAAAAAATTTAATTAGACAAAAAAGGTGAATGAAGCTCGAAATTTCTCTTCACTCTTGTAACTCTTGAAATGTTGCAACTATCGACCTGAATATTTTAAAGAATACATTCGACGGGAAAAATATTTCACATCAAATTTGAGCATAATCACTGGAGTGATTCTGATTTTATAAAATTTTGAAATTAGAAAAAAATTAATAAAAAATCGAGCACAACAGAAATTCGGACTTCCTCATTTTTTCCCATCGCTTGAAAAGCTTTTCCTGATGGGAAAGCCAAAATTGATGAGAATACTCGCTCATGTCTTGGCAAACGAGTGAAAAAAAGGTGTGAACTACGCTGAACTTTCTATTTTGCACGACTTGAAAAAAAAATTGAAATTACGTTTTTAGACAAACATTTTGAAAGTATTTAATTATTTTTTCTCTTACTCGATATTTTGATGGGAATCTTAAAACTAGCAGCAAACAATACCAAAGTGACTATTTCAAAAATAATTTTACAAATTTATGCCAATTTACTTACCGAGTTTATTTTCGTTCTCGATTTTCGTTAATATCAGATTGTTAAAAATAGTTTTTCGAAATATTTTTATCAATGTTATTTAGTACGTTGAACCATAATTAATTCGGATTGTTTCCACATTTGCACGATTGATTGTCACATTTACGGATTAAGACTATTTTTACTTCTTCCAAATTATCATATAATTTATCTTTTCATTACGATCAATAAAATATTTTATTGCTCCAGATCCTTTGAATTATTTATCTACATCAAAAAATAATATATTTATCATTTATTCGCACGAAATAGTGGTTTTTAATTTTTTTCTTTAATCACGATTACGATTTTTAATTTTTTTTTTGTCAATTATTTCTCAACGTTTTCAAATTAGTTCTCATCCCCTTTAATTATCACAATATTCTATAAATAGTTTCGCCATTTGCACATCCGATATTTTCCAATAAATATATTTGTGTTTATCTTTAAAATTTCAACGATGCGATTTTCCATCGATAAAAAACATCCCCTAAATTTTTCTTCTCACTTTGATCCTTCTTCCAAAAATCGAGTAAAAAATACTTTACGAAAAATTCGAATTTTATTGTCTCAAGATGAGACATTTTTATTTTTTTTATTTCTAAGATATAGATCAATTTATATTTTTCTGCGCGTATCGCGATCGAGAAACAGGTCAAACCACATGGAATGTACGTCATAGGAGAGAATTTCCCTCTCGGTGTGCTCTAATTTTCGAGAATTTTCGGTTTTTCCGTTCTTTACCCTCAATTTATCTTTTTCATCCCCAACGAACCATCGTTTCGATTGTTCGAGCGATAAGAACAAAGATGCAAAATTCCCCTCCGACCAAACAACCCCCTTTTTGCCTTCGACATATTATCCGGTTCAAACGATGGTTGGAGGCTCGTGTTTGACCCGCAGACGAATTTTCCTCCCTCTCTTTTGTTTTCTCAACGCACGATCGTCGCGCACTAGTGACTCAAACCCTCGCGATCTTTTGTTTTGATTTTTCCCATCTTGTTGCACATAACCCCGAAACCCCAAAAAAATTTCACGAAATTATAAAAAAAAGTCGAATTTCGAAAAAAAAAATTTTGAATAGTAGAAGCTGGATTTTTGGCGAATCGTTATTGGTAAAAAAAAATAGGGGTTGAAATATTTCAAGGGGATGATTTTTCAAACCAGTAGAAAAATTTCAGTTTGGGTTTCCTCAATAGTGAAAATTTTTATTGCTCACTTTAATCTCAATTTTCTCGCTAAATTCCCATTTCATCCCCCTTTTTCCTGGTTTGTTTATTGGTTATTTAAATGTTTAATAAATTTTTGCTTTTTGAATCTACAATTTTCTTACTTTTGGTCAAGCTTTTCCTTCCCTTTAATCTCAGTGTATTTTCTGGTTATCGTTTTTCTTGAAAATTATTTTTTTTGTATTGTTTCTTTTTTTTAAATTGAATTTTTTATATCGCGATCTGCGCTGCTCGATTCGAAGAACGATTCGTGCAACGTTTACTCAGCGACTGAGCGAGATTTTGTCTCTCGGCCTCGTTATCCGCGGAGGTTCGGATGTTCGTGGCCCTCACCTCGGTCACCCTCGGGCATTCTCGTTTTCATCCCCTAACCAACACACACACCCCCTTCGTCGACCCTCTCGAATGGCGGGAGGATTTCCTGCAGGGGCTGAATCGGCCGAGAATGAGCCCAGGAGCCAGGCTTTCTCTCTTTTCACCGAAATTCCAACCCCTCCACACCCTCCTCATTGTTTTTCCTCCCTCCCTCACTTTTTTTTCAACCCCAAGATTGAGTGAAAAAAAAATACATTCCTACGATGGGACGTCGTTGCCCAGACGCTTCTCATATTTTCGATGCTCTTTCCCCGCTTCTTCGTGTTTTTTTTTCTCACCCTTGAATCGCAGTCAGAAGGCGATGAATCGACGAAGAAGAAAAAAAAATGAAAAATTGGAAATTCGACCGTGGCTTCCTCATTTAATTTTCCATTGTTATTTTATGATAAATCCACGGATTTGTAATTGAAGAAGTTTAAGGGATGAAAAAAATTAATCACGAAGCTAAGAGAAATTTCGAAATTCTACGATTTGGTTTTTCATTATTTTTAAAAAATTACAAATTTTATTTTCCTAATTACAAAATCAGAGCAAAATTTTTTGCAATACCAATTCTTCGAAATGATTATTCTTGGAAATTAATATTAATTATCCTTGCCATCGATTGCATTTGTGCGAAATATTTAAGCGCGATAACAGTAAAATTACAAAAATTTTAGCAATACAATTTTGAAAATTCTCAAAAAACGCTTATGAACGATCCACAGTCCAGAATTTCTCACATGTCGATCTCAATTTTTTTGCAAACATGCGCCAACAAACAATATTTCGCATTAAATTGAAAAAGCATCAGTTCAAGGGCGAGCTTTAAAAACAAAAAATTAAAAAAAAAAAAAATTGCGAAAGCTCAAACTTTCGTTATTTTGCATCCAAACTTTTTCCAAATGTGTTTTATCGACTCTTTAGTACATTTTTAACATACTGGCACAAAAATTTAAAAAACAAGAATGAAAAAAATGATTAAACCTCGTTCCTTAAAACTACCCCTAAAGAAGAGGGACGGAGGGCGAATTTGCGTAAGCAAGAGAGTATAGCTGAGCAAAATTTAGGGCTTATTCAGATTTCTTTGAAACTCGATATTTATGTATTCACAGTAAGAAGAGGAGAAATATTATTTTTCGTGAAAAGAACAACAAGGGATGATTGGAATTGGGTCGGGGGTGTGCTTGGTCGAAGTTAGGCTCCGGGAGATTATTCTCAAGTCCAAACTTTTCTCCAGAATAATAGGTTCTTGAATTTTTTTTTTGTTTTTCAAGTTTTATTAATTTTTATTTATTAATGTTTAATATTCTTTTTTATCGAGATTAAAGTTTTGATCAAACGCTTACCCCCGGTTAACTTCGAGAATGACGTAATATGCAGGCACGAACTCTGACATTATGGAAAACGAGGGAGGTTTGGGGAGATTATGTGCTACATGACGAAGTTAAAGAGAGATGATGAATTTGGATTCAAGTTTCAATAATAATAATAATAATAATAATAATAATAATAATAATAATAATAATAAAATCTACCTGAGATTTGAATTGAACTCTATCAAGTGATTCATATTTTTATAAAAATCTGCAAAGTGCTTTAGACGTTAATTTAAATGTACTCAAGAATGTTCATTGCAATAAGCTTTAGCGAAAATTCAACCGAAGTCTACCAAACGATTCAGATTTCGAGAATTTTATCAAGTAAAAATATACTGAGCAGCTTTGATTACAATCAAAATCTATCACACAATTTTGATCGCTATCAAGTGCTATCAAGCAGAAAACATTTAAATCAAAATCTTCTCGGTTATTTGGATTTTCATGAAATTCTACCAATTACTTGTGATTTCACTAAAAATCTACCAATTGCTAATTTAAAATCTAGCAATTCTAATTTAAATCGAATTCAACAAGAATTCAGGCAAGTTTTACTCAGCTGTTGAGATTTCAATGAAAATCTACCAATCTTATCATATTTCGATAAAAATCTATCTCTCCATTCAGATTCCAATAAAAATCTACCTCGCAATTTCGGATTTGAATTAAATCCTATCGAGTAGTTCATATCTCAGTTAAAATCTACTCGGGAATTCAGATGCCAATCAAATTCTACTCAGTAGATCTACCGAATAATTTAGCTTCCTTTTAGAATCTTCCAAGCAATTCTAATTTGAATCGAATTCAGCAAGAATTCAGGCAAGTTCTGCTCAGCTGTTGAGATTTCAATGGAAATCTACCAATCTTATCATATTTCGATTAAAATCTATCTCTCAATTTAGATTCCAGTCAAAATCTACCTCGCCATTCTGGATTTGAATTGAATCCTACCGAGTAGTTCATATCTAAGTTACGATCTACTCGGGAATTCAGAAGCCAATCAAATTCTACTCAGTAGATCTACCGAATAATTTAGGTTCCTTTTATAATCATCCAAGCAATTCTAATTTGAATCGAATTCAGCAAGAATTCAGGCAAGTTCTGCTCAGCTGTTGAGATTTCAATGGAAATCTACCAATCTTATCATATTTCGATAAAAATCTATCTCTCAATTCAGATTCCAGTCAAAATCTACCTCGCCATTCTGGATTTGAATTGAATCCTACCGAGTAGTTCATATCTAAGTTACGATCTACTCGGGAATTCAGATGCTAATCAAATTCTACTCAGTAGATCACATGAAAATCTACCGATTACTCAAATTTTCCCTCACAATCTACCGAGCAATTCAGATTTCAATGAACATGAATCCAAGTAAAATCTGCCAAAGATTCTAAATCATAATAAAGTACCATCCTGATTCAGATTTTAAGACAGAAATCTACCCTGTGAATCAAATTTCAATTAAAAAAAAAAATAACCAAGATTCTAATGAGAAAAAAATGATCCCTTTTTTTAATTCTCAAACGATTGGGAAAAATGATTTTCCACGAATCACGATGGAATTTCCATGATGTACGTTCGTTGAAGTTGTAATAGAATTCTACCGCAAATATTTTAGGATTATAACGAACAAAGACGTCTCGTCTAGTGTACCGTGTCTCCCACAGAAATAATAGGGTGTCGGGTCAATGGTCTCCCGTTGCATTTGTCACTGGAACAAGGGGAGATGATGGAGAAGTCGGGATGAGGGTAGATTTTCACACACACACACAGGACACATGCGACGACGAACTGGTAAACTTGGAAGTTATATAGAAAATCCTGTGGCATGTTTATTCCGGATCCCCCTGCACACAAACACACACACTTGTTAGGAACTCCTAAGTTCGTCGCAGTTGAGATGCACCCCAAAAACCCTCCCTTAACCACCCCATGAACAACAACGTCATCGTCGAGTTTCTCATCTCACCCCAATATAGTCTACACGCTAGAGTGAGCGTTAAAATGTAATAGAATCATCGTTGCACGTGTCAACACTGTAATTAAATACCCCTTAAGGCGGTTTGCTGGTCCAGAGAGACATGCAATTTAGCAAAAAATTAATTGGTTCACTAAAATGGCTGTAATTTATTTTCTAGATAGAATTGCGACTCGGACATGGGCTCATTCTCTTCGCAATCGTTCACGCTTCAAAACCTCGCTTGGTTCATCCGATTCCGATCGTTTTTCGATTTTTAGCAGATTTTTGAAGTTCGACCATCGATATTTACAAATTTTTTAAGGCCCTTTCCATTTTTCACAGTGATCTCATTTCTACAAAAATTACGTTATCGGAATGCATTCTCTAAGTTTAGTGACCGCCTTTAAATACGGAAAAGAAATTTTAGATTCGGTCAATCCGGAGTGAAGTTATGAGCGCTTTAAATTTTGAGGTTTCTGAGAATGGGGCTAAAATTGAGCAAAAATGTTTTTGATGAAAATTTACGAAAATTTTGATTTTTCGAGAAAACTATTGGTAGATTCATGTTCAGGGGGACAAAATACATCGACCTGAGGTTTGAAAAAATGAATTGAAATTTTTTTTTGCATCTCTCAACCTAATTTAACCCCTCTCAATCTAACCACACCAAATCTGGGCCAACCTCAATCCCACCCCTTCCAACCTCGTATTTAGCGTGAACTAGGTTACTTTTAAATAAAAAATTGCTTTTTAGTTCGATTTTGGTTGGATGGAACGATCGAAATATTTTCCAAACTGTACATCAAATATTTAATTTATTATCGAATATGATTGAACCGTTAAAATTGATGCGTGACAAGTCCTTGCTGACGTTAAAGGATATGGCTCACTTCCCTCTTTGAGCACCATTTTTTTTAGTTCGTCATTGCAGGGAACCCCTCGAGAGAAAGAGAGAGAGAGAGAGAGAGAGAGAGAGAGAGAGAGAGAGAGAGAGAGAGAGAGAGAGAGAGAGAGAGAGAGAGAGAGAGAGAGAGACAGCGAAGAGAGTGAGTCCGTCTGATTGATGACTTTTCCGGGCAATAATATCCTTCAGACATTCTTGGTCCTCAATAGTTATCAATCAGACCGACATAAGACGCGGTTCGTTTGGGTGTCATTTGTTATTCGCCACCCTACTCTTCAACAACCCCGAACTAGCGGTAAAAACATGATGAAGTATGCCAATGAAAAATAGTCCTTACACTTCAGAACGTTAAATATTCTACCCGGATATTAAGGGGGTATTTTGGTCCAAGGACATACATTTTGAATGTCTTACCAAGCTCGGAAAGAAAACGAAAAATATTTTCACCATTCTTTTTTTTTTTTTTTTTTTTACAAAAATACCAGAATACTCCCTTAATCCTCCATCTGGAAACCTTCTTATTTTCCCAAAATACGAGTCTGAAATTAATTTCCAAGGTGAAAAGAGTAAAACAACTCGACACGTGGATTTCTGGGTTAGAAAAAAAATGGTACAATGGTTCATTGATTTTTCTTCAGCAAACTTTTCCAGCTGGACGCTTTACCATTGTCACGCGGTAGAAGGACAATGATATGAGTTTCCATTTGACGGGGTGGTTTTTTTCTTTTTAATAACGAGCGTGAAAGTGTTGAAGGCGGGGGGGGGGGTGAATCGATATAGGCTCGTTTTGTTCGTATAAGCTCCGATTCTCCGCGGATGTCCCAACAACGGGACAACGGGGACACCGCGAGGCATTGTTATTGGTCGGATGAACAAAAGTCTGACGATTCGACGATCCTGATAAGGAAGAACAAAGACAAATGTGGGAAGTGTATGACGGGTGAATTTATGCGGAGGCGTTTAACAAATAATTAATAATGGTAGCTCGTTTGTAACGCGTGCTGGATCGATGCTGTCGTCGAAGTCACGTAGCAGAGAATATTGGTTCTCCACTAGCGGAAAAATCAACTGGGATGATGATTTAGTTGGTGAAAATTGTCAAAGATTGACGCAATCAATGTTAAGGATAATTTTTTTACCACAAAATTAGTTGACGATTAATTTTTAAGGTTCGAGAGCACATTTCCCTAACTGGAAAATGTTTTCCCAGCTGGAAATCCAATTGGAATTATGGAGTCATTCGTTTAAGTAAACTTAGGATTTGAATTTTTAGTCAGAAGAACGGCCTTGAGATTGGGCGCAAACGTAAATGAAGCTTCAACCTGAATTTGAACTTTTATTGTATTTCCTACTAGAGAAATAAACTGGAATTATGATTTAGCTGGCAAAATTGGTGAAATTTATGTTAGGGGCAACTTTTTTGCCCCAAAATTAGTTGACGAATGATCCTTAAGTTTGGAGCGTAGATGAGAATCAAGCAAACCGAATAGCGCACATTTCCCTAGCAATCATCTGGAAAATGTTTTCCCAGCTGGAAATCCAAGTGGCATTATTGAGTCATTCATTAAAGTAAACTTGGGGTTTGAATTTTTAATCGTAAAATCGTCTGTAATTTGAACTTCTCTCCTATTAGAGAAATCAACTGAAACGATGTTGAGTCAGCTGGTAAAAACTGGCGAAAGATTGACGAATCGATGTTGGGGTAATTTTTTCGCCACAGAATTAGTTGAGAACTGATTCTTAAGTTTAGAATCGAGATGGGAATCGAGCAATCTAAATAGCGCATATTTTTCTAGGAATCAGCTGGGAAATGTTTTTCCAGTTGGAAATCTAAATGAAGGTCGCAAAATCGGGGTAGTAGATAATTTTACATTGGTAAATCAATTCAAAAATGATTAGTTACAAAGCAAAGTAGAATTCATAAGATCAAATTGCAAATAATTTCCTCCCAGGATTCAGCTGGAAAATTCTTTTCAAATGGAAATTTGAGTAAAATCAACGAGCTCGAGATGGAAATGGAAAAACCTGTTCACAAAGGAATCAGCTGATCAATTCATTTGCAGTAAGAACTCCAGGAAAAATGCACGAAATTCATATGGAAATGATTTTCCGCCAAATAATCAGCTGGAAAATGCTTCTTCACATAGAATTCCCGGACGAAATTCACAAAATTCAAATGATAATTTCATTTGAATTTTGTGAATTTTCCTACGAAGGAATCAGCTGGAAAATGCGTTTCCCGATGAAAATCCCAATTAAATTTACAATATTTACGTAAAATAATTTACAGTATTTTCTGTAAAGAAATAAGTTGGAAATGCTTGTTCAGTTGGAAACTTGAGTATTAACATAAATAGAATCCGAACAGAGGAAACAATTTCCAACCATGGAATCAGACGGAAAATCCTTCTCCAGTTCCGATTGCGAGGAAAATTCGCGAAATCCAGCTGGAAAATAATTTCCCACGGGAAAGCAGCTGGAAAATTCGTCTCCAATTGGATTTTCAATTCGAATTCACGGAAATTCAGACGGAATGCAATCTTCTGCAGGGAAATAATGCACAATTTCTCCTCGACTTGATGTATAATTTTAATTTTTTCACATTTATAGCCAACTTTATCACCGTTTCCGTCGCATTATTCACCGCAAGTTTTTACCCGTGAATGGACCATTATACATTATATCCCTCTCACGGATAAATTGGGGTTTTTCGTCCCAGCTGCTTTCTCGATAACCCTCCGCCACTTTTTCTTCCTTATCTCGATTGTCCTATCTTCTCCCTGCGGGTTTATATGGGAAAATCGAAGGGCCGTTGCGCGCGCCAGGCCGACAATTTCCGGGATCTTAAAAGCTCCGCCGAGCGTTTGAAATTCTTCACGACAATGCGAAAATATGCTATGAAAAAATGCTCATGGATGGAAAAAAGTATTCATTCGATTAAGAGCGCGATTATCCTTCGTCTTATGAAATGTTATAAAAAAATTTACCCCCCGAACGTGGCAAAAACATTTTTTTGCTCAAGCTTCCCAAAATAACATTCAAAAAATTTATCTCTTGCTCAAAATGGCCTTAGAAAAAATGTCACTAAAATTTATAACGTTTTCTTCTTCATAAATATTCCGGTCTTCAATTATTTATAACTATGCAAAACGCAATTTGATATTTTCACCCCAAAATCGAATTGGTTAATTTATTATTATTATTTATTTATTGATTTATTATTATATCAAATTTAAATTTATCTCATTAAAAAAAATATTTTAATTTTGCTGCTACATTTCGCTTTTTGGTAATCTCTTTTTTAAATCTAGAACTTGGTCAAATAACGCGCACGAGGAAGCGTGGAAATTTTTGCCTCGTCATTGCGGAAGCTTTCTCGTGGATGATAAAAAAAAAACACGATGACGAGGCAACTATCCCGATGAGTTTTCACTCGCATGATCGTTCGTCCTCGTCGTTAATCAAAGTTTTTCGCTTTTCATGATGTTTTTCACGAATAGAAGAAAAAAAACCGAACGAAAAATCTCTGATATATTTCACAGTGATCAGTGTTTGAAAAGAGTTGAAGAAAAAAATCTACTTTTCATGAGCATGATGAAATTAAATAATAATTTGATACGTTGGAATTTATTTATTTTCGACGAAATTACTGTTATTATTATTGAGAAATTGTTTTATTTTTTGTTTATTTTTTTTTAATTTTGTTGTTGTTTTTTTTTTTTTAATGAAATTATTTTAGTGGACGAAGTTACTTTGCTCCAAAGTGGGTTTCGGTTAATCGATTCCTTCCAATTAAAAAAATCCAATTAGTCGACTTTCTGGGGCAAATGGAAGAACTCTTTAACGACCAATCAGAGGTAGATGTTGAGGTGGATAATGCATTGTGATTTTTTTACCTTCGTATCTTTTGCGTAGTAAAGCGTTCGATCGCGTAATTTGAAATATCTTCGTCGCCAGCGTTGAAACGACCACGTTTGTTTCATTAAGAATCCTTCCTTCGTCCAACATATCTGCAATAAAAATGAATTTTTTTTGTTAGTTATGAATTTTAAGTCTTAAACGTTCAGATAAACGAATAAATCTCCGAGTTTCTTAGAAAAATTAAAAAATATGAAATATGAAAATGAAACAATCCATAACAAATTTTAAAAAGAATCTCGGTTGTTAAAAAATATATTATCAATTATCAATGAATAATAGTTATTTGATAATTATGGATATTATTTATTTATTATTAATATGAAATAAAAAAATAAAAATGAAATCAATTCAATTGGCAACAGTTATTAACATAAAAAAATTTATTATAACAATTCATAAAAGACACATTTTAGAAAAAATTACAAAATTATCAGCAGCTTGAATCATTGGATTTATTTTTTCCAAAAAGAAATAATTCAATAGTCTATAATTATATAATTGAAGTACATTTGGAACAGCCATTTAATTCTGCATGAAATGATATTTCGTCCCAAATGGCCGGAGAAAAAATTTGGCAGTCTTTTCAAGTTTCTAATCAATTTTGACTGTCTTAATTCGCTTGAAAGTTTCGAAAAAAAATGTTACCACGAAATGTTTCAATTAGCACATTGTTAGTAATAAAAAAATTAAAAGAATTTGCTCGGCTATTTTGTTTTCAAGTTTAATTCAATTTTTCCGAGCTTAATTCTTTCCTCCAATATTCCTAAAAAATTATCAATCACCAAACATTTTAATTAGATTATTTGCAACCGATAATTAATTCTGCATCAATTAACATTTTAATCGTAACAGTCGATGAACAAACAAAAATTTGGCACGTTATTTTCAAGTTTAAATTCAATTTTCCCTGACTTCCATTCTCAATTCATTGCTTAATTCATCCAATTGCTTAATTCATCCTTTCATTTAATCAGCTATTTAACAACCGAAAATCAATTCTGCTAGTCCAACTCTACAATTCTTCTCAAATCAATTAAAATTTTAATCCCAACAGCCGAAGAATAAATAAAAAATTTCCAGACTTTTTTCAAGTTTCAATTCAATAATTTTTCCTCACTCAATTTTTTGCTTAAATATTCCCAAAAAATTATTAATCACCAAACATTTTAACCACATTTGCAATCACCAATCAATTCTGCATAAATTGATACTTCAAACCTAAAATCAGAAGAGTCAATAAAAATTTGCCAATTTATTTTCTTTTCAAGTTTCAATTTTATTTTCCCTAGCTCAATTCTTTGCTTCAATATTCCTGAATAACAGATTGTAGTTGTCAAATAAAGAGAAAAAAATATATATATATATATTCCTGAAAAATTATCAATCACTGAACATTTTAAATAGCTTATTTGCAACCGATAATTGATTCTGCATCAATTAACATTTAAATCGTAAAAATCGATGAATAAATAAATAAATAAATAAAATAAAAATTTGGCAAGTCATTTTTTAGTTTAAATTCTAATTTGCTCGATCGTTTTCCTCTTCCTCATATCTGGGTCAATATTTCGAACAAAAAAATAGATGATAAAAAATTCTCACCGCATTTTTTATGGCTCTGTTGGTACTGAGCTTGCGATGAAAGCTTCTCGCTGGTTCGGTTTCCGCTTCGCTGCCTGAACTTTCAGCGGCCTCATCCTTGTTTCTCTCGACCCTTGTTTCCGCCTCGCAGCTTTTACCCTTTGTCGTTGCTCGCCGATGGTAAGCAAGAATCTCCCTTCCGTTTCCCTCCCAATCCTTCGTATTTTTCACACTCGTTGATTCCATCGCCCTCCCCCTCCCCCTTTCCTCCTTCCACTTTTACCTTCTATCCACCTTCACTTCTATTCCCTTTTTGGATTTTTTCTCTCATCCATTTTTTGCCAAACAGCAATTTTCACAATAGCGATGAAAATGATTTTCCAGCATTACCAAAAAAACCCAAGTTTTGTCTCTCATTTTGGAAACTCGAATCCTTCCTGATTCTTTCCACTTCCCTTATTTTTTTTTCTCAGTGAAGAAATTTTCGAAATTTCATTCCCCATTTTCAGAAAAAAAATAATGTATTTTATGAAATAATTTTGATCTTTGTATTCGGCAAATTTTCGGAGCCTCGAGGATACCTTCTCGAATTATCCTCTAATCGTTCAAGGATATTTTTTCGAAAATTCTTCATCGTCCTTCCTGACATTCTCAAATTATCGTTTACTGCAAAAAAAAAAAAAACAAATTCCACACATTTTTTTTGGCAAATCGAAATGAAGTGAAAAAGGAATTATTCTTACTCACTTGACCTTGGAAGCTTTTGTTTCGAATCCTCGTTTTTTTAAAGTCCACGATAATTCAAAAAATCGACGAATTTCGAAAATTTTGACCTTGTTTTTAGTTTTTTATTTTCAATCGACACGATGAAATTTTCTGCCGAAACCAACACTGAGGCATGATTTTCACACTCATTTCCTTTTATTGTTTTCCTTTTTTTCGTGAAATAGCTTCCTACTTTTCTCACGATGGTGGAGAAATTTTGTTTGAAGGATTTCCTGGTCGTTGATTATCCTACAGATGAAATATTCGATTAACGAGGGGGAATTTTTTTTTTTAATTTATAATACTTGGAAGAATATTCTTGAATAATAAAACGAATAAACACTCGTGGACAAAAAGATGATGGGACTGAGAATGCCCCAGGCGTAACCATGGACGTCCATGACTATCTCTCTCCCTCTTTTTCTGGTCAAATAACCGACCTTGCGCAATTTTAGCCTTCCTCTGTACCAACAGAGTATCTGAGAATCGATGATCGATTATAAAACCGAACGAAAGATGAATAAAAAAAATTCAGCTGTTTTTTTTACCAAAAAAAAACCCCGAAGGGTTGAAAATTGGATTAGAAAATGAGAATTGATGTTTTTGATTTTCGAGGAGAAAAATAATAAGCTAATTTAGGTTTTTTTTATATTAAATATTTTATCTCATTATGAATGAGAAGAAAATATTTGGGGGATTTTTAATTTCCACGATTTTCTGAAATTTTCCAAAATTAGTTTCAAAAACTCAAAATCTCGGCCTTGGTTTTTTCTAAATTCAACATCAACCTCATTTGTGTGAAATATTGTGAAATTACAAGAGTTACAGCAATTTTTTTAGTTCCATAATTTCTTTTCAAACCTAATGAAAATAGAACAAAAAGAAAAAAATCATCGATCCTTCAAATTGATTGTATTTTTTTTTTAATTAATGGCAGTATGAAAAATAACGAGTTGAAACAATTTTTCATGAAACATATATCTATATCTGTTTGTATTTACAATAATCCCCTATAAAACAGGTACATTTACTGTATCCTTTTATTTGGAAGTTTCTTTCTTTTTCCTTTTTTTTCTAACAAAAAAATAAATTACTGCGAAGTGCGTGCGACAGAAGTAGACTAATACTGATTAAAACGCCCAATTTGGACAAAATTCATCGCTCAAGTAGTTTTGAGCGTTCCGCACTAATTTTAATTAATGCTAAATTTTCGAAATCGTTTTTACAAATATTTATGAAATTGTCGCGATTAATGAAACATCTTTTGCATCGCAGGATCCTCGAAAACGAGGCATATTAATTCCATCGAATTTTCACACATATCGACTGTTCAACGACAAATTAAAGAAAATATATATTTTCGTTGAATTTTTCAACAAGCCTCCTTTTTTTATACAGTTTAAGTTTCAAAAGCTGAAAGAAAAATCGACCAAATTTGAATAACGATTTTTCAAAATTTTTTTCGTTATTCAAAAGAATTATTGATCAAGTATCGATCAAGTAACGTTCGAAATTTCGAGTAAATCATTATTTTTCGATTTCAGTGATTCAGGGCTCATTTTATTTTTTGAAATTATGAAATTTTTTTTAAAGCATCAATATTTTAAAAATTTAACGCAATTAAGAATTTTAGTTATCGAAGATCCCACGTGAACAAAACAATTCCGTATGGCGATTTTTGTCGAAGACAATATTGCTATAAACGATTTCCAAAATTTAGCACTTGAGGCGTGAATCGCCTGAAACAATTTTTTTTTCGTTTTCGGAGCATCATTGGCGCCGTTTTTTCTCGTTACTGACGAAAATGTAATACAAATGACACTATATCGATGGACGAATTGTGAGATTCTCGTTTTTGCTTGATAAAAAAAAATTATTTCGTCCGAAGAAATTGGAAAAGTTACTTTAAAAAAAAAAAATAATTTAACAAAGCTTTAGCTGAGAAATCCAAGATCACGATGATAATTAATGTCATTAATGATAATTAATATCATTAATGATGATTAATATCGTTAATAATAATTAATATCAGTAATAATAATTAATATCATTAATAATAATTAATATCAATATTTTTCATCCGAGACAACAAAATATCGAGCCAAGTTTGCGTCGATATCTTCGCAATTTGGGCTCCACAATTTCGTCATTTTTGCAAAGACTAGCTCGAGATATACTTTCAGCGGAAATGGATCCTTGAATGGAAAAAATGTCTTCATTGCTCTCGTGACTCTCGTGCCAAGGCAAAATATCCATTTCCTGATTATCGATTCTCGTATTACGCGATAGATCGGTAAGATATTGATCATAGGACGATTTAATGGCGTGATCATCGCGTGAAAAGTGATTTTCGTGAATCTCAAGATCCTCAAAATTATCGTGATTGACTATCGTGAATTTCGGATTATCGTAATATTTAACAAACTCGTAGCGTTCGTCATTTTTAGCGAGATAATCATCGTTATTTTCGTCGATAGCGATTTCCTCCAGCGGCAAAAGTGACAATTTGCACGGATAGAGAGAAAATTCAATTTCGCTCAAATCACAAGGACTTTCCGGAGATTCGTAGTCGACGTTGCTTCCTGTAAATTCAATATTAGCCTGGGCCAATATTTCACTCTCCAAAAATAATCTCAAAGATCGCTTGCTCGATTCGACGTTTTTCAAATTTTTGCGATCGCCCATTTTCGGCAAAATTACTTGACGATAGGGCGACGATGATTTTGGACTTTGATGGGGCGAATGATCGAGCAACTTTTCCACGATACTCTTCACGCCCTTCTTCTTCTTCTTCTTCTTCTTCGTCTTCTCCGATCTCAACGGTGAGACCGTGGAATCTTGGCATTTGACATCTTTCGTTGGAGTGGATAATCCTTTATCCGATAACGAGTGCTGTCACTTGCACGTGGTGAACGATTGATCACTTTGCTTTCGATGCTGATAAGTCAATGGAGCCACCAATCGGCTGTCTTTGCTCTTGTAATGCTCGTTGAAGTCCAAACGGACGCTCAACAATTGCAACGAGACGTCCTCGGCCGATGCCAGCATCAATAGAAATTTCTTCACTCTATCCTGAAATTTCAATCTAAATTAAGGCGGTCGTCTAGTGTGAAACCTGTTTTTTAAATGTTTTTTTTCGGGATTTTTTTTTTTGACAAACCATTAAAATAAAATAATTTATGAATTGTGTATCATTTTCATTAACATCTGAACAAACTTTGTGAATTTTTTGAAGTAAATGTATCAAATATAATCGGAGATACACCGTCCAACAGGGACTCATATAAAAAAAAAAGGTCCTCCACTGCTGCCATGATGATTCCGGCCGTTCTGCTTATCTGAAATCAAAAAACCAAACGCCATTTCAATTTTAAGACTTGAGGTGCTACCGTGAACCAAGATAAAATCAGAATTCCAAAAAAAATCATTTTTTTTTTACGCTTTAGAAAAAAAATCAATTTTTCGCATTGAATCTAAAGCGTTAAAAAATGATTTTTTTGGAATTCTGACTTTATCTTGGTTCACGGTAGGGCCTCAATTCTCACAATTGAAATGGCGTTTGGTTTTTTGACTTCAGATAAGCAGAACGGCCGGAATCATGGCAACAGTGGAGCACCTTTTTTTTTATATGTGTTCCTGTTGCAAAAAATGTATTCATGACATTTAGTATGGATTCAGCTAGAGGGTTGGAATTTTTTGCACATGAACTGAACATACCCTTCGTTTGCTGCAATTTGTGCGTAAATTTCGTCAAGGGTTATATATTTTATTAGATTTAATTTTTCGAGAAAAAAAAACGTTATTTTTGTATCCTTTACGAAATTGTAATTTAGAAAACCGGAACATCCTCTTTGTTTTCTGCAATTTGTAACGAAAAACCTTTATATTGTATTTAAAAAACCAACATTTTGGCAGAAATAATCAAAAGTTTAAAAAAAAGCAAAAGGGGTAAAACGAACTCAATTGAATTTTCACAATTATTTTAGATGAAGAAACTTTGTAGAAAGAACGCTGCAAATTGGACATTTGCACATTGCTTCCTCATCTTTATCCATAGTTCACACAGCTTCCATTATTACAAAGTAGGTCGATCAAATTTGGCTTTCTCATAGAGGAAGCTTCGTCGTTAACTATCGAAAAACATGAGTAATCAATGTACAAATTTGCCAAATTCTTTCTAATTTACTTCTTGCCAAATTCGATTTTTGCCAAATTCAATAGCGAACAACATTGATCACTATTTTGAATGTGTACTAAATTGCAGTACAATATCTCGCAAATAGCCGAAGTTAAAGTACGCTATTTAAAAAAAAAAAAAAAAAATTTGATAAAAATTTAATCATTCGATCGATTTTCGCCAAATTTTATAACGAACATCCTCGATAGCTATATCAGCTCTGTGCAAAGTTTCAGTGCGTATCTTAAAAATTGCACAAGTTAGAGCGTTTACGCTATTTGAAAAAAAAATTAAAAATTTCATTAAAATTTGAATCCCTCGATGGATTTTCGCCAAATTCAATAGCGAACAACCTTGTTAGCTATACTAGTTCCTTACAAAGTTACACTGCAATATCTTGAAAATTGTGCAATTAGAGCATTTACGCTATTTTTCGAAAAATTCAAAATTTGATAAAAATTCGATCTTTCGATCGATTTTTATAAAATTCAATACCAAACAACCTTAATAGTACTATTAATATTGATAGTACTAATTCTGTACAAAGTTTGAGTGCAATATCTCGAAAATTGCAGAAATTAGAGCGTTTACGCCATTGTTTCATAAACGAAAAAAGTCGATAAAATCTGAACACTCGTTAGAATTAAAACAACAATTTTTCATAATGAAGGGCAATTTGTGTTGGACAAGTGTTCTTTTTTCAAATATGATTTTTCGATGTTTTGGCACATTTTGAATACATTGTCCTAAAAATCTCGAAAAAAAAATTTGCTTACGCAAACAAAGCTTTCTTTATGAGGAAGCAAAAATAGTTTTCATTTACCTGATATGTGCGAGACAAGAGTTTCAATTGTATGGAAAGTGTGTTCAGATATTTCGTAAAAACCGTTTGTCGTTCAACACTATCGGCATCGGTGCTGTTGGTTCTTCCCCATTTTTTAATTTTGCGGCTCGTCTCGTCGACGAATAGAATGTTGCTCGAGCGTGTCTCGTATTCCTGAGTCGCGCGAGCCAAAAATGTTTCCTCCAGATTTTGAAGATCGAGAATAGGTCCGTACACGGAACGCAGATGATCCATCAATTCCTTAAAATACCATTAAAAATCGTTATCAACATTTCAAGATTCAAATTTAATTTTACAAAAAAAAAAAATTCTTTTTACTTTACAAGGAGAAAGCATTCTTCTCGTGAGGCGAATTTTTTTTTTGCACATTTTCATAGTTGTTAAAAATGTCCCGAAGGGTAAAGAAAAATATATTTAAAATAAATGCAGTTTGAAGAAAAAATCGCACAAATTAAAATTCCATATTGCTTCCGCTTCATTACTTCTAATTGGAAATAAAAATGAGGAAGCAACGGGCAAAATTTTATTTTCATTGATATTTGTCATTTTTTCCTTCATTATAATGATTTTTTTTTCTCACCTGAGATTCTTCGTCCAGCAAAGTTCCGTGTCTCACGGAATCGACGAAATTATTGTGAGCCGCAATGATGCTGTCGAGGGACGAGGCTTGTCTCAATTGCTTCGCGAAAACGTCCCACGAGCACTCGATCACCTTTATTAACAAATATTAAAGAAAAATTAGAGAAATTGTAGAATAACAGAAAAAGTTAAGGATAATATTAAAAAATTGCAGAATAGTGCTAAGAGATTAAAAAAAAGTAAAAAATTCAGAAAATCATTTCGTTTTAATCCGAACACAAATTTGCACGAAAGTGGCCCTCACAATCGTTGATTGACGACTAAATTAAATTTTAATATGATTTTTGAAAAATTTCTGAAATTTACCTCAAACAAAAAGTAATACTGCATCTGATGTACAAGATGAACCATGCTACTCGTTATCAAGTGTATGTGATTCTGTATTGGCAAAACTTCGGGCATTTTGCGAAACATTTTTGCCGATGTTGTTTGCTGCTTCCAGATTGCTGATAATATTGATTCCATACGTTTGGCCCTCCACAGTGAAAAAAATACGGTTTGATATGTTTGTCGGCACGGTTCCAAAATCTGTAATTATTATTGGTAACAATTTTTGAAAATATTCTGCAATTTGAATTTTTTTTTTTTTTAATTACGAAAAATCATGAATTTCAAAGTCATGAAATTCGAATAAATTCAAATTTGAATATGCCGATAAATTCAATTCGAGCAATTAATTTTTTCTCTGCATTTTGAAAAATCTGTTCACTCTTCGGTTAAAAAATTCTTACCGTTCCGATTGGCCCATCCACGTTATAATCGAGAATAAATACGTCCCATCCAGTTTCGCTCTCCGAAGGTGCCAATAATCGGACATCCAATCGTCTCTGAACGTCAATATCCTCTTGTTTTGTGCAAGTGGCTCTTATTGCAGTTTCAAGTATCGATGATATGTTGTGAGGATACAGAGAGTTGGCTGGTTTTGTTAGTTCCGGTCTGGCGAATATATACAAAAAGTTATTCTCCCAAAAATGGTGAATTTTCACAAAAATCAAAATTACTCACCAATTTTAAAGATTTTTTAATTGACCAACTGAGTTCTAACTCTCAATTGCCCATTAAAAAAATAAAATTGACGAAATAAATAAATAACCAGATAAAAAGAGTAAAATTTACTCGAGCAAGTGCATCAGATGCTGTATAAAGTGTCCCTGTCCGAGTAGCAAATATCCTTTGATCCCTTGAAAATGATCCATCAAATGATACTGTTTCATCAATATTTCAACGACTCGGGTCGAAGTTTCCTTGTAAGCAGCGTCCATCATCGTTTGCAAGGGTCCATCGGGATCCATGTCGAAGAAAGCATCGACTAAAAAAAAAAAAAAAATGCTAACGGAAAAAAACATTCACATTTCACCCTCAATAGTCAATCAGCTCGACAAATTAACAGCTCTCAAGTGGAATTTTTGAAGAAATCATAGCGGAAAAATTCAGAAACACACTTTGAACATTTTATAATGAGAAAAAAATTCATCGCGCATGACACTCAGGGTTGCGAAATTTGTAATGAAAAAGTAATGCATTAATCATTACTTTTTTCATTAACCATTAAAACTTAATGGCTAATGGAAATAATCTCCTTTAACCATTAACATTTAATGGTTAATGGAAATAACTTCCATTATTCATTAACATTTAATGGTTAATTGAAATGACTCCCATTAATCATTAAGATGTAATGGTTAATGGAAATTATTTTCATTAACCGTTAACATTAAATTATTAATGAAAATTATCTTTATTAACGATTAACATTTAATTGTTAATGGGAATTATTTTCATGAACCATTAAAACTTAATGGTTAATGGAAATTATTTACATTTATCATTAAAACTTAATGGCTAATGGAAATAATTTCCTTGAACCATTAACATTTAATGGTTAATGGATATTATTTTCATTAACCATTGACATTTAATGGTTAATTGAAATGACTCCCATTAATCGTTAAGATGTAATGGTTAATGGAAATTATTTTCATGAACCATTAAAACTTAATGACTAATAGAAATTATTTACATTGATCATTAAAACTTAATGGCTAATGGAAATAATTTCCTTCAACCATTAACATTTAATGGTTAATTGAAATGACTCCCATTAATCGTTAAGATGTAATGGTTAATGGAAATTATTTTCATGAACCATTAAAACTTAATGACAAATGGAAATTATTTACATTAATCATTAAAACTTAATGGCTAATGGAAATAATTTCCTTTAACCATTAACATTTAATGGTTAATGGAAATAATTTCCATTATCCATTAACATTAAATTGTTAATGGAAATAATTTCCTTTAACCATCAACATTTAATGGTTAATGGAAATAATTTTCATTAACCATTAAAATTCAATGATTAATGGAAATTATTTCAATTAATCAATAAGAGTTAATGGTTACTAAAAAAGTAAATGCATTAAAAAAAGTAATGCATTATTTGCAACCCCGATAACACTAAACATATTGAAAAAAAAGCAATCGTAGGCAATAAGCAACAAAAAAATGTTCACTAAAAAAGTCATAATTCTTACAATTCTCAATTTTTTCAAATGAAAATTATGGATGATGCTCAGCGAATGTTGCTCTTGCGGGGAAAAAAAATCGCACGGTTTGCGTTTTAAAAAAGAGGTATTTTTTGGGTTTTCTGTTTTAATTCGTACCATTATACTCATCGGGATTGTTGCGGAAATTCTCCGTTCCGCGTCCCTGCAACGGTGCAAAATCTTTGCAAACCTCGCGCAAAAAATTGATACTCTTGCCAGTGCCAAGAATCTTCTTTGCTTGGGATTTGCTGATGAAAGTTGGAACCATGGAGTCACGAACTTGATACTTCTCGCGCCACATTCGATCACCGCCGACATCGGCGCAAGCCTCGATGAAAAATTCCTTGTAAGGATCGTCCAATTCACCGTCCGCGATCCATCTTATCAGCATATTGTAAAGAGGATCGCACACTCGAACGAGTATTCTCTTGACGAGTTTCTTCACGCCCGGGTCACCGTGATGACTGAATTCGTAAACCGCCGATGCAAGAGCTCCCCCTTTTTGACTCTGACAAGCTCGTACGATACTGCCGAGCCATTTTAGTGTCTCGAGCGGATCGAACGCCCATAAATGAAGATGCGATAGAGTCACGGAATCGAAACCAAGAGGTCCTTGCGATCTGTAAATGAAACAATCCGGTCAATTTCAAGTAAACTCGCGTTAAGGAATCCGCAAAATATTGAAAATAAAACCAAAAGTCTGGAAAAATCTGGAAGTGCTATTTTTACTGTTATATATATAAACAATCTATAAGTCTGAATTATTTTAGATTTCTCGGCTTGTAAACTTTGGAAATAAGAAGGGGATGGAAAATGGTATCATTTGGCACATTTGAAATCAGAATAAAAAACTGTGATTTTAAATAAAAACAATGAATAGTTTTTAAATTTGTAAAAAGAAAATTCAATCCGAGCAATTTTTTGTTCCCTTTGAGATTATGAGACTTGACCTAGTTACGTAACGCTGAAATGTTCCTGGGTCATTTCATGTCAAATCGACCAAGAGATGGAATCGACCCCTTTCAATTTCGATAAAATTTGGTCAGAAGTTTTCGTTTTGACATGAAATGACCCTCCTGTAATTATATAACTGGGAATTGCTGCAGGAAAATCAATTCTTCAACTGTAGCAAATTTCAAGTGAGTTACTCAGATGTTTTCTTGCACAAATTTTCAAAGCGACAATGATTGCTACTCCATTCTTCAAGAATACCTTAAGGGGTTTGCTTCAAGAAAACTTTTGAAATTTTTGAGAAATTCTTGTAAATGCAATTTCGTTTCTTTCGTAATTTTTAAATTTCCATAAAGTGGTTAAAAAATCGTGCCCGATTTAATTTAATCTTTCCTCAAGTTCACTTCTTCTTTACCTGTTTACTTGTTCTTGAATCATAGCTATCAAACGATAATACTCGGACAATTCTTTGTGCAGAGCAGCGACAAAACTGTCGACGACTCGGCTCGCTCCTGCCATTGACATTCTGTCGAGACCTCGCTTAACGACATTGTGCAAATAGCCCAATTCACTGAGACGCAAAACTTCCTGTTTGTGGGAACGACTGAGATTAACGGTCGGATCGATTTGAAAGCCATAATTCGAGTCGAGCTTCAAAATTTTTCCCTCGATTCCTTGAAACGAATAAACGAGATCCTGAACCAAAATCTTCTCCGACGGGCAATTGTCGTTGAAATTGCGAGTCAAGTCTGTTCCATGTCCCCTCTGTGATGCTAAATTTCCATCGTTTGCAGCCAGCGCGACGATTTGGGCGTTTGTGCTCGTCTGTGATACTTGACCTGAAAAATTGAATTTTTTTTTTGACCATTTTTTTTTTATTGGGACGGTTGTGAGAAATAGGGAATGAAAAATATTGCTCACCGCTCGTCGATGGAATTGGCGAATTTAAACCAAGACGCATATCCGAAAACGAGAATATTCCGTCTCTTATTTGTTCGCTCGTTTGACTCGTGTGGAGCAAAAATATCAATATGCTGACACGATTTTTCAGAGGCTGAAAAGAAAGATTTTTCGTTGGCATTTATTTTTTTAAATTACATCGTGATGGATTGATAGAACAATTTAGTGAATTTATTGAATTGAGAGTTTTGAACAGGGTTGCAAATAATGCATTACTTTTTTTTAATGCATTTACATTTTTAGTAACCATTATTAACTCTTATTGGTTAATTGAAATAATTTAATGTTAATGATTAATGGGAGTCATTTCAATTAACCATTAAATGTTAATGGTTAATGGAAATTATTTCCTTTTGCCATTAAAAAAGTAATGATTAATGCATTACTTTTTCATTACAAATTTCGCAACCCTGGTTTTGAATACTGGTATTGAATCGTTAGAGAATTATTTTAATAAGAGAGAACTAATATTCATTAGAGAATTATTTTAATAAGAGAGAATTAATATTCGTTAGAGAATTATTTCAATAAGAGGGAATTAATGATCGTTAGAGAATTATTTTAATAAGAGATAATTAATAATCGTTAGAGAATTATTTTTAACCGCCTTTTTACTTCAGCTATGGCAAGCGCGAAAGTCAACTTATCAGGCTGATTTTTTTTTAAATATCCATGAAAAGATGCGCTCGAGACTCCTCAATACTAATTCAAAATTCAGGTGTTTTTTAAAAATGAAAATCAAAATTTTTCAGCTTGTTATCAGATATCAATTTACTTTATCTTTGAGAACGTTATACAGCTTGTCGAACTGCGTTCCATCTCGGGCAGATAATTTGCTCCTTATTTGAGCAACGACCGATGTTTCATCCTCGTTAAATTTCTCACATCCCTGAGTCGATGAGAGTAATCCCAATGAAAACCGCATAAATTTCCGTACGACATCTGCAATATGAAAAATAAAAATTATTTACCATGCAAACAAAACTTTGAAAAAAAATCTACCATGAAAATCATGGAAGAAAATATATCTTGGAATTTGAATTACTAATCGTTGTCCTTGGGCAAGAAGTTTTCAGAAATCTTTTAATCAGGTACCTTTAGCTATATACAAAAATTCAAAAAATTTGAAAAAAGCATTAAAAACAAAATGTGCGTGTGTTATATCAAAAAATCAAACAGTAATTTTTTTCTATCATTAGTGAATATCTCGGTAGTGAAGGGGAATTCTTTAAAATTGATTTATGCATTCCTACAACCAATTTTTCATTTTCTTATGTTATTTCAAAAAACCAAACACCATTTTTTTTTTTAAGCAATCCTAGTCTGCTTCGATAGACCCATAGTCTGATCTATGAATTTCTTTAGCGAATAGTTTTTATTTGGTCTAGTGACGAACAATACTCGGACATAATTGAAATTCAATTTATATTTATTTTTCCCTCAGCCAAATACTAAGATCTTTTTTTAATGCTCCATCTTTCATCTTTTTTTTCTTATTCTTTTTCTTTTCTATATTCATCTTCAATTTTGTAATATTAATTTTTTTAGCAAATAATTTTTATTAGGCCTAGTAATGAACAATACTCGTACATAATTGAAATTTAATTTATATTGATTTTTCCCTTAGCCAAATACCGAGCTCTTTTTTTAACGCTTGATCTTTCTTCTTTTTTTTCTTGTTCTTTTTCTTTTCTATATTCATTTTCAATTTTGTGATATTAATGTTTCATTTTTCCTCCTCCTTTCTTTACTATCTGGATCTCAACGTTTTCTATTTTGTACACACTTAGGCCTATCATTTTCATGTAAAAAAATATTATGAGTGCGAAAGAATTTCCATCGTCTTTCGCTGCGCGTACAATTTGTCTTGATCGCAGAGTGACGGATTTCGAATATGAGAATAACACCGAAATGAAAAAATATTCATGCGAAAAGTAGGATTAATGAGAAATTTTGAATTTTCAAATAAAATAATTGCGAAAGCAGCGATTTTATGTGAGAGAAGAGCGAACATAAACCTACCAGGTTTTTGTTGTCCGCAAATCGAGATGACCATTTTCTGAACGAAATCGCTAACCGTCTCGGTCTCACCGACACTCATTTTTCCGGCGATTCCTTTATACTTATTAAAAATCAACAAAAATCTAATAACCGACAATCTACACTGTGCGAATGATCGAAATTGACAAAATATCAAACTGCGTCGGTGACTGCAGTTCCAAAAGAGGTTAGGATTCTCGTCCAAGATTTGCCAAGAACTTTGTTAAACGTCCACCAGGTGGCGACACCTGCGAATTCCGCGGCATCGACGCCATCTTTGAAAAAGTATTTTCGGCAATGGCGTCAGTTTTGTGAAAAAGCGAGTGTTTGTTATTGTGTGTGACGGAAAAATCCAGAACGTTTGAATAATAAAGAAAGAATAAATCCCGCCGGTAATTGAAGATAATTGTAAGTATCATTCTTTACATTGACAGGAAATAACTCGTGTCTTGCAGTAATTACGCCTTGAATTCGTAGTTATCGTGAACGAAAATTTTTTTTTGAGGTTAGATACGTGGATGAAAAAAACACTTGATATTGTTAAACAGATTGATTGTCAGGAGAATCGAAGGTATGAGCGAGCAAAAGCCAAATCTCAATGAGATGGAGATCGACGAAGGAAACCCGAGCGTTCCTGTCGATGCTCCGATGGACGTTGCTCATGGCTCTGCCGAGCGAAGTTCAGCGCCTCTGTCTAGTCCCAATAATGCTTTTCGCGTTATGGCATCTTCCGGCACAGTTGGCTCTGTATCGATAAGTCTTCATCCGCTTGTTATTATGAACGTTAGCGAACACTGGACCAGACTTCGCGCTCAGGAAGGCACCGATCAATTAGGTAAATAAAGCAGTATATAATTTATTTTTTCTTCAATTAAACGACGAATAAACGGCTACAATTTTACAATGAATACAAAAATTGTACTAACTAAAACGTGCACATTACTTTCTCAAAATGGAAAGATATACGCCTACATTTCCATGAAAATCGCTTATTTTTAATAATTTAATAGAAGGTATCGATCGAGAAATTGATCGAATTTTAGCAGTCCCATTTTTCATTTATGAATTTCGCACTTTTCATACACATTTGAGCACCGATAGAGAAGAAGAAACGTGAAAATGTTGTCTTTCACAGTTTACGGTGCCCTCATCGGCAAACACAAGGGTCGCAATATCGAGATAATGAACTCGTTCGAATTGTTATTCACTTGCATCGGCGAGGATGTAATTATAGACAGGGATTATTACAATACAAAGGAGGAACAGTTCAAACAGGTTTTCAGTGAAATGGATTTTCTGGGCTGGTACACAACAGGCGATACTCCAAATTTATTTGACATTAGGGTTCACAAGCAACTCTGTGAAATCAACGAGTGTCCTGTGCTGATGAAACTGGACCCGAGGCCAAAAAATCCCGATGTAAGTTTTTGGAACAAAATAAAATCTCAATAATTGTCTTTTCAATAATCGACGGTGATGTCCTGAATTTTTTTTTCAGCAATTATCGGTCTCGATGTACGAATCTGTGATTGATCTTGTATCCGGCGAAGCCACGATGCTTTTTGTACCTCTGACTTACACATTGGCGACGGAGGAGGCCGAAAGAATAGGCGTTGATCATGTTGCCAGAATGTGCAGCAATGATCAGGTCGAAAGCTCATTGGGTAATATTTATTTTGTTTATTTATTGATATTTATTTATTTATCAAGATTTATTTATTTATTCTTAGTAATCTTCATAGTAATAAAAAAAGGTACAAAAAAACATTCAATTATCTCCGGACGATTTCATTTGGTTGATGATTTTTTTTTTTCATTGATTTTAGTTGCCGAACATCTCGTTGCTCAGCACAGCGCTATAAAAATGTTGCACTCGAGGGTAAAACTCGTATTGCGTTACGTACAGGCAGTTGAGAGCGGCGAATTGAAGGGAAATCACGAGGTTCTTCGTGCCGCATGTTCTCTGGGTCATCGTTTGCCGGTTCTTGATACTCCAAAATTCCGAGCAGACTTTTACAACGTAAAAAAAAAAATATATGCACCAACGGCGAAAAATTTCCGGACAAAACTTCAAAAAAGGTCTGAAACGTTTTTTTATTTCGCCGGCCGTCAACGCAGACTAATTTAACAAACGGCACTTAAAGGGGAAGAATTCGGCTTCATTTCCTGTTTTTAAAATTATTTTTACAATTTGTTTTTAGATTCGGATTCTATTTTGAAAACAACTGTTTTTCGCCTTTTTTCCCCTCTCTCTGCATCCATCTTCCAGAGGAATTTTTTAAATTACTTTTTTAGCATTGCATTCATAAAGGGGAATGTTTGAGCTTCAACTTCCTTTTTTTATAAACTTTAAGCGATTTTTTTTTCCAAAGTTATTTTGTTTTTTGTGAAAAAAGAGGAAATTTCAAAAATCCCGTATAACACGAAAACAAAGAGGAGTCATGAAAAACTTCAAGATAGCAAAAAGTTGCGTCTGTTTCCGTTGAGTCTAGAGGAATTTTTTCAGATTTTTTTTCAAAAAATTTTTTTTTCTATGTTAAGGCTGGAAAAAAAACTTGGGAAAAAAATTTGACAAAATTCCTCTGAACTCAACGAAAACAGACACGACTTTTTGATATTTTGAAGTTTTTCACGAATCCTCTTTGTTTTCGTGTTGTACGGGATTTAAAAAAAAAAAGAGGAAATTTGAAAAATCCCGTATAACAAGAAAACAAAGAGGATTCATGAAAAACTTCGAGATAGCAAAAAGTTGTGTCGGTTTTGGTGGAGTTCAGAGGAATTTTTTCAAATTATTTTTCCAAAATTTTTTTTCCATGAGAAAAAAAAATGTTGAAAAAAAAATCTGAAATAATTCCTCTGAACTGAAAAAAAACAGACGCAACTTTTTGCTCCCTTAAAGTTTTTCATGAATCCTCTCTGTTTTCTTTTTATACGGGATTTTTCAAATTTCCGCTTTTTTCACAACAAACAGAATAACTTTGGAGGAAAAAATCGCTCAAAATTTTCAAAAAAAGGAAATTGAAGCTCAAGCTTTCTCCTATATGAATCCAATCGTAAAAATGTATTTAAAAAATCCCTCCAGAAGATAGATGCACTTGAAGAGAGAGAAAAAAAAGGCGAAAAACAGCTGTTGTGAAAATAGAGGCCAAATCTAAAAACAATTTTTAAAAACAATTTAAAAATCAGGAAATGGAGCCGAATTCTCCCCCTTCAAAATGCCGGTTGTTAAATTAGATTACGTTGACTTCCGGCAAAATGGCATAAGAAAACGTTTCAGACCTTTTTTGAAGTTTGGTCCGGAAACTTTTCGCCAGTATATTTATCAAAAATCTTTTCGTACAATTTAAAAAAAATCTTTTAAACACAAAAATCGTTCGAATCTCTCGTCAAATATTGTTTTTTTTTCTTTCCAGCAATGCAACGATTTTGGTCTTATGACGTATCTCGGAATAATCACGAAAGGCTGCAACGACATAAATCAATTTGTCAACAAATTCAATATTTTGTACGACAAACAGTGTATGGGACGTCGTTTGAGGAGTTTCTTCTTCTGAAAATTTTCGTACGTGCTCTATTCCCCTTAAATTGCTCTCCATTTTTTTCTCTCTTGATATCAGCGATATAAAATGAAAAGAATTTGCCAAATTTTTTTGTCCTCCAAAATGGCTCTCAAGGTCGAGAAATAATTTCGTTCGCGTCCGTTAAAAATTTTCCTTTTTTTTTTGTTTTATACATCTCGTATTATATACAATTTTTCTTTAAATATATTTACGAGCCCAGTGATGGAGAAATTTTTCACCGTCAACCATTTTACGATTATCCGTGTGAAAGGAAAAAAAATGGAGGATGGTAAAAAATTTCCTCGCTCGTGCTTATGGCTAATAATATCGTTTTTTTTCTTAACTATAATAATCCTCGTTGTCGCGATTATTTATTAAAATTTGTGCGTGGGAGACTCGCGAGTCACACTCGTCGAATTTTTTTTTTATCTTAAGGGGATTTTTCGAGAGAAAAGAAAGACGTTTGTTTTTCGACAAATAAAAAAGTAACCCCCTTAATTTGGAAGACCGCATTTCGAACCGAGCGAGCCTCCGATAAAATTTGTCCCCGCGTCTTGTTTTTTATCGTGCGCACATTTTTTTTTTTTCAATCGCGACTAAATTCTCTACTGGATTTTTGTTTTCGTACAAAAGCTTCATACGTGAAGATTCAAAATGGCGCCTCGACGGCCCATGACACTTTTTTTCCTACGAATATATTTTTTTTTCTATCCGGTGTGTAGTATATAATTTGACAGTTTTTTTTTTCATCCTTAGTCCTTTCGCGGTACAAACTTTCATGTAGAAAATATCAAATATTGTGCCGCCCAATAAATTATTGCCCTTTGTGGTTTACGATCTTAGGCTTTGATCCTCTCAGTCACACATTTAAAAAAAAATCGTAAGATTACAAAAACCATTTTTTCGTCATTAGAATTATTTCGAAATATTTCTATAATTTTTTTGTGCACACAAAAAAATGATATCATGACTGAGAGAAATCGTCTCCAAACATAAAGAAAAATTTCTGATATATTTCCAATCTGATATGCTTGAAATTTCGAGTGATCGTGATTGCTCGATTTTCGTTATGTTTTTTTCGCACATTCGTCACTGACAAGCATAAATCCTCCACTTTCGCAATTTTCAAAGAAAATTGAATTTCACTCGAAGGAATAAAATATACAGGGTGTTAAGTAACTAGATAACCTAACTAGGTTCACCGTGTAGAGCGCGCCAAGATAAAAAATTAGCTTTTTTTTAAAGTGTTTTACGACAAAAATTGGCTTAGATATTAACGTTTTAAGCTGACCAATGACTGCTGGAATCTAGGAGCAATGCTACTGGTGAGCCGCGCGGTGGGGGTAACGGTGGGCGTGGCGTAAAAACCCCCACCAGCGGCATTTCTCCTAGATTCTAGCCGTCATTGGTCAACTTTGAAAACATTGATAACTCAGCCAATTTTAAACGTAGAAAATTTTAAAAAAAGCCAATTTTTTGTCTTCATGCGCCCTACACAGTGAACCTAGTCAGGTTATCTAATTGCTTAACATCCTGTATATCATCAATGAATCATCGGCGAGCGTCTCGAGAGAAAAAAAATGTATCTATATAT
This sequence comes from Alloplasta piceator, assembly GCA_946863875.1. Classification (NCBI taxonomy): domain Eukaryota; kingdom Metazoa; phylum Arthropoda; class Insecta; order Hymenoptera; family Ichneumonidae; genus Alloplasta; species Alloplasta piceator. The sequence goes on along the minus strand of OX333081.1, from coordinate 5,899,606 downwards.
ATGTATATTTTTTGCTCATTCGATGTTTGACATCGACATGCTGTCCTCGATCATCGTGGCTAAAACGTCCACGAGAACGGACAGCATTGCGTCGGGCTAAGGACTCGGTTTGTCAACGCCGATTAATTCTTCGAACAGGCTGTTTCGTCCTTTTACCCTTTCCTCGA